>JABFDZ020000001.1:4838296-4861769 GCA_019775955.2 Pollimyrus isidori
TTCAGCCTATAGCTAGAGCCGTCCCTGTTCCTGAGAGCCTGCCATGTTTCTGCCTGTAGCTACAGCCGGACCTGTGTCTGCCTCTAGCTAGAGCCGTCCCTGTTCCTGAGAGCCTGCCATGTTTCTGCCTGTAACTAGAGCTGGCCCTGTTTTTGCCTATAGCTAGAGCCGACCCTGAGTGTAATTACTGCATCATTCCACTGTGACAGGAGAAAGAAATTTTTCCATCGGATGCCTGTTTTTTTCCTTCTGCGTCATGTTTCCTTTTTCCTGTTGGCAGCACTGGATAGCAGTGTTAGTAAACTAGTAAACATGAATAGAAGAATATAAGTTGGCTTCCCACTGAATTTCACAAACCTAGTTCCTGGTTCCAAGTTTGTGGGCCATCTTGTCTGGAACTTTTCTAGTTCCTATATACATTTATGTGTATTTTCCCAAAGCACAATAGGAACTGTGACATTTCTGCCCTGACACCTTTCTATCACAGCCAGCATGAACTATTTCAGCAATTTGAGCTACAGCAACTTTCCTGTGGGATCAGACCAGACAGTTAACCTTCACTCCCCACAAGCATCAGTGAGCCTTTGGGTGCCCATGACCTCATTGCCGTTTAACCAGTTGGTCTTCCTTAAATCACTTTCGGTTGGTACTGGCCACTGCATACAAGAACACTCCACAAGACCTGCAGTTTTGGAGATGCTCTGACCAAATTGTCTCACCATCACAATTTGCCCCTTGTTCATTTTTCCTGCTTCCAACAAATAAATTTTGAGAACTGACTGTTCATTTGTCTAATACATATTGGCACCCTTAACAGGTGCCATTATAATGAGACAATGTTATTGATTTCAGCTGTCAGTGGTTTTAATGATATGGCTGATATACATATATTTTTCCATGACTTTGAATGTCCTCTTAGTGCCAATAATGCCCCAAGCAGCTGGCAGGTTTGCCTGGACCTGGATCTGGCCTTGAGTTCGGACAGAAAAGGCTGCTATAGAAGGTGGCTGTCAAAAGGAAGGCTGTAAGGTAGCTTATTACAGTTAGCTACTCCCCCACAGCACTGTGAATATTAAGTGTGGGGGGTTTAAAGCTGGGGTGTTATGATCATCTCAGTTAACGCGCCACCTTGGATAAAGTCCAATCTCAAGTGGGCTCAACCAAGAAAATCTATACGTTGCTAATAACACATTAACAACACCTTCAGATTTTTCTGCACTTACATAAGCAGGATAGCAAGATACATTCCGAATGCACAAACAGGCTGATCATACATCACCTACATATGAACACACTGCAGTGCAATGTTCATTTTCCAGTATCAGTAGTTTCCCCCATACAGGGTATCCTCAAAAGCAACTGCAGAACATCAGTGGTGTATATAAGGGCATGATCATATAATGAAACCCTGATAAGCGAAGCTGTCAAGTTGAAGAAGGAGATTAGGGTTGCATGGGGGTCTCCTGAAATGAATGAAAGGTACTGATGGGCCAGAAAGGTTGCCACAAAGGCGGGCAGGGGCGAAAGCTCGAGCATTCGTAGATTTTGGAAAGGCTAGGTATGACAGACTATTAGCTGTCCTCAAAAATGTTTCAGTATTATCGATGGGCATGATGATGGATGGACGATCCATGTTGTGGATCCCAAAACTGGACTACATTAAAACTCCAAAAGAGCAAGAAGCAAACAGACCACAAGGGATCAAAAACAAAGTAGGTAAACAAAACTAAGGCAGGGAGCAACACAAGAAAAACAGCAGCAAGCAGCAGCTACAGACACACAATGACCAACTGAGTAATAAGGGCAAGATCAGGCTCACACTTCCATGGAAAAAACAGGTTAAGATAAGGGACAGGTGTGGGCCAATTACAATCAACCAAACACTAGAGCTTAGAACAACAAGACACAGGCTAGAATATTAATCACAAAAGAATCAAATACTAGAAGTAAATACTAATACTAAGGGGTGACCAGCAATCACCTGCTTGTCAGGCAGAGGCTGATCCTGACATTTTGACAATTCATTCAGCACCTCATAAGGTAGAACCGTGACCGTGCTGACCAACTCTGTGGATATTATCTAAACACTTTGAGGAGCTCTCTAACACAGTAGATACACCCACTAATCAGGAGGCAGTGTTGGAAACCTCTGGTGAGTCAGAGTCCATCACTATGGTGGCCAGAGGCTGCTGTAATGGAAAGCTTGCAGGGGTATATAAAACACATTAAGGGATGATGGAAGCACTGGGTGTTGTTGGGCTGTGGTGGTTGACATTGTTGCAGGAAGGAGATGAAGTACCTCTGGACTGTGAAACCAGGGAGGTTGGCTTTATTTTTACAAAGGAGAAGCAGCAGGGATGTACAGAGAAGTGGGGGTTGGCGGTGCCTGAGCACCTGGCCCTTTTGCACAAATGACTGGATGTGCCCCCCTTCTGAGTCCTGAATGCCCTTTCCCTCCAAGTGTCTCTATACAGTGCTGGGAACCAGAAGGTGAGTTTCAGCTAGCGTGAGATCAGCACTGCAAAATCCAAAGGTAATACTCCGTGGGAAAACAGTAAACTGCTCCGTTCAGGCAAGGAGCAAGAGCAAAGGAGTGTTAGTGTCTTGAGACCTTGTTCATAAGTGTTGGCAAAGGGAAATGCAAGGTGGACAAGCAGTTTGGTTCAGTGACTCCATTTTTGTGGATGCCTGTGGTAAAGTGTGAGTTAAGTTCTAACACGAGTGTACCAGTCAGTCTTTGCCTGTGTCCTCATCTATGGTCAAGAGCTGTGGGTAATGACTGAAAGAACCAGGTCACAAGCAGAAACAGTCAAAAGCAGGTTTCTCTGCAGGGTTGGACTGACTCTCCGTGACACGGTGAGGGGATCAGAGAACCGCAGAGACCTTGAAATAGAGCAGCTGCTCCTTCGGATCAAGATTAGCTAGCCGAGTTGGTTGGCCGTCTTATAAAGATGCCATATGGATGGTTCCCAAGGGAGACACTGAAGGGATGCCCTGCTGGGCAGAGGACCTGGGGAAGATGCAGGATAAACTAGCTTAGGAACATCTAGGGCATCACCACAATGAACCAGAGATGTCTGGTTTGGGCTGCTTGACATGCTGCCACTATGACCCTCACCAGGAAAAGCAGTGACAAAATGCTGACCATGGTCACAAACTGGGACAGTGCGAGCAAACAGAACGTCACCTTCCTGCCATCTCAGCTGCAGTAAGGTAGCCCTATCACTGCCTGACAATGCAGTTTATGCAGTCAATCCATGTACAGTTCACCAAGAATGATAAATAAAAGAAACTCGTGATTAAAAAAGCATTGCTGTTTCCTCTGTCCTGCCAGCAATGAATTTGTTCATTCTGAGTTTCCCTTGTCTTTCAGAAGGGTAGGATTCTGATGGGGATGCTGTATGTTATATTCTGTCAGCACTGTAGTGCCCCCCAAGTTTGAAAAAAATACTAAAAATAGCACCGCTTTTATGGTTTTTAAGTGTGGAATGCAAGACTTTTCAAATCAATGCCTCCATATTTCAAAATCAACTTGTGTCCTTCATGAACGAACCGTGAACACCATGATTTGTAATTGCAGTTTTTGTCTACTGTGATCCAATTAATAAATGAGTCTGAATTAATTTTTTAGCTGAATGAACTCAAAAGGATTGATAAATTCTGAAATAATAATTTCCATCTGTACCTGTGGTATGGTACTGTCATACATTTAATTGTAATTTGCATTCTTTCAATACTATAGGCCTACTATACAATTCTGGGTTAGTGATTGCACTTAGATGACACAGAAATTCATTGACTCCACACGTATTATTGCTGGACATATAATATTGGGTTCTGTGTTTTTCTCAGCTTAGTGCTTTATGCATTATATACGGATTTACAGAAATCAGCAACCATTGCTTTTAACCAAGGATGCTGATAATGCATTCACGAGTAGTACAGAGAAAGTATAAATTGTAAAACGATCGGAAATGTAACACAATTCTTCAGAAAGTGCTATTAGCATTTACTTACGAGTGTGACCTTCCATGAGAAGTTCCTGCGCTTTCTTCTGATATGGAAGATGATTGACAGACTAACCATTATCATTACTATTAATATTGCATATGATGACTGGAGGGACTATGAATGTTCCTGATGCCATTAACTATTGATTATATACTTTGTAGCTTTGAAGGTCGATTACAATTAGCCATCAACATTAACAAGGAAAAGTTTTGAAAATCCTCGGTGTTGACAAGCAAAACTTCTGTAAAATATACAGCAAAATTGTGCAGAATTATGAGTATATTTGCCATTAAAGAATAGCCCTCCGGTTTTCTTTGAATTCCTTTTTATCAAAGCATGGTTATATCACAAAGCTGACAGTTTTCCTACTGAATTTTTATATGATAAGGGATACAACATCTATGCAATGATTCCTCTCCAAAATAGAGTTAAAAGATCAAATGCAGGTTTGTTCTGCAGGCAACAGACTTGTTCATGATTTGTAATTTTGCAAAATCTGATTAAGGTCAACATAAATTCTTCACTGCCCTGAGAGGGTAGAGGAAATAAAAAATAATTTCCAACAGGCCTATCCTTTGTATCAGGGTGAAGGCATATTGCTCTAAGGAGCATCAGCAATACCAACATTTTTTGCAAATTTACAATTTTGTTACAGAAAAGAAATGGTACAGTATAGTGGTTTAGCAGTTAGCACTGAAATGTCTGTTCTGTGTGAATTTTGTATGTCCTTTTTGTATGTTGCACATTCTCCCCGCATTCTGCATGTTCTCTCTGTATTTTCTAGACATATTTTGGATCCTCCTACAGTCTAGTAACTCATGGTTAGATGAACAGGTGTCTCAGAATTTCCAGCAGTGTGATTTCCTGCCACAGACTGGCCTCCCATCCAGGGTGTCCCTGGCCATGTGCCCTGCTTTCCTAGGACAGGTTACAGGGACACTCTCACACTGAGGGGCATAGCTAGAAATTCTGGGCCCCCTGACAAAATGTCACCTTGGGCCCCACCTGCTAAATAAAATTAATAATGTTTCGTATTCACTGGCCCCTGTAAAGTGCAGGGCCCCGGAATTTGCCAAGGTACCCATGTCTCTTATACCCCTGGTCATGCATTGGATTATTTTCTATACAAAACTTATAAGACAAGGTAACTTTCTGGTGGAAGTGAGTAAACATTACTCTGGCTATAGATTACACTGTTCATTGTAAAATGGCTGGATTTCCTGGAAAATCCAGTTGACCATGGCCCTTTATGAGCTAGTATCAGGTGTAATTCATGTCCCAACCTGGGAAATACTCTGGTCTTATAGGATTTGCTACCTCGCCATGGGAAACACATTTGCTTATTTTGCTTTTTCATAACGACTCATTGAATTTGCTTTCGCTTTGGTGCGACGACCTGGAGTCCAGTAAAAACATGCATTCAAATCAACTTCACAAAGTCGTAAACCCCAAGATGACAGCTGGGACTTTCATCTGGAAGACGGATGAACTTTGGTTTGGTTTCATGGCTAACATTGTTCCTGAGGTAGCCCTTTGCCCTAAAATGGGGCGTTTCCTCGACACTGTGTATTTGCTAGGGCAGGGTTGGGAGGCGGTGTGACTCTGACGAGTCTGCAGAGGATTTTCTCTTGTCAAGGAAGGGCTGGCAAGTGTCTCTGTTTAAGGCGCTATCAGAATTACAATAAATCAAGAACAGGTTACAGGTATGCAAATGAACGGATTACACAGGGTTGGTGCAATAATCCCCTTGGAGTTCAGACAGTGACAGCCCACTGTGCACTACATAACCCTACAGGCATATTCTGGGATATTTCTCACTGGGTTATTGCAGCATATATGTGGCAGAAAGGTTACATGAAGAACAAGAGTTTTCTGTGAGTTGTGTCACTTTAAAGCTGAGCTCAGCGTTTCAGAGTTTGGGCAGTATTTATCATGTCTTTCCCAGCCCACAATTTGGTCCAGAGACGTGTGATGCCACTGGTTCTGCAATTCTGAACTGAAGAGTCATTCGCTCCATCTTTTGTTGTTTTCTGAGATGAGGCCAGCAGTGATTAGGCTTCCCCGTCATATGTTACAGTGCTGGAAGTCAAAACCTGCTCAATCCTCTTGTAATACAACATATAATTCACATTAAATTTCAAAAACTCACTGAGTCCACAGAAATTTTCTCAAAATTGTGTGCTGCAGACTGAGAGTGTTCCGGAAACGTGCTCTTCGATTTGTGGCGCCCCCTCGTCTGTCTTCCTTTGCTCCTGCTGAGTCACCTGTGTGCTCATCAAAAAAAAGAAGAAAAAAACCCGCTTAATTGCAGCATCAGCCACCAGCTACGGGCTGAAAGTGACCACCAGGTGACCGGGCCTCCCCGGTGCGTGTCACCGTCACCGAGACACAGGACTAGCGGCGAGGGGGAGCCGGAGCCTGCCATCGGGTCGCGCACCATTGAGCTCTGGAATAATCTAGAAGGGCGGCAGATGGCTCAGCGATGGCACAGTTTCAAGTGGGATGGCGGGGATAAGGCTTGGGCCCTGTCCCTGTCCCCGGCGACTCGTCATGATTTCTGATGGTGGCTGGTGGCGAGTGCTCGGGTGTTTTTCTCCTGCTCCGAGGAGCTGTGCTGTTTACTGCATGGTCAAAACCCCCCCCAGGCGGTTGCTTAAATGTCAGAGAGCCTGCGTCCATCCCCCTGGGCACTGCGCAAGGCTAACTTGTCCTGGCATAACCTGTTTACATCCACGTCGACAGCTTGTCGTCTGCATTCTGCCCATCTGCTTTTCTTGCATTAGTGTTATTTAGCATTACACTTTCACTATTACTTCTGAGCACCCGCCACAAATTGCTGTGCGACTGGCTTATGTAATTACTGACCAGGCCGTTTAATTGCTAGCTAAAGGGTGTGGGGGCGAGGGGCGGACACGAGCGTGTCAGCGCTGTCCCAGACACCACAAGGACATAGACATTTTGGTGACAATTGGTGCCACTGTGCCCCGCCCCCTTCCTGCTTGAAGCTCAGCGAGGCCACTGGCTGTACAAGCTGCGATTAGGTCCCGGAGGACAAGAACTGTGTCAAAAGCTGGTATTCGTCATGGCTGCAAAACGCTGGGGCGGCAAAGATCAGATATTTTGTCCCGTCAGAAGTATCACTCTGCAAGCCACCTTTGCCTCATGAGTCCCAGTAACAGAGCACAAACGCCATCACTCGAGCCAGCCTGTGGTCTTTCTCCAGGAACCTTCATGCAAGTCTCCTCCCAGTTTCAGTCCTAAATACAACAGGTCCTTCCCCCCATGACCAAATGGCTTGACTGCAGACTTGCACAGATGGCTGAGAAGTGAAACAGCCATTCGCACTCCTAAACTATCATTTCACCGCAGATTCCCTTTTCGTCTTTGACATTAGTCATGAACCGCTCTCTTTCAGTTTATTTAGCGAGGTGTGATAAGTAGAGTAATAATAATAATTAATCACGGGAGACTATGTTTGAGCCAACAAATCTCATTAACGGCTGAGAATCTCCTTCAGTAAGTAACACGTTTTTTTTCCTTCTGTGATCTATTAATAAAGCATCCCTTTCCGTGCTGCCTGTTGCGCACCTGATAATTTTGAGATTGCATATCTGTTTCCTAGTGTTTGCCTCTCATCCCAAAGCACTATGTCCAAGGAACCGTCAGCCTATTTGTAGAAAAGAAATAAGATGGTTACGGCTGTCAAAACAATCTCCAGCTTCATTTTAAAGGGGCTGAATCTGTGCCCTGAAACAAATTATTTAAATAAACTGTGAGATGGTAAGATTTGTGCTTGAAGACCAATTTATGGTGATCCTACAATCCAAAAAACTACAATCACTGACCTTCAAAGGCCACATTTTACATATATGAAAGCTTTCCACGTACTGGCCCTCGGCACTGTGGTAACGCACAAATTCTCATCTCCTGCAGCGTTATTTTTCTCAACGGCAGAGGGCGCTGTGACCACATACCACCTGTCAGATTAATGTTAGCAAACTTTACCAGCAAAAAAATACACTAGAAAGAATGTCTTTCATTTGCATCAAAATGGCATTTTATCGGTGATTACCAGTCTTTCGATGTAATATATTGCTACGGTATATTGTATGACGTCTCAACATTGTAAATACTTTATGGGAATTACTATTTGTTTTTCCCATAATGCAAAGTGCCAGCCGTATACTTTCCTATTAATTTCACATACCTGTTCGCTTTGTGATTTGCAGCTGATCTGCGCCAGTGTTGACACAATGGCGTTCACGATAATAGCTGGGAGCAGCAGGCCAGCAACTGTGGCACCAACACAATTGCTTTAATTATTTCCTTGGACGAGTTTCTCTGCCTATTAGCCAGTTCAGGTTCTGTGGTTGCTCGCCCCCCCGCCCCGTCCATTGTCGTTTGCGAAGCCATTGGTGTGAGCTGGCCCACTTTCTCTGTCCCATCAGTCAGTGTGAAAGGCTGTGGAAGGCCAGACCTATTGGGCTCTGATCCGTATCTGTGGGCCCAGGACATAGGAAACAGACATGGGAAATTGCAACATTGCTGGTGAGACCAAGAGGCAGTGTTTTTTTTTTTTAAGACAGGCCCCTCCCCCCTCCCCATACAATGCACAGAATAGGGCCAGCTTTTCATAGGATGAGCTTCAGCAGACCTAGGACAATCATGGAGTCAAGGCCCTGCCAGGGTACTGGGGAAAATAATTAGCAACTTTTAGTTTTAAAGAGGCTGTTAACTTAAAAGGCCCCTCCGCACATCTCTATTTGGGGTAAAAGACACCAATGTGCATTTTTTGGCTCTTCCTAAATAAAAAATAAAAAGCAACTACAGATTTAGAGTGTCCTTCCAGAAAATGTGATAGGTTCACACAAATGCGTTGGACCAAGAGCCCTTTCCCCAAACTCCCAGAAAAAAATAGTGCCGGTTTATACCTTTGCTTGTTACTGGGTCTGTACCCTCAAGGGTCTGCCAATTGTACCCTTAGCTTAAAATGTACCGAATTGTAAGGTACAGCCCCATGTGACAAACAAACTGGTTCCTTTTTTTCTAACAGTGCAGGATAATCCCGTCGTACAGATTGTAAAGCTTTTGTATTTGACAGATTATGATATTATTTTAGGAGCTGGAGTTTGAAAGAGCTAAATTGCATATATGGAACGTGAACATCATCGGTCTGAACGTGACTTGTGTCCTTTATGTTCCTCTTTCACATTAGAAATGAACTCCCAGATCCAACTTTGAAACTGCGCGTATGTCAAAGAACGTGAAAAACGTGGTACCTACAGGTTCTGTGGGAAAAAAAAAACACACACAAAAAACACAACACTAAATGAAGACCAATACTGCTTTATCCTTGTTAACCACAATGATAGGGACACAGCATCTTTAATGAATATGAAACGCCAATAATACCATGAAAAAATGAGAAAATTCCGGAATTGTGCACGTAGAAATACCGTACATGGCCTTATTACACGTATCTACACGTACATAAGAGCCAGTATACATTTCTTTTTGTAATATTAACCGCGCTGACATATCCGAGGGGTGTGTTCAATTTAATTTGATATATTAAGTAACAGGATTTAGCAATAGTACATTCCAGAAGACTAGGCAATGTGCGATTATGGTAATTTTCCCCATTTTTGCGCCCATTATATTTTCCACTACTTGCTCATAGTACATGTTTACTTTCACGCTATCATGAGAGAGGCGTCCACCGCGCCAGTATTACATGCTGATTGCATTTTTAATAGAGTATAATCCGACCCCATCCACTCGGTGGATCCAAGCAGGGCAATTGCTGTGCATAATCCAGGTGTCCCTACAGTTCCTGTATTAGTAATTCAGATTTCTGGGAAAATAACGCCCCCACAGCCTGCCTCTTTCAGTAATTTGAAACGGGATAGAACATCGCTTGATTTTAAGATGTGCACGAAACAAACACCCAAGAGATCACGACAGTAGTCTGTAAAAGGTGCTTTTATTATTGTTGTTTTTTTTTTATTATTTTTACTATGAAGCAAACGGGAGTGAACGGCGACGTGGATTTCCCCCCCCCATCTAGCTTCCTGAGAAATTTTTGCTTCTTTCCCCAGCCCGTGTAAAACGATCTCCTCCGGGCAAAGCCTTTTGTACTGAGTAAGGGGGAGGAGAAGCCTCATTCTCTCCTTCATCGTCATTTTTTTCCTTCTTCTTCCCCGTTTCCTGTTCCATGTAACTCTGGGCGGATGTCAGCCGCTCTCACAGGTGTGCCTCGGTAAAGTCGCGGGTTTCAGAGGAAACACACCTGAATTAATCATGTGATCCGGTACCTGGGCGTGGAGAAAGTCTTCGTCGTCTCTCAGCGGCGTTTCGTTCCCAGCGCCAGTCTCCGTTTCTCACTCGCCAAGTGCTTCTTAAGCTGCCCCTTCCCCGGGAATGCTTGTTTCCTGTTGTCTTCTGCTTAGCTTTGCCAGGAGAAAGATGTGAACTTTTTCGAAATCCACATTGTTCGTATCTGGAGGATTACATTTTTTGATTTTTTTTTCTGGGGAAAAAAACAACAAAACTAAGACGACAGAAGTGTTCACGCACGAATAGTGTTTCCAAGGTGAGTTCGACTATATTTGTTCGTTTTTCGATGTGTGACGTGAAGGTGTCGGGGACAGATTTGGGTGCCTTTTCAGGTTTATCATGGCCATCAGCTGTTTTTTTAAAAAACGCCATGGATTAAAACAGTCTAAGGGTGGAAAATACAAACTGGTTACAGAGTAACTAGTAGGAGCCGCTACGACGGTTCGCGGCTGAGCTACATCTTCAACAATGTTGCGATCAAAAGGGAGCCCGATCCAGCTTTGTTTGTCAACAGCAAGCGCCGAATACGCCGTATTTAAAGGTGTGCGGATCGGATCTCAACCATGCAAGTCCCATCATCCGCCATGCGATCCCTCCCTATTTGTGACAATTCGGTAAAAATGTTTAGAGGAGAGAGGCTGGTTTCCTATAATATGGGTAGAGAGGATTTCGAGTAGCGCGGACCGGCGTGTGATCAGGACGCTCCCCTCAGTTTTGAAATGTTTGTTTAATCAATTTGCCACATTGTATCGCGACGTGAAAGTAAAAAAAAAAGAAACTACACTATGCACAATGCCACTACAATCTGCTGTGAAAATCGCTGGGAGCAGATTGCTGTTTTGTGCCGATCGTACGTGCTTTAACGATACTTTGCTTTCGTTATCACATGTCCTATTGACAAAGCTGGGCGGCATATTTTCCACGCTGTTGCTTTGGATCAAATTCCACGTTTCCACATATAGCTTGGATTCTTAGGATGGACTAAATGGACCCGATCCCTTGCGTTTGTCGTACTGTATGTAAAAAAAGCACAAATGTGATTTATTGATCATGTGTAATGTGGGTTTCCCTCGAAAGAAGTTCTTGGTTTTATCACGTTTTAGGTCGTCAACGTGTCTGGAGTCCTCTATTTAATGGGAACTATTAGCACCTGAATTCAAAAACCGTAAGTGATAAAAGGGACTATGTTTAAATGTCTCATTTTCTAGTGAGTAACTCCGCTGTTTGTTTTTCTTCGTGTTGAACATGAAAACAGTGGGTCCATTCATGTGCTTCCTGGGTCTCTTGATCTGTGCTGTCAATCCGTACCCCCTAGTTCCCGAGCCTATGTATCTCGCACTGTACAGCCTTGTCTCCTCCCGAATCCCACCCAAGCATCCCATATCTTCGCATACAGTCTCTGTTGGGGGAAATGCCTTACAGTAGGGATTATATTCCTATAAATATTTTTTTGATGATGTAGAAGTAATGGCTGCTCTACAGGATCAGAGTAGATCTCGCGAAGGGTATGCAGTGAATCTGGGTTGGTGGAGGTATCATTGCCAGACATTGATTGGTCGTAGATGAGCTGGACTGTTCAGTCTCGCCGATTTGGTCCTGGGTTGTGGGTGTTTACAGCCGGTCTCTCTGTCCAGCCATGCGGGTGTTGGTGAATTCCTTTTTCATAAATAGAAATGGACTTTCCTCTTAGGCAGCACTGCTGGTAATTGCCATGCAGCTGCTAGCAAATTCTTCAGCCGTCGGGCTTTCGAAACATTTATTAGTCTTAAAGCTTTTTGCTGCTTCCTGGTTTGTGGTCATGAGTGTGGGAAGTTGGGCAGCTGCAGTGTACATCAGGAACATGGATTATTATGTAAATTTCCAGTAATAGTCATACTACATTTCATTAATAAAGTGGTATTTGCTTTGCAAACAGGTTATGGCGGGTGAATCGCCAGTTATTGTATTTGTTGGGATGCAATCATCTCAATGTATTTTTTTAAAAAAATGTATTTACTTATTTAGAAGTTTTAGTTATACAACTATTTTCAATGAAGGTTGTGAGAGCAGTTGGGTCTCACCTGAATATAGCTCAGAAGTTTGGTTTGTGGTCTCATTGAATGTTGATCCCTGTCAAATATTTGCAGCCCATTGATCTGCTTCTTCAGAAACGGGCTGCTATCTTAGATAAGCAGCGTAATGCAGACTGGCAGTAGGCCATCAGAATCTCCACTTGATATCTAGCTGCTGTTTACTCCTCAGCTCCGTTTGATGCAAGCTCAACTGAATCCCTTGGCCCAAGAGAAGCCCTACGGGGGGCGTGGTTCGGCCTCTTCCCACCCCCATGCTTTGACCTTATTTTGGGGTGAGAGTGGTCTGTGTCGGTGTGCGTGTGGCGATTGTGGCTGTCTGGGTGGAATGCCCGTTTGGTATGTCGCTCTGTGGCGGTGGTCTACTCTCACAAGGTTGCGTAGACGTGCTTTTGGTTTAGTGACCTGAGTGATGTGGTTTCATGGTGGGTTAGCTGTGTATGTGTAAACGGGGAATAGGAAGAGTGTGTGTGTGTGTGTGTGTGTGTGTGTGTGTGTGTGTGTGTGTGTGTGTGTGTGTGTGTGTGTACACGCGCACAGACACGCACATACTTGTGTTCTTCCTGTGCTCAGGTTTCTGAGTTGCGTGTGGCTCAGTGATCTTGCCCCACTCCCAGTTGGTGATTTTTATCGCTGAAACTTTGAGTGTGAGTAGCATATTTTTACTGTTCCATCTTTTTAAATTCCCTCTTCTTTTTTGGTCCCAAACAATAGCTGAAATAGCCCCCTTGGGGTGGGGAGGGGGCTACCTCTGTCAGACAAGGGCCTCCAGAAAAGCTGCTGCATCTCTGCTGTCTCTGTGTGTAGATCACGTATAAGTTACATAAGGGGACCAAATGTCCCCATAATGTGATTATTAACCTAATATTTTGATCATGTGAGGGTCATTTCTTTGGTCCCCACAAGGGGAAATTCAGTGTTATAAAAGTCTGTGATTACAATAAAAAAAAAAAAAAAAATGGCAGGAGTCTTGTATTTTATATGCTTATTTAAGGTTAGGGCTGGGTAGGGGTTAAGGTCATTGTTGGGATTAGGGTTTTGGCCATAGAAATTAATGGATGGTTGTCAAAGTGATTTCACCTAGAGAAAGGCCCTTAATACCAGTTGCATCGGCGCTGGGTCAGAATTTCTCGTATGTCTATCTCGTATGTCCTTTAGCCTTATATAAAATGTAATACATATGATATATGCGTATTTGGATTCCTGGCCCGCCGCACCTTGTCTCAGCTCCGCCTGTCACTTACCGGCTCTAAGCAGCCGCCCACTCACCAGCTCCTTCAGCTTCATTACTGCGACTAACGAAGGCGCCGTGGCAGAGACCAGGCCCTTAGGTGAGATCACACTCATTCTCGCGCCTTCTAATGAACAGCTGTTGGCACTGCCGAGCCCGTGGGCCAGATCTCGCCTGTGTTGTCGCGTCACCCTCACAATAAAACACCTTCCCACCCCCCCTGCTGGGGCCACCTTCTTCCTCCTTCCCCCACGGCTCCCCCCTCCTCACCCCAGGCCGTATGCGAGTGTTAAATCTCTGACGCTAGGGCAGGCTTGTCTATATTGTCTCCATTCAGACATGACCGGGTGTTTCCACGGATGTACTGAGGTGGCTTTGCCTGTGTCCCCCCTGGCCCACACGCAGGAAGTCACCTGCTCTTGAGTACATTCTCCAGCTGAAGATCTGACCTAGGAGTCACGTCTTGGAGCTTTTTTATTGGATTTTTTTTTTTTCCATGCTTGTGAAGTGCTGAACACACTGACATTTAGTACTTCAGATATTAATATGACTGTTTAAAATCTCATGCGGGGTGAAATAAAATTAAGTTGTGAAATGTGTCAATCAATTCAGTGCTAAAATGTTAAGGAATGATTGAATTGCAGCGATGGACCAGACTGCTAGCTTTTTTTTTTAAGGTGCAGTAATGTAATTGCTTCATTCAAATGAATCTCAAAAGTTAGTTCCTGTAGTTCGACAAGCAGAGCCCCATGCTAAAGATGCAAATGATAGTGGGTTCACGTTCCGAGCATCTCAGATACACTGCAGCCTTTCTCTCTACCTAAAGCTGATTTGGATAAAAGTGCCAGATAAAATAGCAAATGTAAATTGATGGATGGTTGATTTTAGGTAGAGTAAATTTATTTATCTTCGTCCCTGGAAGGTGAACGCTTGTCTCGGAAGTGGCCCGTCTTTGTCAGCAATGACTGAAAAATGACAAATCCTGTGGTGCCTCCTGCCTCCTCCGTGCGTGTCGTGTTTCGTAGACAAGCGTTTCTGACTGAATGTTGCGATAGAGGCCAGTTTCCGTACTCTGTAGCAGAATCCAAAAAACATAAGTGGAAATGTTATTTGTCCTGGAAAGGGGTGGCTGCTGCATGTCAGGATCATTTAGAAAATATTGGCTATATTCTACTAATGATTAACCCCTCCTGTGTTTTATGCTAATAGCCCAGTACGTCCCTGTCTTTTTGCTTTTCCCTCTGGACTTTTGAAGATTAATTTTGACTACGTACTAGCAGGTTTTGTCCCCGACCTGTGCTTTGCCTGTCCGTCCGCGGCGGCTAGAGACCACGTGCGGCTATCGGCGAAGGTCAGTACAACCTGTGCGAGTGCCACTGCCGCGGTTGCCAGATCATGCCTGGACTTTTGATTGTCTGCATCCCAGTTGAATCTAATTGTGTTCAGCTACACCGGGAGATCACTGCCAGCTTAGTAAAGCAGCCATAAAATTTAGCCGGCTTTACTTGCGGTATTGCCTGTCTGTATCAGTTATTTATAACCATGGAGTAAATGAGTTTTCGGCGCGGTTGCAATTCTTCTTTGACTCTGTACGCCGCGGCTCAGGCTCAGAGGGTCGAGTTCTCCAGCACTGAGAATGAGTTTTAACTCTGTGTTGAAGAGTGCAGCCTAATTAAGGTTCTGGTGCTTTTCTGCTAGATCAAGGTAATTCGTCTGCTGTGCGTTTTTAATGACGGCGACGCAGTCCCTGCACTGAACGGTACTGTGGAGGCTGTCTGCCAACACATTCCTTTCTAGGTCTTGTTTTCGTTTAGTCTTCTCCCCTCAGAAAAATGTGGTGGGGGAGGGGGTGTTTTGAGAGGCCTTGGTCCTCATAGCTGCCCCCAGCTGTAGGGGAAGGCCAGAGAGGGAAGCAGATTTAACAGTTTTGTGACCTGGTGTCATTTATGCTCCTCCACTCTAGATGGCGCTGTCCTTGGCAGGGCAACTTAAATTCTGGGAATGTCATACAAAATGAGACGAGTCGTGCTCCGGTCCCCGTGGCTATTCCCAGCCAACTGCTCTAACCAGAATCCACTCGCATCTGAGAATCGACCCAGTCCCTGCCTACCAAAGGACGCAAACCCGCTCCTAGATGGCCCGCGTGCCTTCCTGATAGCTACTGCACTTCGCCTTCCGGAGAGGTGATGACACGCATTCGTTCAGCCTGACTCACTCGCTCCAAGCGAAAAAGGGAAGAGTTTCTTTGGCGGGGGGGCTACACCGCTCAGGATTTGCAGGTCTCCGCTTTGTGTGAACATGCCAAATGGCTTTCCAGTTGGATGGCACAGGCACATTCTTTTTTGTTGTTTTTTTTTTTTTTTTTGGGGGGGGGAGGTTGGATCTAAGGGGTTTTCAATAGAACGGCATGTGACCATTGTCTTGCCATAACTGGGTATATATCTATTGTATGTATGAGAGCCATTTAGAACCAGGGACAGATTCCCTGTGTGTGAGCATACTTCCTAAATAAACCTGATTGTGGTTTTTATGGTGCTTTGCTTTTAATTAGACCAGCTTGTCTGCCTGTTGAATTCAGTTTGAGCTTTAATGTCATGCCACAGCGGCTCTGGACCGGACTGTATCTCCCAGACATGTATAGAGGTTGTTCCTATACAAAGTGGTATTTCCTGTTTGGTTACTTCCTCTCAACCTGTCGCAAAGCTAGTGTTGATTTTTCTCCTGTTCAGACCTGTAATGGCAGGCTGAGACTGGGGTCACAGACCCATCTAGAAGCTGTGGTCTTTGTAGCCGTTATGGGCCCTTGGAGTCGTGGTGTTTATCACAAATCCGCTGGCAAATTGGATCTCCAATTAATTTGCATGGCCGACTGGAACGTCGGAGGGGATATTTTTGGAGGTTTATTTCATTTGTTATGTTGCTTGAGTACATTTTACCAGAAGGCCTCGCGCGTCTCCCCTGAACTTTGAAGGTAATTTCCAGTGGACTCTAGCTGCTCTGGAGCAGGGCTGAGACGCAGACTTGCTGTCCTTTCTGTACCTCTGTCTACCCGTCTCCAAGTCCTGCCCATTTCGATATACCTACCCCACCCCGTCTCAGGAATTTGTGTGTTTTCGTCCGTTTTTCATGTTCCTTGCTGTTTTACGGGTAATCTGTCATATCAAAGTGTTTTTTTTCCCTTCCTCTGGAAAGTCCCAAATGATTGCATGGAATTCTTTTACCTTTACCTCCTATTTTACCCAGAGAAAAAAATAATGGATGTCTCTGCCGTTGAAGTATGTGACAGCTCTTTTAGAAATGGCGCTCCTAATTTTTTTCTTTAGAGCGATGTTCTTAAGTGCTTTTTGTGAAGTCCGCAGGAGGGGTGGTAGTGTTTCCTTCTAGCATGGTTTGCACCTAGACAAGTTTCACACGGCTGTCTGAACATGAGATTCGGAGAAGCAGGATTGCGAATGGGAGGGGGGGGGGGCAGGTATTGGTGACGGAGAGGCTGAAGAAACCTTGTAATGCCCTGGGGGCTGAACATGTAAATTCCCTATCTGTAGCTGGAGTTTGCGATTGAGTACCGATCACACATCTGTTCACGTCACATGTGTCGACACGCATGCCTCTGTTCTCCTCCCAACACACTGCCTGCCGTGTGAAGGTCTCCATCCACACCACCTGTGCGACGTTCCGGCTGACCCGTCTGCAGGCGACCGGAACGTGAACCGGGTCCGATAAGGGGACAGCTGCCAGTCTCGACATCTCGTCAGGTCCCCGTCTGATCCAGGTTCTGCCGGGTCGCCCTCCCCGTGGCTCGACCCTGGCGTGACCTCTGCCCGTCTGATTCATTGCCAGTCCGCCCCCTGATGTGCCTTGGCAGCACTCTGGGTTCGGTGACCTGAGTGACCTTTAGTCGCCGTGTGACTGGCTGGGTAGCCTGCTGTCTCTCAAACGGCTGCATTGTGGGGAAATTCATTTTCTCTGTGTGCCTCTGGCTCGTGACGGGGAGACCATTGAAGAAAAGATGGTAATGGAGGTGGCATTGATACCAACATAATATTAAAGGGCTGATGTTTTAAACTTGGCTAGTGATTTCTGAACTCTGAACAAGCCATGTTTTTTAAATATATATTAAAATATTTTTTTAATGGTTCAAGTGAGGGAATATGAATCATTCCTCATTTAAATGCCAGGAATGGATTTGTGGAGGGGGGGCAATCAGCCCAAAGGGGCCCAGACATGAAAAGCCATGAAGGGGGATTTTTGTGTGTCAGTATATAATACATAATAAGAATAATTACACAGCATTAAAATAATTAAACTAAAGCATATTCATCGAATGAACGTGCTTATGTGCAGGTAGAAAAAGCAAAGTGACTGGAAGGGGGGCAGATATATTGGCTGCCTAGTGTTCTGTGATGACTTGATTGGCTGTGGTGGGGGGGGGGGGGCATTCCTGGTTGTGCACATGCAGTCCCGTGCGAGACCACCTCTGACCAGGAGACTCCTTACCCGTGTCTGTGATCCCGCACCCATGATTGCTTGGGCGGTGATTCCATGTCAGATTGCTCTCCTTTTGGCAGAGGGACTCTTGTGAAAGAAGCATTCTATTAATATCTCTCAGTGATCAGCTAAAAGTACCAGCCGAGTCTTTGGTGTCCAGTTTGCACCAAACACCAATCCAGCCCAATGTGCTTAATTGTATAACTGGGCTCTGTCTGTCAGGTGGATGGCGGCGCAGAAGGCTCTGATTTTCAGCTGCGCTTACTTGGTGTCATAGCTGTCGGCTGCTGTTGATTGGTTGTGAGCCTGATCAGGTCACATGCATAGAGTGTGTGTGTGTGTGTGTGTGTGTAAATTATTTTATCAAAGAGCAAGCCCGCATCTCCGCCCTTTCAGAGAAATGTAATGCCAGCCACTCATGCCAGTCCCCGATTTCTTCATAATGCAATCTGTCATGTGATCAATAATTTGATTCTGCTGGCGAGTCAGATCGTCCGGCCTCAGTCACACCTGCTCCTCCTGCTGTCCCCATGCCTGTCAACCAGGTAGGGGTGATGTCCTTGGGCTGGCAACGTCAAAAAATTTAAATACTCAAACGGAGTATTATTGGAGTCGAGGGCTCACTGAGGCGATCTCATGTCTCACCCTGCTGGACGGCTGAGTCTGGGGTGCTGCCAGAGGTGGGGTGCCGTTGGGGGCGGGGCCCAGTTTGCCTGCCGCTCCCGGTCACCGTCATGCCCTGAGGATGGAAATGCCTGTGAATCCGGCCCCCGGTGGGGGAGCTTATCGGTGACCTGACATGCTCAGTCGTGCGTTTTTTGCTTTCTCGTTCTGTTTGTGTGTCCCCCCCTCCCCCTTCTCCACGGGAAGCATGATGGCGAAGAGGAGCTTTATCTCTTGCGCTCATCCTCCATCAAGGCTGCAGTCGGGGGAACTGGCCTGAATCTGCTGTGTATCAGTATTCCTGGGGGGCACAACTTACCCAGCAGGCACCTCTTCGGGTTGTCGCCAGGTCAAAGAGGCGTGCACAGCTCCTTCCACAGTTGTTACGGGCACGATTCTACTAGACTGACTCTGTCATGTTGGTCGTACGCTTCTTAAAAATACCCTCGGCAGACGTTTATTTTCCCAGGTAACCTCTCTCCGTTACTGTTGCAGCCTGCCAACCTTGTTTCAAAGACTTGTTTCAAACTTCGATGAGGATCGCAATTAATTATTTTGTTTGCAATGCGGTCGATTTTAATAATTGCCTTTTAACGGACGCAGCCAGATCTGGGGGTTTTAAAGACATTTGGGGCGTAATAAAGAGCCATATGTTTAATTACATCGGACCGGAATGTCAATCGGACAACAACTCCGCCGTTCTGTGACAAGGAGACGTGATTATTAGTAACTGGGGGGGGCTTGCCTGAAGTAACTTTGGTGGTGGGAGTTGTTAAATTATCCTCCTCTGTTTATTTGGTTCTCTGCCCCCCAGCGCCTCTCTGGAATTCTGGGCCCATCCAGCTCCCAGTCCCCCCCGGCTTCCTTGTGTTTACTGTGGCTTGTTTACCCGACTATAAACAGGAGATCTGCAGGCCTTGTCTGTTTTTTTTAGGGGCTCATAGCCTTTGTGAGACTGGAGAGCAGAACATGGGCTGGGCTGTGTCTCCGCTACCCTCTCCAGATCCAGTCTGACCAGACGGATCCCCCTTCTGATTCATCTGTTGTTCTTCAGGGCTGCTTTCAGCCAGTCACATGACCCAGGCTCTGTTGGCATTTCCGTTTTGGTAATTGCCTGACTTTTTTTTTTTTTTTTTTTTTTCCTTCCCATTTCTGGAATTTTCTCCCTCGTGCCAAAGGTGTGCAATAACCCCCCCGCCGAGGCCAGGCGAGCCCCTTCTGTTTCATAGCTGCCTGCCTCCATTTTCAGTCGCCCCGTCATTGTTTCCGTTTTGACGCTGTCTGATCACGCGCGTCTTGTCAGCCTTCTTAAAGGCGTGTTCGTCGAGGCCCATGAACCTCCTGAACCCGCTTTTACGGTCACGGCGAAAAGCTGCCGGGTATAATAAACACTTTTATTTATAGCACCCCTGCAATTCAGTCGCTTCTGAGGAGCCTCACGCAGGAACCAATTAAAAAGGTGTCGGTTCCCCGCGTTTAGCCGCTTAATTAGGCACAGGATGGGTTTTCGATCGCTATTGGGCGAGCCCCCGTGCTGCTGTGGACATCTTGTGCTGCTCTGTTGTGGGGAGGGTGTCGCCAGTGCAGTGACGTCATAACAAGACTGATCAGGACTGGTCAGCCACTTATGGCGCCATCCTCTGAGGGGTTGCCGACCTTAGCAAGCCAGTTTATCTCTGGGGGGAGGGGGTATAAGCTGACTGTGCTGGTTAAAGTCCACATGCTATAGCTGGATCTTTAAAATCCAGTTGTGGTAACAGCCCCGCTGAACCAGGCTTCCCCCTACAGAAGTGGATGTTAACCTTGCCAATTTAGACGGTTTAATTGTTCATAAAGAGATGTTCTAATGTGCCTCTTTAAACGGGCCGAGATTTCTCATTTTAGTGCTACATGAGCCATGCTATTAATTTACTGCATGAGTCATGTCGGATGACTGTTAAGCCTCGGTGACAGCCCTCCGTCACCGATCATGTGTGTCCTCCAATCCCCCAAGTCTGGGAAGCCGTTAAAGTGATAACTGGAAGTGTTTATTGTCGGGGCGGAGGCAGTTATACATATGACGGCATGTGAGGTGGGGTTTATTGAATTCCCAGAGTGCTTCCCATATGCCTGTCCTATCCGTTTCTAAGGTACGTGTACGGATCGGTAGGTAATTTTCCCAAAAAAATAAAGCAATCTGAAAGATTTCTGTTTTTTTAACCTGTGATCCACTGTAGCTTGACTTTAGTTTGTTTTAGTTGAGATGTGGCGTGCCGATTCCACGTTCTCAGGAAAATGTCGAGCTCTGTCTTACTCTGTATAGGACCTGGGCTTGTCCCGACTCGTACGTTTTCGTGAGGCGTGGAAGACAAAAGAATTTCTGAATCCGGACTCTGCGGCAGAATGTAGAGAAGCAGGTCATTGCTACATAATCGGGTATAAAAAAACCTTTTATGAATGAAAAATTCTGACTTGTGCTCAAAGCTGCACCCCCCCCGGGAGAAGGTCACGTTAATCTGAAAAGACAAACGTTTTTAACGGGACATATTTATCTGCAGATGTGACGTATATTAGTCATGTCACTCCGTGGCCCTTCCCATCCACTCTGACTGGCCCCATCCACTCTGACTGGCAGATAGCCGCTGCTCCTTATGGCACCTCTCCGTTGCTAGGGTTTCACTTGCGGTTCTGACTGTGAGGAAAGGTGACTCTATCACTTATACAGGTTTATAGTCTGCCATTAGGTCAAAGGACAGGGCTGTGGTCTGCACCTGTCAGGTCATGCTCCCAGCAGATCAGCTCCGTTTATCTAGTTTTGTTTTTACTTTAATTTACATTGCCCCCCCATCTCCGAACCCCCACCATTGGCTGCCAGCTATCTACGAAGTGAATGCGTTGCAGACTTTCGGATCTGTATAGACGGCTTTATTTTTAACACAAAAAAATATTTTAAGTGGATATACATTTCCTTTGTGCCAGCCCTATCTGTCCTTGATATTTTAATGAGCCTTTTAAGAAACTGATACGTGTTGCTGGCAGTGAAGATGAGCCATTCATCGTGTCTTTTGATTGCTATTTATCTTGAATGCATGTATTTATACATCCATCTGATTTTCCCGACAGATGCTCGCTTGTGCTGGTGTGAGACTTTCCGAGGTCTTGCGTTATCGAGTCTTGATCTTCCGGCTGGTAACCTTTTGAACAGAATTTTCAGATGCTGTTGCTTTTAAATAAATATGCCGGGCTTGGTGCTGTCGGCAGACTATCATGTGACACGCAGCCTATTTTGGATCCTCGCCGGGCTGGTTATCTTGGGGAAAGGCCGGTGACGAGGCTGCCACCACCCGACCACCACCCGCTAGGCGCTGCAGCTTTTGCTGGTTCTGGTTCCGCTCAGCTGTCTGGGTTTAAAACTGACGGATGTTTATCGGCGCGGTGCTGCCTATGTGCTGGGTTTGTTTGCTTGTGCTGTCAGAAGCTCTATGGATGGAAATCAGACACTTGTTCAAATAAACGCTTGCTCTTTGTTTGCTTCCTGTGTTATACATTTTTGCCATATTTAGCCTTTCGGCTGGCCAGACCCAAAACAATGTTTGATTCCGTTCGTGTTTTTGCAGCATTTTCGCTATTCTGCCAATTGTCATCCCAAGAAAGGTTGGTGGAGAACCGGATTTCGCGAGAGGCTGCGGGGGTTCTATCCGCTCTCGGCTGTGCGTGGTTCCTGTAAGGAATTTCAAAAGAATCTTGTTGGCTGCATTTATTTTTAGTCCGATGCTGGCATGTTTAATTCCAGTGCTTCACATAGTGGCGTGTGGCAAGGTGGCTCAGTGGTCACCGTGTGTGTGTGTGAGAGAGAGAGAGAGAGATGCATATTTTGTGATGACACGCTATTTTGACATTATAGGGACAATTTTTTTTTTTGTCCCCACGAAGGTAAACCGTTTTATAGAAATCTGTGACTTTAATCAAAAAAAATTTATAAAAATTCAGACAGTTCAAAATTCTGGTATTTGATTTGGTTATGAAGGAATATATATCATGTATATTGAAGTAAAGTCTTGTCACGAAGATTTGAAAATGCCGCAGTACGTCCAAAATGTCTGTGTATTGTATTACTCTAATACTGACTAAACCTTGGTGGATTACCGATGTACAGGTGACTGCCTGGTGGTTCACCCTGCAGGCTCTGTGTAGCTTGTCGGCAGTGGGTTAGCGCAATCCTGCGTTGGGTGCATTTCGAAGCCCCATTTTTGTTTTTATTACTTTGGCAAGTACATGGCTCTTTCCCGGCAAGTGGGTGTCAATCTCTGTCTTCAGACTCCACTGTACCATCACTGCCCTGTGTAACTTAATTTCAGTTGGTTTGACGACCACGCTGGAATCCGAGGCGTTTAATAACGTCCAGACAATGGTCTTTTTGAGGAGGATTTGAGTAAACGTTCATTTCAAATGGATCGTAAAACTATTAAACCCCCCTCCCCCCCCTCCAATGTGTGTACACACCAGAAAAGGCATATTTTGAAATTATTTTGGCACACAAATTTTCAGTCTTGATTTATTAGTTTCAGGCTTTCATTAATGTTGGCCCATGTAGTGTGTGTTTTTTTTTTTTTTTTTTTTTTTTTTTTTTTTTTTAAATAAATTTTAAATATTTATTTTTAAAGTTTATTGTATGGGAGGCAAAATAAAAAACATG
>JABFDZ020000001.1:4883440-4895945 GCA_019775955.2 Pollimyrus isidori
ACACACACCCACACACACACACACACACACACACACACACACACACACACACACACACACACACACACACACACACAAATCACCCTCATTGGGAGAGGCATGCTGTGAGCATCTTTAAATTCTCTACTTCGCTGCTGTCCTCCGTTGTTTCTCTACCCTGAACTTTCCAGCCAGTGCTGACAGAGGACATCATCACACTTTGTTGGCAAGTGGTGCTGAGAGTTCAGGACCCCGGGGCCCGGTTCCGTGACATTCATCACCAGGCCGGAGAACACACAGAAGAGGGAGGCCTTGTCTGGCTTTGATTTTCTGATCCCAGAGCTGGGAAATCACCTCGTTTACATGAGACTGACGGATGGCGTAGTGGGGCGCCAACCTTGCGTGAAGCTACCTTTTCGGCGCCAATGAAGAAAGTGAATCTTTGGTGACGGTCTGGGCAGCATGCGGAACGCCACGCTAGCAGGATGACACCGTCCCGGGCGAATACCGCCGGCTGTCAACCGTATGTTCCTCTGGGAAGATGGTCCTCCGTCATGGGCCTAGTTGCCTGGAACCAGGTGCATTCAGATGGTGTGGCGAGAAGCCGTCATCGGGCTTGGCTCAGGCGGCCCGGCCCATCACCGTGACAACGTGGCTGTACAGACTGATGTGGGGGGCGTTTGGCTTCCCAGCTTATACCCAGCTGTTGATTTCGTCTATCAGATCTAGCCCTTTTACCTTGTCGCTATTGTTAACCAGAGGGAAGATGATATCCCAGGTGTGTATAGCAACCTCTTTAGAAATAGCTAGTCTTTCCTGAATCGAAGCTACAGCGGCATCGATGAATTCATTCCTGAACCCATCAAAGGCTCTGCAGGACATAATCAAATGACGTGAATCAATGAGAAATGTTTGGGTCCTGGTGTTAACCAGAGGGACCTTTTGGAGGAAGATGTTCTGTGCTTCTGCAACGAGTTGTAGATTTATAGATTTTACCAGATTAAATGGAACTTCGATATCCTCTGATCCACTTACTGAGGTAGCTCAGAGTTCTGGGATTTTCATTTATAGATGTGGATTAACAAGGCAGTGTGGAAGAGAACCTTTGTGCCAATTTCAGTATCAATAATGCTTATGATTTCTTTCTAAAATATTCTGCTGGTTATTTTAATCTGCGGGAGTGAGCTGCTTAATGGCATAATCTCTGCACACTGAAATACCGCAGGATTTTTTTTTTTTTAACTGACAGTTAGTTGGTATAAATGGTAAGTCAGCTGCATCACCTTCTTATCCCAGATCAGGTTGTTCAGGTGTCCAGAAGGTGGCCAGTCACTTGAACTTAAGCTTTTACTGAATCTCCACGCAAGTGGTCTGAAGTGCTTAGAATTCAATTATAAAGTCGACGAGGAGCACTGGAGACCCTGTCAATACTCTGTCGGAAAATCCATCTCCGGGAAGAAGCTGTTTGTTTTTTCTTGTGTGTAAAGTCCTGGTGATTTGCCTGCTGCTGGGGAAATTTATGTTCCTTTCATAAGAGCGGGAAGTTCACAAATCAACTTTCTTCTTCCATATATTTGGCCTATTAACCTAAATCTGTAATTAACTTGACTGAATCCACCACTGAAGACTGTATTCGTGAAGGATAGACACTTGGTCTCCTCTTGTTCATTGGAGTCTGATGTGCAGAACATTGTGGATAAAGTTAAATGCCAAACGTGATACATGTGACAGAGTCTCTGGAAAGGGTTATCCAGTCAGATGGGGAGGACAGCCTTGCTAAGTGACTATCCTTTTGATATATCAAACTTATTTCAGAATTAGTCATTGTCCCCTTTTGGTGGTTAGCATGCTTATTAAGGACTTTTAAAATTATGGTTGTCAGCTTTAAAAGATGAGTGCTTTTGCTAAATACTCTGCATTAGTCTTACAAAATATCTAGGCATTCACACTGGCAAAATTCTCTGTCAATGTTTGTTGGCTAAGTAACAGAACATACACATGTTCCACAATCAATGCTTTTTCACATCAGCTGCCAGCAGTGTTATTTATCAGAGAGTAGCTTGAATCAATAGTAATGTTAAATAAGAAAGGAAGATGCCTGCTAATGTTGCCTTGTCGTTATCAGATTAGGAGATGAGCTGGACTTTCAGGTGTCTCCCTTTAAAGGGCATCTGCCCTGAGAGATTGTCCCAGTCAATTGAAGGCCTTCCAGGTTAAGCTTCCAGCTTCTCTGTGGTCGCACAGGTTACCGTTGCATTTATGTTCCTGGTGGGTTTCCAAGTCTGCCCTAAAATCGCTGGTGCCCATGAAATTTGTCAGTTGGTCAGTTTGGCGGGCTGCCCAGCCATTTTGATGTCCCCAGCACAGCACCATGCTCTGAATGCAAACGTCTCTTTAAGCTCTGAGCTACCCCAGCACCTCCATCTCTCACCTTAAAGGGAAGAAGAGGTTATGTATCACAGCTGTGGCCAAAAAAAAACGGGAATCCACTGGGAGGGATGAGCTTTCAGCCTTAAACTCAAAGTGCCCATCACCAATTTATTTGGGGGCCTTGTCATTTTCTCCATCTGTCAGAAGGGGGTCGGAATCTGGCCCTGGGGTTTGGGAGGTGGAAGGTTTCTTTTATCTGACTCAAGACCTTAGGGCTCATGTCCATATCTGGGCTGAGAGGCAAGACACTGGAGCAGAGAGGCCAAATATCTGAGCAACTGGAGTGGAAAATGACTCCTCTTTTGGCCCTGTGGAGGAGAGGTGAGGCTCACCACAGTGATCTGCTACTAACTGAAGACTGGAGAGGCCTTTTTTGGGCCACAGTGAGGTATCGGGGGTAGCATTTTGGTTATTAAGACTAGATCTTAGAGTGATGGCAGCCACAACAGTTTGTGGCTTATTTACTCCTGAGGAAGTGATTTTTTTCCTTTAATCTAGCAAAGCTAAATAGGGTGGAACAAAACTAAAAATAAGACCTTCAAAATTAAACTGTGTTCCCTTTACACAAAGGGAGAGATTTTACGCCCTTTTCTCACCCCTACCCGGAAAAGAATTAGCCCAGTAGGGTGAAAATTGTGAAATGGGCTGGACTGTATACCAGCATTGTACTATAACTAGAAAGAAACCGCAACTTACATTAACCTACTCCTCTACTGACCTCCATACCAGCACATATTTAGTCTCTTTACTGCATTGAACTGAATTGCGTGCCAAGTGTACAGATGATGCTATGAAAGCGCTTATTCTGCAGTTTACATATGGTGAAAATTACCGTAAAGGTAAATGTATAGGACCATACCATAAAGATGCCACACACTATCTTTGCCTGCTTCTTAGAACAGTATAAAGCATGGGTTTATTTTAGACTTGTTTGTCTAGTACAATGGAAATCTTAATCATAATGTGCTGTTTTTGTTTTGCTGTAAATGTAAATAATAGTTGCACTGCTAAAAACGGGCATCGTCAGGTCCCTTAAATAACAGATTATGGTGGCAGCTTAATATTTGTGTTTTAAGGGCGTTCTGGTAGGTTTCCCAAATTTAGATGCGTCGAGCGCTGTGAAATCTGGCAGGATGATGACAATAGGTGCAATAACTCTGAGTAATACTGTGATACTTTAAAAAGTGGGATAGACTTCTTGGGCATGTTGAATGAAATGATTTCTGCACATGAAGTCATTTCTGATTTTACCTTTTTTTAATTTCGCTTAAAAGCATGGTGGGGGGGAATTGTTTGTTTGTTTTTCTTGCTGTTTAGTTTCTTGGGCAAGCTTAATTAACTCTGTAAACATTTCGTAGGCAAGCTATTTAAGTCGGATGCAGGCAATGTGTTACATTTTCATGCTATACTTCCTAGATACAAGCTACATTGTTTTGGTTTGCTGAGCTGTGAGCCAGTCACAGCTGTGTGTGTGTGTGTGTGTGTGTGTGTGTGTGTGTGTGTGTGTGTGTACACATTATATTTTATAACTAATTGTATAGGACTGAAAAGCTGTGACTGGCTCACACACACGTATATACACACACGATATGTGTGTATACGTAAAATGAAACGTGTGTTTTTATAAAAATTTTATAAATATGCTGTTTTTTGCAGGGAATGTTCTTGGAATATGTTTTCTGGGGTTTAAATTTCAATGGCCTTTCCTTCCTTTCTCCAAATTCAGTCACCTGCCAAGATTCTGTTCAGTCCTGATCCCCAGTTGCTAATGTACGTCCCCACCCCGCCCCCTTCCCAAGGCATTTTGAACCAGCATGCTTTCCTCCGCATTTGTAAGATTTAATGTCTTTTATATATTGTGATAGGGATTAATTTCCCCAAACCACCCATCTCCTTACCCAGAGGAGAACTCAGGAATTGTCATTTCTCACCATCACATGACTCATTCTACAGATGTGCTCTTTTCCCAAGTAGAATCAGGTCTTGAAAAATCAGTGCCAGAGCTGCTTACTTTCTTTCTCATTCGCTTCTGTAGGGATTTTTTTTTGTATTGGTTTAGCAGGTGTATGGATATGGTGCACGTACATCTCCCACTGTTATTCAGGAGATTGGCGTCAAGCTCACAATGGGGTTGAAAATATAAAAAATGCTACTTTTGGACCTGGGTGGTTGACCTATTGGTGATGACAGCATTTATCTTGGAAGTACAAAGGTGTGTGTGTGTGAGAGGGTTGGGTTTTCGTTTTTTTTCCTTTTTTTTGGGGGGGGGGGGGGGTGAAGGGCTAGTTCGGTTCCAGAAGGAAGTGAACAGCATGGAGATTAGTGAGCTGTGAGTCATGCTTTGTTTTTCACCCTTGTTGACTTTTGGGAGTCGCACGCAGTGTGATGTACGCTTCCATCTATCATCCCCAAGCATTCTCTGATCTCATCGCCCTGGAGCAGACTCTGCACCCCACTTTAATTCACAGAATTTGAAAAAGTCCTTGTGTGATTTTGTATTCCTGTGTCCATGGAATGGTAGGGTCTTCCACTAGAGCCCACAAGTCCATAGACATTTTTAAGATGAAGAGAAACCAAATAAATGTGTATTCCTGATGTTTCCTTTCCTGTATCCATTCATTGTACATGGCATACAGAGTTGTATTTCATAGCAAATATACAACTTTTACTAGGCTTAATGTCTCTAGTGGGTGTGTGGGTTCTACCTTAACTGAATATGGAAAGACAAGTTTCTTTTGAGAGCAGAGTGTCGCTTGCGCAGGCGGGAAGGCACATTTGCAGGCCTGGAAAGCGAGTAGAAGCCATTGAGGGAACGTGTCCCTCTCACTGGAAGCCTGGTTCCTTCGCTGTCAGGCCCAGCGGCAAGTGCTCCCGTTAACAAAAGGCGTACTGAGATGAAACGCATGCTGTTTTCTTACCCCATTCCGGCTTTTGATTCTCAGTGGGACCTTATTATTTCGCATTTGTGATGCCTCCTTATATAGGCGAACACTTGTGAAATGCATGCAGCTCAAAATAAATGCACCGATCCTAGTTGTCACCCTGGTTTGTGCTGCTGGGATGAACACCATCGATTCCCGTTGGCTTGGCGTCATGTGGACAACAGGTTGGCCTGGAGTCAGCATACTACAATAATTCTGCATGGAGGATGGTGCTCTGTGTGGTAATTAAAGGTGCTTTCAGGTGTGATTGCATTAGGCATGTGGACACTGCTAGCCTTTAAGACCAGTGTGGGGAGCCTTCCACGTGGGTGGGTGGTGGGTGGGTATGAGAAACCACAAAGCATCCGCGCACACCGCATCTGCACGCGTGAGCTTTCCTCAGAAGTCATGACAGACATCTGGCCCATGTGAGCCTTTAAAAGCCCTTTGCAAGGGTCTTAATTCAGAAGAGGCACTTAAACTTCATTAATCTTTGTGAGCTGATAATTTAAGCCTGTTTAAAATACATTGAGAGTGTGTTTATTAGATTGTTAACCCTTAGTTGTAAGATTGGTGCTTCTGTATTCTATTTGTTGACCCCTGAGTAAAATGGAGTACATTTTATGGAACAATTTCAATATGTGTGTTTTGTGCTGGGAGTCTTTTTTTTAAATTTTTTTTAAACAGGTAGCCGATAGCATCCAAAGAGACTTAAGAGGGATTCTGTGAGCAAGCCACAGAACTGCATGCTAAATTGGGATTCCTGAACCAGGGACTTGTGGACGACTTCTAATCAGTGATGTTTGTCGAAAGACTGCTTTGTGGGTGACTTCAATCCCACCCTCCACCCCCCAAAAGTTCCCATTAATCCAGCTTGAATATCCATGGTCCTTCTGTGGTTGCAGTGATGGTACCGGGAACCATGGGCTAATGCTGCCTCTACTTGCGCAATGGGTGAGGCGCACCTAATTGCAGACTGGTGCTCTGGTGGAGTCTGCAGCCCAGAGTGGGAACTACATCCCATAGGGATTATAAGTGATGTGCTTTTGTAGGGCTGTGGGGTGAGGTTTTGTCCCATTATGGAGCCTAAATGTGCTCCTTGGCAGATGACAAGGGTTAAGTTGCTTGACATGGCTTTTTTGAAAAGACAGCTGAACCTTTCTATGGTGTCACCATACAAAGTGTGGCCTCTAGGGAGAGCATGACTATGAGCATTTAATGATAACTCACTTGAGGGCCGGTTACATTCAAAGACACCGCATGGCAAACCCCCATTTCGGTGTCTGACGCATACCTAATTAGCCGTATGTTTGCCGCTGGTACCACGGACACTGCTAATTAGGCTTTCATTCGATTTAATGATTTAGTACAGGTAGGTTAAGCATTTAAAGTGAGTGAGTGGGGAATTTGTCATCTGGCAAAATCCTTTATCTGTTTTCAATCTCCATACCAGCTCTGAGTGGAGAATTACGTTTTTCTTTAACACAATGGGATTTCAGATGCCTCCAAAGGATGTCGTCTGTGGAACAGTAATGAATTTTGTGTGATCCTGCGGGTCCTCTTTTATCAGCGGCAGAATGATGGATAGTGACTCCTCTCCCAGTCCTCTGGGGTGTCTCCGTACCCTTTCTTCTCCGGAGACTGTAGTCTGAGAGTACCTCTGGCATGCCGGCGTTTCTTTTTTCCCTCTTTGTGTTTGCACCCATGAATTCCCTAATAAGGATGCTCCAAGTAAATCCTTTAATCTCTTGTGGAATGGGAGTTTTATCTCTCGCCCTCACTGGAGTGAACAATCATCCCGGCAAGGAACAAAGGCTGTGTTGTTGGTGTCAGGCTGTGCTCTGCAGTTCAGGTCGGCTTGTGCTCTTGTCCTGCTAACGGAAGTCTGTTGTCTCGAGCCACCTCAGCACCGGCTCGAGCTGCCTCGGTCCTTATTCGGGCTCGCCCTGAGAGAGAGCCTGTCATAAAATTGTGGGCTGGATCGGTGACCTTATGAAGACTAAAGGAGGCATAGGCTTCGTATTCTTGCTGATTGAGGCCATTAAATGTCATTGTGATATAAATCCATATATTAAATACGTTTATTTTACACGCCTCATTTTCATCATTTCGCTGTTGAGAAATATATGCGCTCAAGCTTCCCCCTCTGGAATCTAACAGTAATTATGTACTGTGGAAAAAGCCCATTAATCTGGGTATTATATCTAGCATAAGTTAATTGATGGCAGTGTAGTGAAATCTTCAGTTATTAATCGGCCATGTGTAGAACAAGTAAAAGTGGTACACAGAGTAATTACATTTCAAAAGCTCGGCCTTTAATAGCTTTTAACGGTTAAGCCGAAGTTGTGTATCTGAGTTTTTTGTGTGTTGTGTTGACATAGGTAGCCAGAATTTTCCGGTGGCCTTTCTGTCTGGGCTTCTATGAAAGCTGAGAAATTGGCAGCATTCGGCCAACCGTGCCGAGATGGGAGAGCCCCCATCAGCTTCTGAAGGGCTCCGAGGCTCTTTCTGGGGCTGCATCCCTTTTCCAAGGGTTTGTAAATGAGCAAGGGTTCTTTGTGCCCCTGGAAATGGGATTGACCAAGTTGAACCGGATGCGGATCTCTGTCAAATGGAGCCTCTGATCAGCACACCGAGCCTCCGTGCTATGCGACGGCAGCAGTGCTGCTCGCTTTGATCCGGGCCGTGTGGTCTGGCTGGCCCACTGCCTCCTGGGTGCTAGTGAAAAGGGGGCAGGCAAGATAAAGGGCTGGAATTTGCAGGCAACTGGCAGCTGTCGGTTCTGTTCAAACCACAGATTGGTGGGTGGGCGGAAGATGCTAATAAACCACTGCCAACCAAAACAGGGGTTTGATGTTGCATTAGTACTGCCAGGCCCCAGCGAAATGCCACTGTTGGCATGACTGGGAAGACTGAACTGCCTCTAGAAGGAAGGATTGGTAACCAGTACAGATGTGGCTGCTTGTAACTGAGGTCTACTATACATAAGTCAGAATTTTTAATGTTTTTTTTTCCCAGGAAGATGTAATCCCCCTTCCCCCAAATCGAACAGCTGGTTTTCCAATAAAACCTGCCAGTTACAGCGATCCAGTACCCGTGTGCAGAGCAGGATGCTTGCATGCCACCTACGCTGTCATATGACCTTCTGCTTACCTGGACGGGTTGTAATAAAAACAGATGCGTAGTCGTGCTACTTTGCTTGATTTTGAACATAATTGAAGCTCTCCCAGCTGTTGACTGTGACCCGTCCTCCAATGATGAGGAATATCAGAGCATTTCGAGGAGAGATGCCCAGATTTCCGTGGCTGTGGTTTCAGCAAAGGAAGCCTGAAATTAAATGCCAAATGCACAGCAAAGACCAGCATGTAACAGTCCACTAGCAGTTGAAGATGGCCCACCTGTAGCTGGGATGAAGTCAAACACACTCTGTCCCTCCAACCAAGCCTATTCGAAAACGGTGACATCAAATGCTTGTTCTCCTGAGCTGCACTGGTAGGAATCAACAGGCGGTTTGGCCCTATGCTCCACAATACAGACATCTTTTACTGAGCAGAAGTTATTAGCGTCTAAAGCCTCGTTTCTACCAATGCGGTAATGTTAGTGTTCTTATTCCAAATCGGGCACTAGTTCCACTTGTTTCCACCACAGAAAAAGTGGGCTCAGAATGTGGCACCATAATGTCAGCAATAGTGTAACTGGCTATGGCATCTAAACCTTCCATATACCCGGAGAATTCAATCCATAACTGATTAGTTAGTCTAAAAATGGCAGTGCAGGCAGTGAAACATTTTGCCGGCTCATTAGAAGTTTACATCGTTTTTTTTTTTATTCCAAGAAAAGTGGTAAAACAGCAAGCAAGAATAAACTAACTCGGACGGGGAAGCCTTTACGGAGACTATGTGTTAAACTAGCTTAAAATAGTATTGGTTGTAAATGCTGAAAATAAGATTTTACGTAAAATTTTTGCATAAATGATGCAATATTACATTATGTTTTATTCTGTGAAAAATAAAAGATCATTCTGCTGCCCAGATTTAATAATTATAAATGTGTTTAACAAACGTACGAGTGTGTCACAGGTTGAATAAATAAAATAGATTCTAACATTTATTTAACTTTTCTTTCGCCTCTAACTTTTAGATGGAATTAATTTTTCATCCATTTCTCATATTCACAAGGTTCATGAATGACAACCAGTTGCTCAACAGTTTTCTGCACATGTCAAATTTAGCCACAGAGGAATGTCTGTTCCGTAATGTATCGAAATGCTGATCATGATGCTTCACATCTAGAGTCTGTGATGGTGTGTGAGTGGATTTAGTCACTTTGTCAAGCAGTGGGTCCGATCTTTCAGATCTGACAGGGAGGGGGTCATGCAGCCATGACCTTAAACTGGCCTCTGCTACCCAACACTTGCACTGTCATTCGGCAAGTGTGATGTCTCACGCACTCAGCAGTGCGTCGGGAAGCAGATTCCAACAACAGGAGGCTCTGAGTGAAAGTATGCTGAATTGTATCAGTGGGCTGTGACATTGATTGTGGCTTTCTTAATGCAATATGGTCTGCAGGCCACAGATGTGTGACCAGCCTAAGAATTGATGCCGAGTGCTCCAGAGGTGTGATCTGCATTAAGATCCTATATCCCTGTATGTCCAAACACTGAAACAGAGCCATGTGAACTGCCACGCAAACCTTTATGCCTCATTGGCGCTAATGCTTCTGTAGACAAATTATTAGAAGCACTTGGTTATGTAACTGATTTTGTGGATGCATTATGATGAATATTTAGTTGCTGTGGAATTATAACACTAACAGTACAGGGCAACGGCTGGGTGAAGCGCTTTTGCTGCAGACGACTTGCTGGAGTCATCGTGCTCCATTTATGATGACCAAGCTCTCATAATCGGTTCTGGGTCAAAGCCTAGTGCAGTCAACTGCTCTGTTCTGCTTTGTGTTACCTGGTAGCCCATCAGAAGTCTGTGGTGGAGGAAAGTCATTTAGGTGCTGTGCAGTGCTATGGTCTTCCTAGCCTTGGTTGTGAAGGGAACATCCCTCCCCTGTCCTATGCTGTCTCCATATTGCCTCCCATAGCTTCTCCACCCCCCCCCCCCCAGAAGTTTGCAGGCATGGTAGCTCCCTTAGTCTGCCATATCTTGTTTTGTCATGTTCTACTTGTGAAAGGGTGAGAACTAGGGTTCTTTGGAGCAACGGCCCGTGAGCCACTGGCATTCTCAGCGGTGGAGCCACCATTGCCAGCTCGTCCTGATGTGTTGGTGGCACAGTCAATCAGATTGAAACAAATGAACTGTCAGGCATGACGGTGGGGTAATTGTTCATATGGAAATTGAATTGCTGTCATCACAGGAGCTTCCTAAGCAGTTTAGAATTTTTTTTCTTTCCTCCACTTACTTTTGCTTGGGGCTAATTTAGAGAGCTGAAGCATTCCATGATTCATACAGAACAATGCGTCTCCCCTTCCCCCCCAACCCTCCTTTTCATTTTAATTTGGCTGGAGCACATAGGGGTCGATGTAGGAAACGTTGGTTTATGCTGACTGTACTCGTTGCTCTCACCTCTTTTGTGCCGTTTTCTGGTATATTCTTTATCAGGGCTGAACAGAACACCCCAGCTCTGGGGGAGCTGATGACGGAGTAGCTGCTGGATGATTACCCTCTAGGCCACAGGTGCCTCAGTCTGGAAAGTCCTGGGGTTGGATCTTGCTGGATAGCAGGCTTTACTCATAAGGTTGCCAGTTGTGCCCCTTGGATTAAGTAGCTTAACCTGAGCTGGCCTGAAACGCGGTACGTTGGTAAATGCAGTTTATCAGTGGATGGCCTTGACCAGCATTTTACAAAGTGCATTAGGCAATACTGACTGACGTACAAATGCACGAACAGAACTCCCCACAGCCACATAAAAAGCAGCCTCATGCTTGTTCCGTTTCCTCTGGTGGATCCATTATCTTTCGCTCGCACGCTGCTCCAAAGTGCCCCATCAGCTCCAAGACCAATGACTCACAGCCGTTTCGGTGGATGCCGCATGGGCAACAGCGCTCACTTCCTCCTGTGGTTGGGTGAAATTTTGCAGACGGCCGTTTTGTCTTCTTTTGAGTGAGAGGTACTACTGTGACCAGGGTGGGGCAGTGATGGAACCAGAGGGCAGGAAGAAGCTTTCTTTCGACAGACCAATTCCGGAGAAGGTATGTGGCGGTTCGGTCGTGTTTTCCAGGTTCCACGCTGTACTTGTGCAAACATGCCATGATTACCTAGGGTGGGCCAGCAAGTTGAACGAGCCTGCACTGTCAGCTCTGTTGAAACAAAAATAATTATAAGACACACCCCTCCAGGCCTCAGGTTTCAGGCCTATGCAGCTGGGCCCTTTGTCCATGCTCCTTTTAGGTTAAACTATATGAGGATTAAAAGCGAACTGCCTCACTTTCTCACGGCTGTTGAGGCAGATTTCTTTTTGTGCTTTGTCACTGAGATTCTGCTCTCCCATTCCTTGTTAGGGCTTGGCCGGACTCGTCATGTATTTCTAGTCATTAGGGGCTTTATTAGCAAGGCCTGGAAACGTGGCAGCTAAATTTAACAAAGTTTGTTTATTTCGAGGAGCATGCAGGTCCCATCTGGGGAGCCTCCTGTGAGATCTTGCTGAAGAGAGCCAAAGACACCTAGAGGGATGGCTCTGGGGATCCCAAACCATGGGAGTCGCCACGAACCTCAAGCCCTTTAATTTTCTTTGACGTCAGTCCTTTGGATCGGAACGTGCTTGGGGATAAGAGCAGCGTGCCTGACAGGAGCAAACACACTTCTTTAGCATTCCTCATAGCTATCCAGTCTTTGTGAGAGGTGACTTGGAGACCAGGCTAGGAGGTTCAGGTGTTATCACACAGGAAGAGCTTTAAGACCTTCACGTGAATTATGCTTAAAAGCTAGTGAATGTGTAATGTGGCAAAAAATGCAAGAAAAAAAAAAGACTAGTGGGTAGGTATTGAAAGTAGGTAAGGGGCATACACTGATTACAGTACGTTGCCACACCCACTACATGATTAACCATCTCAGGGAAGAGAAGCTGAGTGCAGTGGGTCATACCTCAGTACCACACTAGTTTGAATGGGCCAGTGGGGGGGGGGGGGGGGGGGGGGGGGGGGGGGGGGGGGGGGGGGGGGGGGGGGG
>JABFDZ020000001.1:4897927-4908199 GCA_019775955.2 Pollimyrus isidori
AAAGCCTTTCAGCACTCTGCATGTACCCTCTGAAGGCCATCAATGATCGATTGAAGGAGATCCTTCGTGCCTGCTATTTACAAGGATCTGACAAAACGGCTGTTGATTCACCATACTCAGCTCGGTCATCTTCATTTTGTACTTTAGATATGGTGAGGGGTCATTTCACTATGGGGTATTTATATAGATTCTGAAATAAAATTATAGGCTACTAACTGTTTCTAAAGATTCAGTAAAAATCTGTTCCAAAAAGTTTACTGATTAATTTATGACCTTAAAATAAGACATCTTTGTAAATGTAGCTTTAAATGCTAGACTGCTGAAGTTTGTTTTAAAGACTTGTGTTTCTGTGCCCATCAGCAACAGAAGTGGTCAGAATTCGATTGCGGTGCCGACTTCCTGTCTTCACCCTTGGCCAGCGCACAACCTCTCGCTCTGACTTCTGAAGCCATCTACGAAACAAAAGACCTACTCACGGCTGTGGCGGTTGCCGTGGAGAACCAGCATACCGTGGCATTTCTGGGAACCAGCAATGGAGAGGTGAAAAAGGTGAGCAGAGTAAGGTGCTCCATCACGGTCACGTGCCAAGTGTGTTGGGTGGTTTGCAGAATGGGGTCAGTTTGCAAAGTGAGGTCTTGAGTCCCTTTTTATTAAAAGTTCCCATTAAGAGATGATTAGAGAACAAACGGCGGAATGTTTACCTCCTGGAGAATCTTGTTTTTCTGACCCACTTCTCTGCACCTTTCAGCTGCACCTGCCTGGCAGCCCAAAGGACTATCAGACTATTACTGTATCCAACTCTGGTGATATGGTCAACAAGAACCTCTTATTTGACACAAACTACACTCACCTGTACATCACCACCAGAAAGAAGGTACAGTCCCAAAGTTTTTTTTTTCCAATTTGATTAAATTTGTTATGTTGTAATTAAGTATGTGATCAATGCCTTTGGCTGTGTGGCAGATCTCCAAGGTGCCAGTGCAGGCATGCCATCTAAAGAAGGACTGCCAGTCTTGCATGGCCCTGAGGGACCCGTACTGTGGCTGGTGTGTTCTTGAGGGCAGGTAGGGAACTGTTCATCACTGGCAATCTCCTCTGACATTACAGAGGAGTAAGGCAATGAACTTTTATCCATGTGGTAATCACCTATGTTCCTTCTTCAAGGCATTGTGTTACAGCAGGAAACTAAACTTTGAATATCTGATCTATGCTATACGGAATCTCTCTACAGCAATATAGCGTTGCTGTAGTAGTTGTTTTGTTGTAGTTGTTGTTGTTGGGAAATAGGAAGTAGCTGAGACACAGTGTGCTGGAGCTGGCTGTCTGACTGCTGTCCTGCCCCATTTAGGTGCACCCGGAAGTCTGACTGTGAGAGAGCAGGGGAGTCTGCTCACTGGCTGTGGAGTCCCAATAACCAATGTGTGGAGGTTGAATCTTTTCAGCCACCTAATCTCAGCTGCAAAAAGGAGAATGAGGTACAATGGGGCGTTTAAGAGTCAGCTATGTTTGTTAGCTTGGACTAACACATCCTTGTTTATATATGTTTAATGTTCTCTACTACTTGGGCATGGTCTGCTTCTTTTGGCCACTGCCCATTCAAATCTATCTAGCCAGAAACCAAATAAATATTATGGGAAATCCTGTGTTTACAAAAAAAAAGATTTTTCTAATGGTTACTATGTGCCGTTAGAGTAAAAAAAAATGTTATGGTGGACTTTTATCATGGTGTACATGTTGGTAAATATATAACAGGCTCAGTCTTTCCTTCCTTTTTTAGGTGGCAATCACTATGAAAAAAGATTCTTTCCCCAGAGTCAACTCGAATGACATTCTTATGTGCAAATTTGGGAGTTCTGTAAGCCCTGCGACGATCAAGGAAGAGCAGAAAAAATCAGTGGTCACCTGTATGGCCCCTGTTCTCGGCCAAATTACAAGCACTCCTAAAAATCCTGGTGAGTTGCTCAGCGCTGAGACCCACCCGCTCCATTTTGGTCTCGGAGAGCATGTGTCGATGGAGACCTCCCTGCATCATGTTCTATAATTGTGTCCACTTCTGTGCTGTTAAGATTTCATGGAAGTACCGGTAACCATCTTCGCAAAAAAAGGTGACGTGGCGCTCACTTCGAAGCATTTCACGTTCTATGACTGCAGTGCGGCTCCACGGCGGATGGAGAACATGCCGTGAGTACGCCACCCTGGGGTCTGGGGACAAAATGTCGCCATTGTATTTGTCCACACCAACCTTTTTTTTTAAACACAAGCTAATGAAGCCTTCACAGAATTCTTGATGCATGACTGATTGAGTAATTGAATATCTCTACTTAACACTTTTCTTCCAAATCTGTCCCCACATTTTGATTAAATGAACAGGAGTCTTTCTTGCATAATTTTCCAGGAGATTTCTGGATGCTCTAAGGCTGATGTATGTGTTTGTGTTTTTCCAGTATCTTGATTTAATCTGTCCCCACACCCTAGTCTACACTAGATGAACAGATAGATCTTCAAAATAAATAAATAAAATACTTACTTGATGATCTCTGGCCGCTTTCTTTGTAGGTGTATTTCTTGTGTGACTAGCGCATGGCGGTGTCAGTGGAACACTCAAGATTTCACCTGTAGTGACAGTGACAAGCAGCAGGACATGTACATTATCAAACCTGGCGAGGTAAGAAATGAGAGACGGTGCCTTCATCATTTCACAGGGGTAGCTGGGCCTTCTAACAAAAGGGACTGATGTTATTGCCTTTGTCCAGGATTCAAAATGTCCACGGTTCGAGAAGCCAGAACCTAATTTGATCACAGTGGGAATGAAAACCCCCATTACTTTCAGAGGAGTTAATCTTCATGCGAGCAAGGTAAACTGATGGCATTACTCAAGGATATTTATTGCATTGCGGAAAGTGGAATTTATTTGAAACTAGCATCACTTGTTTGTAGAATGCCCTAACACCGAGTTACCTTACTGATTTAACTTCTTTTGGTCCTTTTTCAGGATTTAACCTTTAAGATTAGCACGGAGCTCATGAAACCTATGGAGGAAAACATCAACGTTGTAAACGATAAGTACAAGTTCAGTGGATATGAGGTCAGTGTTTCCCAGAATATGAACTCCTCTACATTCAAATCTACTGGTTACTCTCACGGTAGCCTGAGCTTGGGGATTTTAAAAAGTAATGCAAAAAACAGGTATATTAATTTGAAATTCTCGGATTTATCTTCTTATACCATATAAGGTACCCTATAGCAAAAATCACATAAGCCAAAAATATACTGGTGACATACTGAGGAATACTCATTTAAGAAATTAAATCTGAAAGCGCAAATTTACTGATGGGCATAAGTCACCTTTTTGTATTATCGATTCCACAAACTGTATGTATCTTGGATTCTTATTGTGTCCAGATATAATGAAGTCGGTTGTACACAAGTCAAGAGCTGCCTGCATCGTCCTTTTGGGAAACGTTTTGTCTTGTGGGGCACTTTCAGCTTCAGAGTTTGTGTGACGGCTATCTAACAGGCATTGTGGGTTCAAACATTGTTTGCTGTATAAATTGGCTCTTCGTTTCCATCGCCAGTTCATCCGATTTCTCATGTGGTGTCCCTGTAAAAGCCGCCCTGACAGACTCCCTTTTTCGATGCTCTCAGCCATCTGCTCCTAGTCCCTGTTTGACCTCCTGGTTTTTATTGAGTTATGTCACATACTCAAAGGACAGACATGTTTTACCTCTATCCACCCAAAGCCCAGTAAAAGCCCAGGGAAAAAAAAAATAGACCTTGCATTTCAGAAGAGAAACAAAGATATCTGATGCACAGTGGAATGTAGGCTGATTCTTGTGTTCCACTGTGTCTTTTGACCACAGATAATGTAGTTAATTGTATAATTTTAAGCAATACTGTGGGTAACTGGCAACTTTTTCAGCTTGCAGGTTTCCATAATTCACATGGCACCTGCATATTCTGCAAGGGCTTTGGCCAATCATATAGCACACTTCCAAAGGATACTGTGCTCCACAATTAGCAAAAGGAGCCCCCACCCTCTGAGAGCTGTGAGAACCTGCACATAGTTTCTCACCCCCCCTCGTTTGTGCAAGTTGCATACAGGACGAAAAGGAGGGAGAAAAAGTTTACCATGTTTCTCAGGTCCGACTGGGACCATACTGAGATTGCAGCGCCCCCTTATGGACACTGCATATGTTTTGGGATAAACCCTATTCAACAATAAGCTTAATGGCTTCCTGAAGCACTGCTTTTAAAAATATTTAAGGCTTTGTCCACATGTACATGGGTATTTTTAAAAACCTGTTTTTCTTGTCTACTCATCGACACTGAAAACGGTGTTTGTGAAAATCTTCACCCTAGGTGGAGTGTTACAAAAGCAGGTTTCAGTGAACTAAACATGGTTTGTGTGTGGATGAAATGCTAAAATGTATAGAAAACTTTAAAAAAAAATAAAAAATCCATGTTTGGTCAAGGCCAAAAACTTCCATTTCCACTCTGCTTCTTATTGATGTATTCCATGTGCTTTGAAAATGTATGTACAGTACCAGCTCCAGTCATTTGTAATTCTAATATTTTGTGTTTTGTTCTCTTGTGTAGTTTACCTATGGCAAAACACAGACCGTCAACATACTGTTTTACATCATGGGTATAAATTCAGGAAAGAAGATTGACAGTCAATTAAACGGTATGTCCAAGTTATGATTGCACCTTCATTTTTGCAATGCATCTACAAAATAAGCATCAGGAATGGAAAGCATCGTTCGTAATGGCCCTGTGTAAAACTTTTGACCTGTGATTCTTGGCCTATGATTTCACCAAGCTTTTCACGTCTGTCCCACAGTGACCCTCTACAACTGTTCGATGGGTCGTGAAGACTGTAGCTTGTGTAAGAGTGCTGACCCTAAATACGACTGTGTCTGGTGTACCAAGACCAGTTCTTGTTTGTACAGACAACTTTGCCCCAGTGGTGAGCAGCCAGAGTGCCCTGGTCCCACAATTACGGAAGTAAGTTTCTGAAGTTCACCCACTGAGTTCTCATGCACACAGAAATATGTATTTTCTGATCTCAGAATCCGGCAAATAATTCCTAGACTGTTCATGTTGTTTTCGTCTGTACTGATGTGAATGTCATGATTCTTTCTTTAGATCGTCCCTCAATTTGGACCTTTAGATGGTGGGATTTTAGTTACCATTAAAGGATCCAACCTGGGCATCAGGAAGGAGGATATCGATAACATCTCTGTGGCGGGTATCCCCTGTGTGCACCAACAAGAGAAGTACTCTGTGTCCACAAGGTACCACTCAGCACCTGCTCACCTCTCTGCGGTGGATGGAGGAGGAGCCAGTTCAGAGCATGTCCTGCATAGATCCCTAAATGGGAAGCAAAGCAGACCATTCAATATGTGAATGTCTACTGTACTCATCTGTACCTTTCTGTAACCGGCTGCTCATTCTGTTTCAGCGTGGTGTGCGAAATAGGGAGTAAGAACACGGCCAACTCGGGTCATGTGGAGGTTCAGGTGAAAGGAGGGAAGATCGGAAGGTCAAAGGTTCTTTTCACATACAGGGTAAGAGGCCATCATGCGGCTTGGCAGCATGTAGATTTTGCATGTTCTTTCCATGCTGATATGGTGATTCCATTGCACTCTCTGATTTACCCCTCCGACACAGTCCAAAGACATGCTATTTGCCAAATTCTCCACAGCGATGAATGTGCATGTGAATGTTCTGTGTACCCTGTGATGGCTTGGCACTCCATCCTGGGTTATCCATTCTGTTTGCAAGTGTTTTTGATCCTTTTTTTCTCCCCACTGGCTTTTGTAAAGCATTCTCATGGAATAGTCTAAATGCCATCTCCCCCAAACCCTGTAGGATCCTAAACCTGAGACGATCGAGCCAGCCCAAGGCCCACAAGCAGGGGGGACAGTTATTACCATATATGGAACAGATTTGGACACAGGCAGCAAGGAGGACCTCCACATTTCTATAGGTGGTGCTCCCTGCACTGTGTAAGTGTGCATCTTGGCACTAAAGGGCCTGTGATGACGATTGGCTTTTCACAAAGGGCTGTTCAACGTGGTGCAAAAAAAAGCAGTAATGAAATAATGAGTGTGTCCACTTCACAGAAAGGGGCTTTTTATAACAGTATTTTCTTTGTGATGACTCAGTGTGCCCTGCCATATAATAAATTCATGTCCCTATTCACAGTGAGACATTCAGCAAAACAATTACATGTAAAACCGGCAAGTATGACCTTGATGTCCCATCTAACGACCTGTCGGTCCAAGTCCGTTATGGAAAGACCACCACAAAGCAGGTCTCTGGCATATTCAAGTTTTTACAGAACCCCAAAGTAGATGACTTTTACCCACGTGAGAGTTTTATTTGGTGAGTCCCTGTTGTATATCTATAATTACTTAATGTGTTTTACCCAGTAGGGGAAGCCATTGGAAAAAAAAAAATGTGGAGACAAATCAAAAATAATGGGAATAGTTGTAAATGCATCAGCTGCTAGTAGGATCACTTTGAATGAAATCATAGCAAGATATTCAAAATAAGGATTGTGTTTTATGTGGGTTGAAGTGTTAGACTCTTGAAGTGTGCTCTTCTGTTGGTTTCAGTGGTGGGAGGAAGATTATGGTGAAAGGCTCTAGATTTAGTCCTATCCAGAAAGCCAAAATGATGGTGGAAGTCAAGCACTCAACTGGTAGCAGCCCAGTGGAGGTATGTGTACAGTGAAGATGATGAAATTACCATCTGTAGCAGAATACAAACACTGGGTAATGAAGTTGTGAATACTGACACCAGATAGGACAGACCAATATCAAGGTTACAGCCTTGGACTATACCCTTCACTGAAATCTCTACACACATGACAGCAGTGGATCAAGTCTCCAATTTCCTTTTCAGTATGAAGAAGAGGTCTTTAGCAGAAATGATACAACACTGCACTTCTTCTCCCCGACTGTGAACATGACCGAGGACCAGTCCTGCACAACCTACATAGTTCTGGATAATATCAGGACTGAAATGACCGATTTTAAATACCATAGTGATCCTGTTTTTGATACTTTTCAAAGGAAGAAAATAACAGAAAACAGTATCATATCTGTCACGGTAAGCAAGACATTCAAGGAAGTTCTCAGTCATCACTGTCTCCATCGTGCTCTTTCCTGTAAATTTGGATTTAGATTGCATCGCCTTAGGATTGCTTCCTCCTTTGCCTATGCAGGGCAGTGGTTTTGCCAGGGCAATGACTGCTGAGGAGGCAGAAGCCTTTTTGGGAGATGCTGAATGTGTAGTCAACACCTTGCAGGATGACAAATTGTTCCTAGATCCCCCGACCTCTCCCCCAAGGTTGCGTTCCAAAAGGCCCAAAAGAGACTCCAGTTCAGATGAGCTGGACCTAGTGGTGAGCAACTGAGCTGCAAAGAGCTTCTTTGAGCATTAAATGTATCATTCACACTTCAGTGAGATTAAACATGATGTCTTAATCTCTTCTGAATGCAATTTTAACTGGTTGTGCCTGGTAATACCTTGGATTTTTGGGTTTCCTTTCAGATCAAATTTGGTAAAGGGGAATGGATAGCCGCTACAGTTGAATATGGATGGAGACCAGATGTTCCTTTGGAGATCATTATTCCTGCTGTGATTACTCCCATGCTGATTATAATCATAATTGCTGTCTACTGCTACAGGTAAGAGATTTTGTTTCATATTTCTGACCCGGAATGTGCTTATGTGCATTTGAGTGTGCATTCACATGAATGTCCTACAGGAGGAAAAGCCAACAGGCTGAAAGAGAGTATGAAAAGGTGAAGCACCAGCTGGAGAACCTGGAGGAGAGTGTTCGTGACCGCTGCAAGAAAGAGTTCACAGGTCTCTCAATTACACATATTTCGAGTTTAAATTTTAAAGCTCGGTCTCATTATTTTCCAAAGGTCACAGCCAATTGTCATCAACAAGCAATTGTCTGGCAATGCTTTATGCTAACTGCACCCTCATAATGGCTTTGTAATGCATTCATAGAACATTCAGTGTACCTTCATAATGCATTCATAGTCATAAGCAGAATGTAAGTGTACCTTAAGATGCAACAGCTTTAATGTATTAATGACCAACATTATATGAATGTATAATTTTATTTATTTTATATATATATATATATATATATAATATACACACACACATTGTTATTAAAGTATAGTATAGATGTCATATATTGTTAATTGGAAATGTTATGAATGTAATGCTTTAAGATGGGTTAAAGTACAAATGTTTTATGAATGCATTGTGCATGCACTTTGAAGGAGTTAATGTAAAGCAAATTTCGTCTGTCGTGGGGATTAATTATTGAACCGTTATTCCTTTCAGACCTCATGATTGAAATGGACGAGCATACCAGTGACCTCAGTGAGGGTCGCATCCCCTTCTTGGACTACAAGACATACACAGACCGTGTCTTCTTCCTGCCCTCTAAGGATGGTGCCAAAGATGTCATGATTACAGGCAAGCTGGACATCCCCGAGGGAAGGAGAGCCACTGTGACACAGGCCCTTAACCAGTTCTCCAACCTGCTGAACAGCAAGCCCTTCCTCATCAATGTGAGCCCAAAACCATCCATGTTTTTCTTGAGCAAAGTAATGCCTAATCAAAGAGGTTTTATATGAAGGACTTCAAGCCATGAGTATTGGGTATATCATTGTTACAAAGACATCAGGCATGACTTCATTTGCTGCCTTGTCAGTTTATTCGCACCCTGGAGGCTCGGCCAGACTTCAATGCCCGGGCCAGGGGATACTTTGCCTCCTTACTCACGGTGGCATTGCACGGTAAGCTGGAGTACTACACGGACATCATGAGAACTCTGCTGCTTGAACTCATGGAGCAGTATGTCCGCAGCAAGAACCCCAAGCTAATGTTGCGCAGGTAAGGCATGTTCTAGTAGGGGACCTTTGTGCTCAAAATCAACATGCTCTACACTTCCTGTTGGTGGCTCTTGAATTATGATGTCTATTACTGTCCCACCCCCATAGATCAGAGACTGTGGTTGAGCGAATGCTGTGCAACTGGATGTCCATCTGCCTTTATCAGTTCCTAAAGGTGAGGGAAATGTATGACAAAAAATTCTAAGAGACAAAGATGGAAACCTTCAGTTTCTTCTCTCTGGATTATTTCTTTCTGTCACGGCAATTTTAGCAGCATATACAAGATTAGTCATAGCTGAAACGGAATAAGTTGCTTCACATGATGTGGCCTGGAGAGCAGCTCATGAAGATACTGTGATCAGCTTGGTTGTCACTCACTCCCCATTTGTGCTGTGCTGTTTGTGTGGGCAGGACTCGGCAGGGGAGCCTCTGTACAAGCTGTTCAAGGCCATCAAGCACCAGGTGGAGAAGGGCCCCATCGATGCGGTGGTGAAGAAGGCCAAGTACACACTGAACGATACCGGTCTCCTGGGGGACGACGTGGAGTACTGCCCATTGGTAAGCGAGGGCCAGGAGAGCCATGTTCTCTTGCAGTGTTCTCTTTATGCATGTATCCCCAGGTCAAAATGCTTCAAGGTTGCATGATGGGAGGAAGGCAAAGGTGGAAATTTCAGGTTCAGAAAGTACAAATCCAGGCCAAGATTTTATTTCAACCAAACAGTTGAGTGTAAAGAGTCACAATCACAGAGTACTCTGAAACAAAACATTAGTTTGAATATGTACTTTCTGGAACCGAACTTTAAACCTCTGAATGAATGCCTTAGAGGGGACCAGGCCCAAAACCTACTGATAATTACTGTCTCTCCAATTAGACTCTGCAGGTGCTGGTACACGGAGAGGGGCCGGACGTCACCCTGGTGAAGGTGCTCAACTGCGATACCATCTCCCAGGTGAAGGAGAAGATCATCGACCAGGTGTATAAAAACCTGCCCTACTCTCAGAGGCCCAAAATGGAGAGTGTAACACTTGGTGAGGACTTCGTAAATCAATGAATAAGAAATCCTTGGATTATATGGAATTATATGCAATTACTCACTGTTGCTATAAGTACAGCTACAATTTAAATGGGCTCAGTGATGAATTGCAGTATCAGAGTGACTGGGCTATATACTCACCTAAAGGATTATTAGGAACACCTGTTCAATTTCTCATTAATGCAATTATCTAATCAACCAACCCCATGGCAGTTGCTTCAATGCATTTAGGGATGTGGTCCTGGTCAATACAATCTCCTGAACTCCAAACTGAATGTCAGAATGGGAAAGAAAGGTGATTTAAGCAATTT
>JABFDZ020000001.1:4908299-4919922 GCA_019775955.2 Pollimyrus isidori
TACAAATAGGAAAAAGAGGCTACAATTTGCACAAGCTCATCAAAATTGGACAGTTGAAGACTGGAAAAATGTTGCCTGGTCTGATGAGTCTCGATTTCTGTTGAGATTCAAATGGTAGAGTCAGAATTTGGTGTAAACAGAATGAGAACATGGATCCATCATGCCTTGTTACCACTGTACAGGCTGGTGGTGGTGGTGGTGTAATGGTGTGGGGGATGTTTTCTTGTTACACTTTAGGCCCCTTTAGGCCCCCTTACTTCCAGCAGGATAATGCACCATGTCACAAAGCTCAAATCATTTCAAAATGGATTCTTGAACATGACAATGAGTTCACTTTACTAAAATGCCCCCCACAGTCACCAGATCTTAACCCAATACAGCATCTTTGGGAGCTTCGTGCCCTGGATGTGCTTCCCACAAATCTCCAAGTGCAAGATGCTATCCTATCAATATGGGCCAACATTTCTAAAGAATGCTTTCAGCATCTTGTCGAATCAATGCCACGTAGAATTAAGGCAGTTCTGAAGGCGAAAGGGGGTCAAACAATGTATTAGTATGGTGTTCCTAATAATCCTTTAGGTGAGTGTATATTTTATGCTCTTTCTTGAGACTGTATTTCTTCCCACTACAGAATGGCGCCCTGGCTCCACTGGACAGATCTTATCTGACCTGGACTTGACATCCCAGAAAGAAGGTAGATGGAGAAGAATGAACACTTTGGCGCACTATAATGTGAGTAATAGAACAAGATATTGGTACTTTCATTCTGGCAGCAATGGCTACTTTGCATCTGCACCACATGCAGATCTGATCTGAAGCCTGTGTTTCAGGTGCGGGACAATGCAACCCTGGTCTTGTCCAGGGTCCTCCATCCACTGCAGTCTTTTGACCAGCATCAGGACAGCCACGAAGAGAGTGAGTGCTCACTTTGCACATTTGTTTCCTTCTTACCTCATTTACCAACAGCCTAACTTTTTTTTTCTGCACCCTTGTCTTCCTGCATCTGCTTCTCCAGCAAATAATTTGCTGGATGACGACAAAGTTTTCCACCTGGTGCGGTCAACAGATGATCTGGATGAGGTCAAGAAAGGCAGCAAGGAAAAGTCAATGACCAAAGCAATCACCGAGCTTTATCTGACACGGTTGCTCTCTGTCAAGGTCAGATTTCTTGATACATTTGACTGCTGAAGCCTGTGCAGTGATTACAAAATTGTTAATCTAGGTACTCTTTTTTTCAAATCGTACTTAAACTTAAATGATATCTATGGGGGGACAGTGCAGTAAGTAGAGCTGTTGCCTCACACCCCTGAGACCAGGGTTCTAGTCTCTCACACAGCTCCATGTATGTGAAATTTGTAAGGGGGAAACTGGGGTACCTAGAGGAAAACCTGCACAGTAGAAAAACATGCAGAGGTTAATTGGAGTTACCCCATTGCCCATATGTGTACATGTTTGAGTGTATGGTCTGTGAATATGCCCTGCAATGGGTTGGCACCCTATCCTGTGTTGTTCCCTGGCTTGTGCCTGTAGCATCCAGAATAAGCTCCAGATCCCGTGACACTGAATAGGACAAGCGAATATGGATGGATGGGTATCTATAAGGATGCAAAACCAAACCAAGTTCTCTACAGTCATTAGGTGTTCGGAAAAGATTGTTGGAATGAGGTGTCCTCAAGTGGCTGGCTTTGACTTTGTATGTGACATGCTTGTGCCTCCTGTGTATTTCAGGGCACCTTGCAGAAGTTTGTGGACGACTTCTTCCGCAGCGTCCTGTGTTCAGGGGCAGTGGTGCCCCCGGCTGTCAAGTACTTCTTCGATTTCTTGGATGAGCAGGCACAGAAGCATGACAACGTGGACGACGAGACAATCCACATCTGGAAGACCAACAGGTATGCCGCCTGAGCATCTGGCGAGCAAGAGCATGGAGGCATGTGCAGGCATTTGTATAAATATTCAGTTCTCCCCTCTAAAAACCTGGTGAACGTTTTCATTGCATTGCTAGGGAAAAGCAGATGTAAATGTAATGCTCTGATATTCCATCTGTGTCATAGTCCTTTGCCATTGATTGACAGATGCTACCGGGGGTGGGGATTTGTGGGGGTGGGGGTGTAGACCCAAACATGTTAACATTCTGCACATGGGTGACGAACCGTGCAATTATGCCACAGCTGGCTCACGGATGCCTTAGTTTGCTATTAAATATGGATATGTGTTGTACTGCTTAACAGACAGCATAATTACGTCCCTAGCTAATTTATTAGGAGCAGTCTTTGTTTGTTTACCTCTCTTGGTATCAAAATCAGACGTGACTTAAAACACTCATTTCAGAGTTTCCATTGCTAAATTAATGTGATCAATGTACCAGTTTCATACTTGAATGATTTATAATAGATTTTATATAGATATTGCATTCAGTACATGTTCCCTGACTCAGTCCTCCAGATTGTGGGGCTGTTAACTATAGCCGCATGCCTGTAGATCCAAGTGCTGAAAAACCGGAATGGCATATTGATTGATGCAAAATGATCTCAAAGATGATGCAACAAGACGTTGCCCATGATGAGTGTAATAGGTGTGACATTCCTGTTGGTTATTAGCAGAGTAGACAGCACTGTGTGGTCATTGTAAAGACGAGTCCCTCTGTTGGCAGCCTGCCTCTGAGGTTCTGGGTTAACATCCTGAAGAACCCCCACTTCATCCTCGACGTCCACGTATCTGAAGTGGTGGATGCCTCGCTGTCGGTCATCGCCCAGACCTTTATGGATGCCTGCACCAAGAGCGAACACAAGCTGAGCCGGGTGAGTAGGACCTGCCAGACAGTGTTGAAGTTGCAGCAGGTCGATGGGGGTGAAACAGATGGTGGTCTCCTGAGCTGAAATGTCGTTTCAGAACCTTGATCCCATTGTCACACTGGCTATGCTTGCAGGACTCTCCAAGTAACAAATTACTCTATGCAAAGGAAATCTCCACATACAAGAAGATGGTGGATGAGTAAGCGCCGTCTATACTACCCATCAGTTATCCCATCTGTGTAACAGTCGTTCATGAATATTTAATATTTTTAGCAATACTAATGTATGTTATCTTTGTAGATACTACAAGGGAATCAGGCAAATGGTATCTGTCAGTGACCAAGACATGAATACCCACCTGGCAGAGGTGTCACGGGTAAGAGAGTCTTCTGAATTTTTTTTTGTTTTGTTTTGCGCGGCTATGGTGTTCATTCCAGTCTTAACTTGACAACCCAAGAACTAGATTAAAATGGAACAAAAACAAAAGTTTGTCCAGCTTGTTTTGGAGGGTTTTGCTGATGTCCCGGATGAGCTTCTGAAGCTAGTTCCCTTTCATGTGTTTCAGTCGCACACTGACAAACTCAATACCCAAGTGGCCCTGCACCAGCTCTACCAGTATGCAAGCAAATACTACGATGTGGTACGTGTGTTACCCAGCATCCAGTCAGCATTTTATTTGAACACCTGAATCCGAGTCTCAGCTATGGGTCTGCAGTGAAACACAAAGTCTCTCCCTTGTCTGCAGATCATTACCTCCCTGGATGAGGACCCCGCAGCTCAGAATAAACAGCTGACCCTACGCCTGCAGCAGATAGCTGCCGCACTGGAGAACAAAGTGACTGATCTGTAACCTCTGAGGGAGGCCAGCAAGCGGATGCGGTTCAGTATCGCCGCTGTTAATGTGGGGTTTATTTCACGAGAGGAGGGGAATTGGAAAGGTTACAGAGGGCTCAGCTACTCCGTGCCCCGAAAAAGAGTGCACAATGAAATGTACGCCGTCACCTGCACACAGACATCAGAAGGACCAGAGGTAGCGGTTACAAGACCAAGATGAACTGAAAGCAATGACATTTGTCTCATAAAACGAAAAAATTAATCCTGCCAATGACAGCACCCAGTGCCAAGACCAAACTGAATTCTCAACTGTCTGTGGGGTCCGCCGAGACCCTGTGCCAGATCATGTTAACAGGTGGAGATCACCAGTTCTCAGCCATCTCCATGGCGACTTGGCCTATGAAATAAGCCCTGCATTAATCATAAGCTTTGATGATAATCAGATGTTCAATTTCTTCTTGTGTAGAAATGTTTAATAATTGTATATTTTTTATTGTATTCTTTATTCAGAAAGCTTTATAAGGAGTCATTCACTTTTTAAATTGACAGCCATTTTAGTTTAATTGTATTTTTACAAGTAAATACAGGGGATCCAGAGAATGGATGGAAATCTATGTTACCTATAGAGGCTCTACCACCGCTGGCAGACATGGGCAGTCCCCCACCCGAATCATGTGTTTGAAAAATGTAGTTAAAACTGCAAGACTGAAATGTGGCTGGCTAATATTCAGTGCAGATCGTTTTAATTCAACAAATATACTGTCATTTTTTGAGTTATTTGTTCTTTGTGCCTGCTAAAAGATGCCGGTTCCATAACATCTTAGATGAGGTGTTTTTGAGGACAGGTATTGCTGGGAATTTATTGCTTTTTAAATTTCCCTTTCTATAACAAAACAATACAAAAAGCACACCAGAGTCATTTTAGTTTTTATATATATTTTGTACAGTCCTTAGTGAAAGATGTTTCTGGACCAATTGTATTGCAGAGATGAAACATTTAGAATATACTGCAGAGTGTAACTAGAATCTATGTGAACTATCCACAATCTCAAATCCATTTATATAGCCTTAGCATTAAGTCTTCATGCAAGCCAGACCTAAAGGTTTGCTGAAGCACATGATAAAAATATCAGGTGTCATTTTTTCACACTAATAGATATGAATTTTGATTCTGGTAGCTATAATTCATTATATATGCATTGATTACTCATCATGCAAATGCCAGATTCTGTGAGACACAGGTGGAATTGCAGGTCAGTTTGATATCTGCTATAACACATTTAAAAACTGTCAGTGTCATATATTCAGCACTGGCTTGTTTTAAAGGCGCAGGAATTCTACACTGAAATAATGTAGTGCAACACAAACTCAATTTCAAAGAAACCCAAATCTTCTAAAGTGTGTATATATGGTCCACAAAACCCACTCCAGAATTTGAGTATAATCAGGTTCCTGTTTTTTATTTTTTAAGTGTGGTGGCAACTCAAACATGTAACGTATTAATTTCCTTACATGAATTAGCACGTTCAGTGGTTAATGCTTAGTGGTATTGACTTATGTCTGTTAACAAAATGTGCTTTCACCTCCGAGAACAATGCACCATCGTAGTGGATATAAATGATTATGCTTATCGATAACAAGATGAGTAACCGAATGGTACTTCAGATTATTTATTGCAAAGCTGTCACCCCTATAAGCTATCAGTTCTGGGATTAGACTGGTGCTTTAAGATCAGTGATCACTAACTGAACCCATATATAACATAATATCACTTTGAAATCATTATAGCACCAACAAATTATCACAGCTGATTTCATATTTGAGATGTGTAACAATTCGGCTATTGCAGCTGAATGCTAACACATTTTAGCATTAGCATAATGTTGGGCCTCAAGTTTGTGAGATCAGCCATAGTCTGCCTGCAGAGTAGACTTCAGAGCCAGTGGCTGCACTACAGGGAGGATCTCTGCACTGTGAGGAATTACACTAGCAGTTGATTTTGATCTTAATCACCTTTCTTCAAAAAAAAAAAAACACCAATGTCAGTTGTTTACCAGTCAGCCCAGTGCTGATAGCTCAGTACGAAGCTTCTGCCTTTTTTAAACCAAACTGTGCCTTATAACTTCTATTTGTGATGATACCATTTTTATGGTGACAAGGGTGCAGCTAGGTTGATGTTGACATTCTGCCAACAACTACTGCGGCGGTCTTGTGCCAATGTGTGACAAGCTTGACAAGCTGAATGCCTAAAAAAAAAACACGCAGTTTTCTACATAGGTGAGCTATGAGTTAGTGCTGAATGTTCGTTAGCTTCTTATGGGTTTGAAGGTTAAGGCAATGACTTAAAAACCTAGATTATTACTCAAGTGAAAATTCGTGTTTTTCCTCTTCCTGTGTTACAAAAATAGAATCTTGTTTTACATATTGTACACACGTATGTATGAAATACATGTAAGAAATGTGCATCTGTATTCTTACCTTACTGCTGTGCAGTTATTTTTTATTTTCCATTATCCTAACATATAGACATTGTAAAACTTGTTGAAATGCTGTCCCTGTATTCCAGTTGTACAAGCCTATGCATTTAAATACCCAGGGTTAGGTTTGTTGTGCCGGTGGTCTATCTTTCCTTGTTAGTGCGGGTTGAGCGACATGAAGAATACCACTGTTTACTCATAGGCATCACTGAAGAGGTACGCTACACCTGATTTGTCCACAGTGGAATATGGATACTGGTTTTCTCTCTCTTAATGTGTGTGTGTATGTGCGTGTGTATATGTGTTTTTTCCTTGAGCTGTATGTACAAAGTCGGCTCATACTTCCCTAGGCATCCTGGCACCCCTACAGTAATTCACCCCCCCCCCCCCCTCCCCCCAACACAATATCCAACAGCTGTAAACTATCACCAAGTCTAACTGACCAACATTTTGTATTTGGTGAATCTTAAAATAAAATATAAAAAATGAGAACTGTATTTTAATGTAAACCATTTCATATCTTTAAGACCTCCTAGCAATGTCTGGAAGCTCTGTAAAAGAAATGCTCATTGAACCAGTAACAGCTTCTAAAAATAAATTTGAAAGGGGGGTGGGGGGGGGATAAAGTACCTCCTCTTGTCTCATTTCCCAACAAACCTCGAAGCATTGGAAGGGGTATCAAAGAGCTCCCTGATTCCCAAGAAAGCCCCGCTATATACCCACTGATTAGCGCCAGATATGCACATAGAAATTGACTTCAAGGGTGGCAGCAATGCCGGCATAATTACATTCCATTATCAAAATCCCCACTTGTTAAACAAACGCCGAGATGTTTTTCTTTTATACAAGAATCAAGTTTAATTTTTTCTTAGATGAATTCTTATCGTAGGGTTTTGGGAAATAACAATTGCGGAACACGTTAAATTCCACGCCGTCAGTCTAGTGCGACGTCTTGCCGAGAAACTCCGGCATCTCCCTCTGTGACAGTGGAGATGAAACCCTATATCCACGTGCACCTGCGCACGACAGCGACGCCCCCTGCCAGTCGGCGGTGGCCGCACCTCCTGATGGGAGGTGCTCCTGCTTTTAATAGCCCCCAGGGGAGGAAGTACACAGTACACACAGCTCAAGGATGCGATGGGCACCTTTTCAACGGGCGTGCTCAAATGACGTTGGCGGCGCGGCAGGTTGTGATAAATTATTCACCCGCCGATCAGTAAACAGATGTTACAAGGCTTCTGCATGTCGAATTGCTTCCTTGTTTCAGACAAAGATATTGATCTAAGCCACAGCTTCACGTCGGTGTCTGTCTGGTGTGAGTCGCCGCAGATGGTTTGAAATCGTTACTAATTAAAATTAAAAGCTAACTGGAGATGTTACGCGTGCAGTCTGAAATATAAGCAGAGTTTTGGGTAATAAACCCATTAAGTATCGTAAGGTTTCGTTCCTGCAGCATAATTTGTTCCTTTTTTAAATTACGGTGATCCAGTTGATGATAATGCATGAGTCTTAATGTGTGCTCTGAAAACAATTTCTGTATTACATACTTGACTAAATGAGGAGAGAGAAAAAACAAAAAATCTGCCCCCATTGGCAGGAATAAGTACAAAAAAAAATAGATTACTTAGAGTCTGCTGCCATGTTTAGTGCTGTAGTTATTTATGAAACACACTTCATTCTCCTCGGAGACTGCACTGGACTACGGCAGGGCAAAGTCACATTTTGAAAAGGGCGAGACGACTGATCGGTTTTCAATTAACTTCTCGCCACGGTGTGGTAGTTGGGTTCAGAACGTTATCCTAACGCAAACTGCCAAACTGGGCGTTTTTCCTGAGTTACTTAAAGTGGGGTTAGGCAAAAGAGAGAGCCAGCTGGTCCCAGTTTATAAATTTTGACACAACCGCAAAAAACAACAGCAGGTCTAAAAAGCCAAGTGCTCATAAACTGCTATTTATATGTATTTTTTTTCCCCTAGAAAACTTGGAATGGCTTACTCTGAACTAAGCTGTTTGGCAATCAATTCTGTCAGACACTAGGTTATTATAAGTTTAAATGGGCATGTTTTTATTGAATTTCTAGATTTCGTTATGTGTAAGTTTATTTATTCAGCAGCTGCTTAAATCTAAAGTGATGCATGGTTAGGAAAGCAGAACCAGCTCGTTTTCGGTGTAACTGGGAGTTGAGGGCTTTAGTGAAGGACCCAACAGTGAAATGGGGGGAGAGAGAGCAAAGATGTGGACTGTCTGGCAGTGAGCTGGGAGGGAGCAAACACATGGTGTGCCGGAAGTCTCCGAGGACCGGATTGCAAAATACGGCTTTAAATTACTAGGGTTCCCTCTTTGTCCTTGCTAATACCAGTCTTCATACATCCAAAGTTTCACTGGTATTGTCTGAACATTTCCTTGAAGTGATGTAAATATTAATCTTTCTCCAACCAGTTGTTGAGAGGTCTTAGCTCTTGCCTTATGGTTTGAGAAGCAGAACACAGGGTTTTGGTGGTACACATTTTTTATAAACTTCATAAAGCAGAATCTGAAGTAGGGGTCAGGAACCTCACTCAAGGGCTAACCTTGGGATTAGAACCAGCAACCTTCTAACCACAAACACCCATGAAAATATTACTCCTTTAAGTTGGATTCAAACTAACAACCTAATGATGCCCACATCTTTCTGTTATAGCCAACCACTCTACCACCTAATCTACCAAAAGATGTTGTACAATTTACAACAATATTCTACCCTTTACTGTGAATCCTACCACAACCAGCAGTTTGCAGACTTGAGTTTGTTCAGTGGGTCCTACATCATCCCAAGCCCAGAGTGAAAGATACTCAAGCCCACTGTTTTATGGAGCTTTCTAAGGTGCAGGGACCATTTGAGAGTAAGAATGTGCCATCCCAGCATGTCCTACCCTCTGTTCCTCTGGATCCGGCTCCCGTTCCCAATATAACAAGGTCATGGAACTGGCGACGTGACCAGATTCACACGGCGCCGGTCCCTGGCATTAGAAGGAAAATGACATCACGCAACTGCGAAGTGCCATTCTCAGTCACCATGAGCATTATTTAATATTCATAACATCCAGAGGACAATCGCGTACAGTTGATTGTGACCAGTTCAAATGTCTATTGTATTGCTTTGAATTATATAAGCTTCTCCTTACAGGAAATTGAGAAGATGGATTATTGGGGAAAAAAAACCCACTAAGCTCAGGTACAGCAATACAATCTCCCACCTGCGCTACTCAGGTTATTGAAACGCGGAGACGATTGCATCGGGCCGTGTAAAAGGGTGCCGGCATTCAGGGCAGCTGTCCGTGTCCTCAGACTGAGCTAATCAATCAGGCTAAGGGTGCTGTCAGGGACCAAAATGCTGGAGTGTGACACGCTGGCTGTTTGCACCTGCGTCAATGTCAGCACTACAGGATTCTTCACCTCAGACTGAAAAACACTTTCCCGGCCTGTGGAAGGCCATTGTTCCGAAGACGCCCACAGTAACATCACACCTTATCCATTAGTAAATCCTATTCCGGTGAAGTAATCCGAAAGCTTGCTTAATGGCCTTCGGACAAATACGGCATCATAATCACCGTGCTTTGTGTTTTAAGTGACCGAACGAGTGTCTGAACCGCATCCAGTCGGTCCAGTTTTGTGAGACTGGTACACGCCGGAGCCTCCCTCCTGCCAGCAGTACGGTAAGCGTCTCAGCGCCTGTCCAACGACCAGCCCAAGGACAGCAGCTGGAGATAGAGTGCCAGGTGAGGAGGCCACCGCCGTCACACTGACTCATCATCTGCCACTTCTTTCATCTTGTCCTCTTCTCGTCTGTCACTTTCACCCGTCAATCCCAGCGAGGTTCCTATATACACTCTCCTGACCCCCGAATATTATGACATTAATATGCTGATACCAAACACTCTTTTTAGTGACATGCTAAGAATTTTCAGAATAGCCATCCATCCTAAACTCAAAAGAAAAACTGGTCGACAGTTCTGGAAAATTCTGTAGTCCCCCATGATAATGGTCACAAAAGCGATACGGAGGAGGGGGGGTGTAATGTAAGAAAATACAAAAGAAAAGACGTTCAATTTTATTAAAGGTCAGGAATAAGAAGGATTTATGAAATATTAGGCCAAAGTATGTTAAATGTCCTACAAGAACTGGATACATGGGCATCTTAATTGGCTGTAGTCCTGAAAAAAATTTAGATGCACAAAATAAAAAAGCATTTGCCAATCAGTGAAGAGCATGGCAGTTGAATCAGAAGGCGTTACGGGAAAAGGACAATTGACATTAATGGAGACTGCATCCCACTGATGAAAGGGCTCCTTCTACAGTTTGACATGTAAACAATGATAAAGCTCCACATCTCCCATTCCTTCATTGTATGAATACTAACAGCATTAGACGAAATGAATAATCTGTGGCAACAGCCTTTGAGAAGCCAAAATAACCGTTAAAAAAAAAAAATCGGCAAAGACCATTATGCAAGGACCTTTAGGAGGGTCTAGAACAATTAACGGCAAATGTGTCTTTCAATTAGTGTGCTACTTTGCTGTTTTTCTGACCTCATTCTTATGCAACTCAAAGAACGCAATGAGCAACAGATTCCGATTGTTAGACTAGGCATGTATTACATAATGTAAATAGATATCAGTTTTCTTAATGGCTGGTATTGAATTAAATGCAAAAACACAGACAAATCTCACAACCGCACGCATGCACTGTAAACATGATACTTCACTGGTCACAAACAGGGGCACCTTAATGCAAGCAAAAGACACTCTTTATCATGTCATGGCTCAAAAGACAGAGGCCCGATTGTGAGTCGAATGCACCGTTTGCACAACAGTGCCATCAAGTGGCCATGGGTGTGTTATCATAGCTGATACAGCCACTCAAAGATGTTAGATGGCTTGGGCACTCTATCCTTCCCTGACACGATGTCATTATTTTATCTGCATTGCTGTGAGCATTCGTCTGAGCCATAGTTACTGAAGCCCCATTTTACCTTTGATATAGCCACATTCCAGCATCAAACCTCAGGGACGTGCTGTACATCGTTAACGTTGGTTTTCCGTCAGATCGTTGCAATTTGAAGCAGATATTAAATCTTCAGCACTGACAGTACAGCTGACAGATATGCCTTGGGTTAGATTTTACCTTCAAACTTCCCTGTAGGATCTCTTTTCAAGGCTTGCCAAAAAAAAAAAAAAAAAACTCAAATGTCTCCCACATAAAATCAGGCTATTTTTTTCCCCCAAAACATAATACAATCTTGGCCCGGTGGAATTCACCCCTGTGGGTTCATTCAGCTAAAGCCATCCTTCTGAGGATTTCCCCATCTGGCTCCTGATTAAGAGACCATCAATTTAAATATGGGGTTAAGGTCAGAGGATTACCACAAATCTGCATGGATTAACAAAAAGAAGAAAACCTGCCGTCTGTTTGTGGGGGGGGGGGGGGGGGGGGGGGGGGGGGGGGGGGGGGGGGGGGGGGGGGGGGGGGGGGGGGGGGGGGG
>JABFDZ020000001.1:4935718-4947416 GCA_019775955.2 Pollimyrus isidori
ATTAATTAAAAGTCAGGTTAATAGCAGGTTTTTCTACAAAATAGATAAGCGACAAGACTTTTGTCAGGGACTGTACAGTAAGAAGGCTGTGTTTGCTGTTGATACTTCGTTGTAGCACACATTTCTGCATATCTTGCTCACACATTTGAATGTTACATTTACAAAACACAACACTTACGTTTACAACAAGGTACCTGCGTGGTACCAACAAGATTTTAAAAACATTCTTTGGAAACATGAAAGGTTTATAATTTGCCCAGGTGGACAGATACAGTACAGTAGCAAATCCAATAGAGTTGTGTTAATATACTCCAAGCTGAGTGTACTTAGGGATGTGGAGACATGAGATAGTATGTTCAGCACCTGAACATAACTATGATTACCCCCGATGAATGCTATTGAAGTGTTGAGAATTATCCCTGTTTGAGGAAGAATTTGAAAATTCTGGTTGTTCTTAGAGAAGACAGGTGTGTTGGGTTGGGGAGTTTGTTAGATGGGGTTTAGCTGATTGCATGACAGATGTTTGCAGGCAAATCTGGGATCTGGGGAGTGGCCAAGGGTGTGGATTTGGCTATGGATGATAGGGATATGTCCTTAGCAGTATTTGTAGGAGAACCGTGGCTGATTTGATTTGGGGCTGATTTACCCTTACTGCTGTTGAGACCAAACCTACGCCCTTGGGGGAAGCTGATTACTGTTCCACTCCAGACGGCGCTCTAATTTAATAGGTGTTCCCCTGCTAACCTCCACTCTCAGGCCTCCATGGTGATGCAGCTACCTTTTCAGCATGACTGTGGGGGGCATACGGACAAACTCTGTCACAAGCATATTTATACTGCCCGTGGTTTTGCTAAATGCCATCGCTGGGGGACAGTTCCCTCTCTGTCACTTCATCTATGCTGTGTTTCTGTGACCCTTAACAGAAGGACATTAGAAATCTAATTAGCGCATCTGTCATGAATTTTTGTTATAGATAGCAGAATCCAGTGCTGCTGCATCCCAAATGGCTGAAAGGAGATGACCCCTTAAGTGAGAGATGTGTGGACTGGTACAGAGGTGCCCTGCAAATGCACCTCATCTTTCTTATAAAACTCCCTGCCAGCCATTGGCCGCGTATCACCCCGCCCCTACTCATTCCCCCGTTGCCAGGGAAACTGTCAGGAGGGAGGAAAAGATTACGTATGAGAGGGAGAGCATCTCTCCCTGTCTCTCTCTCTCTCTCTCTCTCTCTCTCTCGTGCTCTCTCCTGCACTATCTTACTCTATCGCTCTCTCTCTCTTGCATCCTCCCTTCTCTCCCCCTCTCTATAAGTGCTAAGCTCCATCCTTTCCCTTAAAACATTTCACCAGTCAGAGCACAGGTGAGCCAGGGACGCCAGAAGCTGGAAGACCAGCCAAACGGAAATATCTGGTGTCATCATTCCTCCCACATTCCAACGTTTCTGTCGATCTTTTCCCCTTCCTCCTTCTCCTCCTCCCTCTCTCTCTTTGCCTCTCTCTTTCTCTTTCCTTCTCCCCTCATGCTCCTGAGGGTGTCATCGATGTGAGATGGGTTGTGGGAATTCCTCGGCCACCAGCGCCTCCGGAGGGGGTGAGTCCTTCTCTCCGCTTCCACGTCCACAACTAGCGTGTGATCTCTGCACTTGTGTCAATGACCGCACGCACGTGTGTGTGTTACATGACCTACAGAGACCTCACCTGTGTGGAGCTTTGGGGGTGCTTGCTTTTGATTGGCTGATCAGTGGTGCTGACCTTTTACTTTGGCTATGGGGGGGAAACTGGGGGTACAGGGTAGACCAGGGAGCGGAAGAATGTGGTCATGAAGCAGAACAAGGTAGGCCTCTGGTAACAGGCTGTCGTTTCTGTCCTGTTTCATTCTGGCCTGATGTTATTTTACAGTTTTTGTGGTGAATGTTTAGCTGAACATTGTAGCACCATCCTGCAGCTGGATGTGATGCCTTCCTGGGAAGGTGCTCACCCTGCACAGCTGGATGTGATGCCTTCCTGGGAAGGTGCTCACCTCGCACAGCTGGATGTATTTTTAGCTACCTGTTTACATAACTCTGAAAGACTGGAGAAGGTCAGAGCACAGGTTAGGCGATAGCAGGCAGGATAGAGAGGGTGGAGGCCCCTGTGACAATCCTCATTGCACGTTGTCTGTAGGACGCGGGCCTATTATCTAAGGTCATCAACGAGAGCTCTTTAAGGAAGCTCGTCTCTGCATGGGCGAAAACAACAGCGAATGCTGATTAGTAAAGATCAGACGTGGCCTTGGTGTGAAAAGTGCCTTGAACATCTCCACTAAGACCCGGGGTCCTATTCAGAATCAGCGAAAAGCAAGGTGATTAAACCGCAGAGGTGATCAGAACGTCACTGACGACCCACTAATGAAGTGATACAAAGTAACACAGCAGAGCTCTGTGGTATTAAAGATATTATTATTAGTCCATCCATCCATCATCCACCCAACCATCCCTCTATCAGTCAGTTAATCCATCCATCATTCTGTCCATCAGCCATCCAACCATTTCTTCTATCTGTTATCAATCCAACCATTCATCCATCTCTTAATCTGTCCATCCATCCATCCAACCATACTATCCATCAGTCAGTCCATCCATCCATCCATTTATCTATCTATCTTCTGTCCACTTACCCTGGTCCGGATAATACTATTTACAATATTTTAAATTTTTTGTGTAGATGCATTAATATGCACTAGCAGTACTACATGGTATTCTCTCTGTCTCTATGGAGTTCATCATTGGCCATTAGGTTGGATGGCTAAACCGGGACTTCCCTTTTATTTTAAAGCAAAGCTGTTATGGTGACTCTGGGGTTGGTGCTATCGTGGTGCGCGGGGTCATTCATGCTATACACGCGCTGTACGATGTCTAGTGTATGTTACAGTGGATGACCAAGCGTCCGCTCTGACAGCGTGGCTCAGGGAGGATGCTGTTGGTCGTGTTCTTAACCAAGTGGCCCCTCACGCCCCCTCCCTACAGCACGAGCAGCCTGGGAGCCTTGTTGTTTACTCAGGGGGCTCACATAAAGCACTGCCTGGCACCCTGTGGGGGGGAACCTGTGGGAGCTTTTGCCAATTAACGTTGCTCCTTAGACACCAACACTATTGCCTCACGTGTGGCCAGGTGTTGTTTACACACTGGTGACAGCCACGGTTGGTTGCACCTTCTTCCTGCTTCTGGACGGGGCCTAGGGTGATGGTGACCCAAAGTCCACTAAAGCATGATGCTAGTCTGTGCTCACATTTCTGACCAATCGCTATTCGTCTTGCAGGATTCCCATTGACCTTTGCAGTGACAGGCCATCCTGGGTGGAACGTGTACCAGAATATTAGGATTCTGGCCAAAAATGCCCATACTCGATCGCACTGATATCTCCAAATTTATCCAGGCTACGGGAGCCCAGATGAAGGATGGGTGTGGAGCATGAGTTTGCCTCCCCGTGCCTCTCCGTGAAAGATAAAGGGGAGTGCCTTCACAGAGACATAAAAGTCGCCCGCACTGAGACAGATAGGGGGCCGTCTATCATGATTAGTCACAGCCAGGTTGGCACTGTACACATGGAGAGCTGTAGTGGAGGGTAAAGGGATGCAGATGGACAGAAGCCACTGGAATATGTCCTTATTCTCAAGACCCTCAATCAACCTCGTAGCCGCTTGTAAAAATCTGTATTTACAGAGCATAGAACAAACAGCACATGACCCAAGCTAAATTAGCCTTGGCCAAAGGAGCCAGTGTGGAGGGGATCAATCACCCAACACCTTCCCGCTCTCCTTATTTCTTGTGGTCTCTGATGAATATGTTTGTGTCCTTTATTTGGTGTATCTAGATTAGCCTTAGGACTCACATTTTTCCTTGGTCATTAAGGCATGACCCATCCATCCATCCATTTTCCAAACCACTTATCCTTACTGGGTCGCGGGGGGTCCGGAGCCTATCCCGGAGGCAACGGGCACGAAGCAGGGAACAACCCTGGATGAGGAGCCAGCCCATCACAGGGCACACTCACACACCAATCACTCACACACCTACGGGCAATTTGGCAACTCCAATCAGCCGCAGCATGTTTTTGGACTGTGGGGGGAAACCAGAGTACCCGGAGGAAACCCCACGACGACACGGGGAGAACATGCAAACTCCGCATGACACAATTATTATTTTTTTTTTTTGGGGGGGAGTACTAGTGATAAAAATAGTCAACAAAATATTCCCACAACTTACTGTTAGGTCTTAGCCCAATACCTGAGAAAAAACTGATCTGGATAAACATGCTCTATGCTGGTGTTTCCCAACCCAGTCCTCGGAGAACCCCAGTTAGTCCACGTTTTTGCTCCCTCCAAACTCCCAGCCAATCAGGAACTCAGGAACACCAAATGCCTGGTACAGTACAAGCACACTGGGAGCTGAGAGGAAGCAAAAAAGTGGACTGTCCGGGGTTCCCTGAGGGCTGGGTTAGGAAACACTGCTCTATGCTGTATGAGAACATATGAACCTTCTGCTGTGTTACACTGAGATTAAAATGGTGTCTCTCTCCACAGGTCCCGCCGAAGCTTCCAAAGACATGTAAGTGTTGTAATCATCTGAAGGGTGCTGGGCGAGCCTTGTCAGCCCTACAAGAAAGGAGGAACCCCCCCCCCCACTAGCTACCTACCTTGCCAGTGTTCGATAACTCCTGTCCTGTTACCGTAGTTGGTGCCTGCTGATTCTTACGCACCACCCATGTCTGACACAGAAAGTCGCAAAAACTCATTCGACTAACCTTCTGCCAAACATATTTTTCAAATATTTCCTCTCCCCTCTCCTTTTTGGGTGGTTTGAGGGATGTGGGGTACTGGGTTTTTAGGTCTGTGGATCCTGACTAGCTCAACTGCATTTCACGCTGCATTGCACTGTAACATTACTAGAAAATCAACAGTATAAATTTCAAAAGATACAGCACAAACAAAACCATTGTTAGTTAATCAACGACATCCACATGTGCGCCTCTTAGAAGCAGGAGTCACTGTCACTATGGCAACATTTTCTATTTGAGGAAAAAAAAAAATCTGGGTATTATGAGGTTTAAATAATGGAGCTGGAAAACGAACCGCAGCTGGATATGTGTCCTAAAATGAACTGGCTGCCTGATCAATCAACACGCCATGCTGCCTTTGTGCGGGATGGAGGGTCGGATCCTTCCAAAACAGTTCCTGGAATTGGTGAGCCAGCCATAGCTCATTTCCATGAATAAACACTGCGGCAGCCTGAAAGGCCCCGAGGGCCCCTAACGAGGGCCTCTCATCAGCTAATCAGGGATAATTAAACTCCTCCGTGTTCATCAGCATGGCTACAGGTGGGGGTCCTCCCACAGCCAGGGGGCACCGAATCTGGCTAGTTAGTATTTTACAAACATGTGACACAAGGACCAGCTCACAGACATCTCTTCTCCACAGGGAGGAATTATGTTGCGCGAGCAAACACTCCGTTCTTTTGTCGCTTTCTGATTTTTCTGTCACTTCCCCTGTTATTAGTTGATGTGCAGCTACTGTTTTCCATGCCACTCTTAATAATGGCGAAAAATGGTAATCGCCGTAGCTATGCCAAAAAACAACCTGTACGTCATCAAAGCCGGTGAAGTCAAGTCAAACTCCTTCATCAAAGCTCAAACTAAGGATTTGAGCGTTAATTCCTGATCCCGCTGATTCTCTGAATTTCTATTACCAGTCCAAAAGATCTTAATGGCTGATCCTCTTTTTCCTATAAAGGACAGAAGAATCCTCCCAAGAAGATGAAAAGAGACGGTGAGTGAAGTTCAAATGAACATAACAATAATGAAGTAATGCTAACTTGCCTGTGGTGTGAGGGGGAGTTATGCCCTTGACATAGTTCTCCACACAAACTGGATGCGGAGCTGCTCATATGTCTGTTGCAAAGCCAACACGGTTTGCACATGGGAGGAGGGAAGGAAAATATTCCAAAATGAAGACACGTGTAGTGTGTGAGGACCAGTGTGGTCCGTGGCTTCAAGGACACAAGGGGTATTTCTCAATACCAAGAACACAAAGATAATACTTGTCGTCTTGGCAAGACTGGTCTCGCTAGCTTGGCTCCCAAGAACGAATTTGGGGTGCAATGAATCATGGGATTTGTCTCATTTGGTGCAACTCATGCATCCTTGATATTTGGGGCAGAGCAAAAATGACGTCCCAGGATTTTGCCGTCCTCTGTACTTCTATTCTTGAGTGTTGGAATTGGTCTTCGGCAAAGGACGATGACAAAAAACAGGCACACGAGAAGACAAGTGTGGTCAAGTACGCATATTGAGATTCATCAAAAAACTTGATGCTGCAAATGTTCGACTTCACAGAACTGAGTTTATTTCATTTGTGTCATAAAAGTCAGTTCAGACTTGCCATGCAGTTATTTGTCTTTGGGTACTGTGGTTTTCTTGTCTATGGCCAATGTGTCCTGGAATAGAATGAGAGGATTGGATATTGAAAATGGACAAATCATTGTAATTTCCTGCTGTGGAAATTATGTAATATGTGAATATTATGTAGTTTTGCACGTCTGTGTTGTCTGTGTGAGTCCTCCATAGATGTGAAAACAGTGTCAATCGAGCTCTTTAGTTTGAAACATGAGAATATGTGTTCAGTGGCACTGTAAGTGTTAACATGGCTGTCAAAAATGATTATCACCTGCATTGTGTGAGGCTCTTATTTTGTTTTTGACACCTTGAGGAAACAGGCCCTTTGCAATACTGTTCTGTGTGATGCGGTGGTGATTTTATGGTTTCACTAAGAAATGCTGAGTCTCCCAGCCGATTCCCCTGATTATTTCGCTTCCTCTCCCATAATAATTTTGCTTCCTCTTGCACAGGAACTATGGCGGAGTTTATGTTGGGCTGCCTACTGAAATGAGTACAGTTGCTGCCAGCCAGTCCAAGTCCTCATCTAAAGGTAGGACACAAAAAGCCAAAGTAACACCTCTCCCCTTTCAGTGGACCTGAGAGGAATTCCTCTCCATTACATACATATTCTGTAAGATAGTGTTTCTCAACCCACTCCTAGAGGAGCCCCAGACAGTCCATATTTTCGCTTCGACCCAGCTCTCAATGCACCTGTACCAGGTATTCAGTGTTTTTGATTGGCTGGGAAATAGGAGGGAACAAAAATATAAACAATCTAGGGAGTCATGAAGGACTGGGTCGGGAGATGCTGCTGTTTTTATTTTATTGAATTTGAATATTGCTGATTGTTTTGTTTGGGTTGAGATCATATTTAATTATGAAACTGCAAATGTCATGTTCATATGTAATTTCTGTTGTATGCGACGGGTGCAGTCGAGGGGGTGTGACCATCTGTAGACAGTCACCTGGATGTCGGAATGTGAGAAACATGGTATGTGGGCGAAAAAAGTCAGAGCGAATCCAAATCACCCAACAGGACTATCTGGGATCCTAATCGCCTCCCTGAACAGATACTAGGAGCAAAGGATAACATAGAACTCATGTCGATACAAACTATGATATCTTATAAAAAAGGAGAATCCTATTAATGCCCCTCAATTAATATACCCCAGTGGTACTGCTTATACTCTTCTCATAGCCTGTAGGCCTTAACTATAGACTGTTATTTTCATTGGCCTCTTGTGATAGGCGGTCTTCAGGCAGCAAATGTCCTGCAGCCTGCACTCCACACGCACTGCAGCGGGCTTGCAGTTTGCCAATTGAGAAATCATTGCGTCCCCAAACCTGCTGTCTTCCAGTTCCGCATGCTGAGTTCTCCATTTAGTTACAACAGGTATAATTTACATGTCCCACCACTGCCCACAGCAGAGATGGGTAATTCAGGTCCAAAAAGTAAAAATCCAGACAAATATTTTGTTTCAACCAACCATTTGAGTATAAAACATCATAGTAATTCAGAGTTCTCATTGGTTCATTGAAACAAAATCTTGGTCTGGGCTTTTATTCTCTCAACCCGGACTACTGACTTCTGGCCTAGAGGGATACAAATAAGCTGGTATATGAATACCCCCAAAGTTATGAGCTCTTTGTCACGTGACAGGCTTTCACCTGTGTGCGCTGCTGTTACAAGTCGTGCTGTCACATTTTAACATTTTAACCTCCTGAATGACCCCCCCAAGACAGACTCCCCATGATAAACATCCCAGAAGAGATAAACATCCCTCTAATTCATTTACTTTCACCAGGCATGGATAACGTGATCCTGCCTCGGTGGGGGGTCCCAAGGTGCCAGGAAGACAGGATACAGCAAGGCTGTTTTCTTTTCACGTTTAACAATCACTCCCGGTCCCCTCTACCTCCTACCCTCATCTTCCTCAGTGTGATTACAATTGAATTTCTGTATTGGCAGTGCATGACTGTATGTGTATGTGTAGACTGTAACTGCAAAATTGAGTCATGACCGAAAATCGGCCCTCTCGGTCTCTGATTTATATATATTGTAGTATAGCTTATATAGCTTGTTAGGTTTTGGATAAGTATTCTGTCGCTTACCTATCTACTACACATATGAGAGAACAGTCAAAGAACTATATAGCCATTTTTCTCAGTTTTTGTGTCAGCATGGTCCCCTTTTTAGGGCAGTGTGCCCCCTCTGTGACTGGCATGGATGACCACCCACCCAGAAAAACAAGGGTGAGGTGCTCAAACCGAAAGCAGGAATTGTTGTTCACTGATGGTCCTTTGGGCCTCACACCAGTGAGATTCTAAGTGGATGGTGCTAATTGGTAATATCTCAGCACAGATGGGCACAGGTATGAACTGCTCAGCGTCATGCAGGGTACCAAAGCTGGGACATGCCCCCCCTCCCCCCCATGTTAAAGGCTTTAGAGAAGTAATCAGTTTTATAGGCGAGTAAGTACACACATGGGGATTGTGTGCGTCTGTGTGTAAATCTTTCCTCGATTCTGCATATGACTGTCGTTTAATGGTTTTGCACAGATGTGTACTGGTTAAAGGTCCCCCACAATGAAATTCTATAACCTCCTGGACCATGTTTATTGTGGCTTGTTTACAGTTACATAACACAGGGCCTCAGTTGTAAAGGCTTCGTACAAACAAAATAGCTGTGTGTGAAAATTGCACGCACATGTATACATGGATATTCGGATTTATAGATTTATAGATTTATATATAAGAGAACAAAAAAACGGAGAAAAGTCCGCACACAGTTAGGAATCGTTTGGAGCAGTTATACGAACGTTTCGGATGGAGCAGAAAAGAACGACATCTAGAGGTGAGGCGGGAATGTCCATCGTTGTATTCGGAGTTCATTATAACGGTTGCTGCAATGTGCGTTAATAACGTTAATAAATACAGAAACATTTTCATTATATCTGATATGTAAATGACATTAAGGATTTGTGGTTTTTTGTAATTGAATGAATTGTGTGGAATCCAAATTCAAAATATGTATATAGACCTACTGAAAAGTTCAGAGTAAGTTCAGACCAGCACGTGAGCACACGTGCAGATGTCTCTGGGAGTGAAGCGGTCTCTTAAGTGCGCACATGCGAGTGTTCCTTGAATGGGTCGGTCTATTAAGTGCGCACATGCGAGTGTTCCTTGAATGGGTCGGTCTATTAAGTGCGCACATGTGCATTCGATTCTTGTAACGGGTCTCTTAAGCGCGCACACATGCAAGTGTTTCTAGGATATGGGGGCTGTACGATGCGTATTGTGGGTTTACGTAAGGTTATGTAAATCTGACGTTTTCTCTGCCTTTGTGTGGAAAAATATCCTTGCAAACATTTCCACTCACGCAAACATTTATGAATGTGCCTTATGAATGAGGCGCCCAGTTTCCTGGCATTCTCTCCTGGGCATACCGGGCACACCGGGCATACCTGGCACACCGGGCCCCAGCACCTGCTCTGTGCCGCTGGGGACTGACTCCCAGGCTGCTTCTGAAATCACACTACGCTCTTTGCACTTACATGAAGCGGGAAGTGCACACTATGGCGACAGTCAGTTAATTCCTTAATGTGCGAGTACAGAACTGTGTGCACTTTCCGGCCGCACTATTCTACCTTTGAACTGCTGGATTTCAACTTTTAATAACAGATGTCTTTCAAACCAGCAAGTACCGAACTGACGAACTCGATCATTTCATTATACTTTTTATGATCATTTGAGTTGTAATATTAAGGATTCTGCTCGCACTTAAAAGCACCATGACCCTCGCCCTCCGAGTTTATGTTCACTCTGGGCATCCCCCGGAAGTCACGGCCGGGATTGTGGCACCGAACGGTGCACGGCGTTCGCACACTTCGGATTTTGACTGGCCGTGTAGTGCAGTCTGGGAGGTTTTTGTGCACTAAGCGAGCGACGCAGGAGACTATTATGTCACGTGTGCTATTCTGGCAGACCACTTAGTACGAAAGGGTGTGATTTTGGATTTGGCTCAGGACACCCCACAACCCTGACCCGGCTAAGGCAGTATGAGATGAATAGATGGAGAAATTTAGTTTATTGTCACAAGCATACACACATACATACATATATATATATATATAAATATATATTTTAGTGTATATATATTTTACCTTTTTAGATGTGATTATTCTGCTAAAATATGAGCTCTGCTTGGGAGCAGAATGTTCTTGCCTTATTGATTTATTAATGCATTTTCTCATCAGTCTCTAAAGGCTATCGCAGACCCCCCAGGGACTGCCTGAGGTGTCCGCACGGGCATGAGTTCCACACTCCATCGATCGCTAGCGATTGGCCGCCTGTCGCACGGCTGGGCGGGGCCTCGACGGCCGCCGCTCTCAGCACGGCCGCTCAGACTGGGTGGGTGGGGGTTGAGTGGGGAGGGGGGTAGGAGATTCTCATCAATTACTCCCTGAAGTTTGAGTGACAAGAACTTAATGGCGGCCGCTCTTGGCATTGACCCGGTGGCCCCTCTACAGGCTGGGAAATCCAAGCCCCGCCCCCCATCCCCCTTCCCCCCCAACCCTCCACTGAATACATTGAATATTTGCCTCATTGTTAAGCAGCCCTTCCTATCCTCAAAAGACGTTTGGCTGCTCGGGTTCCGCTTTTAATCTCTGTGCGGTTTGTACCGCTGCACCGTCACTGTAATTGTGCGTTAGCTGTCGGCCTCCTCGTCCCCTTTACCTGTTTGCCTAGATATTTTTGATTTAATAATTCAGATTAAGCACCTCTCTCCAGGTGACTAAGGCAGGGCCCCGAACGCATGCGAATGAGCCTGTTTAATGCGGTTTTTATAGAAATGATCGCAACGTGGCCCATGAAGCGTATTATCCGCCATAAACGTTTCTGTATGGGGGCTGAACCCCTGAGGCCATGGCTGGGGGTCCTCATTGCTTGTCTGTGACATTGGGGACAGGAGCTTCATCATAAAATTGCACACACACGTACACGTCTATATCACCTACATGTTTATCTCATGCATACATATCACACACACACATATATCACATATAATTATGTGTAACATTTTTCTCTGGCTTTTCTCTCTTTTTTTCTTTTGTAGGGTCATTGTGTGTTTACTGCGAGTAATAGCTCTTCTTCAGAGACGCCTCAAACACACATTCCCTCAGTAATTTATTGCCATTTACTCGCTGAGGGACAGTTTCCCGGGACGATATTGGCTTCAGTGAGTCTTCTAAAGCACTTTTAGGGTAATTTAAGGAACCAGTTATTTG
>JABFDZ020000001.1:4950479-4963318 GCA_019775955.2 Pollimyrus isidori
CCCACCCCCTTCAGGAGTGATCGAAGCCTGCGTGACTCGCTGCACAAGTTTCACTGTTGGTACCCCTCATCCTAGACAAAGTGAAATTTCCTTGAGTCGGCGTCACCTCAGAAGATGGCATCCTAGGCGTGGGCTGCCTGTGTCACCTAATGAGTTGCCCCCACCCCATTCTCACATGTGGTAATGATACTTTTGGCTCTGAGCAATTTTCCTCATCAGCTAGGGCTTCTAGCAACCAAGCTTTAGCTAAAGGAACGCTTTTCAGAGCTTTGCAGCAAGAGCATTGCTTTGGATCCAGCATTGGTAGGGACCAGATCAGCCCTGAACCCCTTCACCCCCTTAAACACACACGGTATTCCCACAACATTGGTAGGGACATGCCCCTACTGTCCATACCCAAATCTATGTTTCTGCAGTAAACACAGAAGCCAGGCCTGAACTTCCCTCCTGCATGAAGGATTTACGGCCATAATACATTATCAGGTCTCTGGTTATCATCCATTTTCCTTTACAGCAAAATGTCCACCATTATACCACCATGCGGCACAGAGAAGTACAACTTGTTTATCTTCAATCAGATTTAATATTCCTGTATTATAATAGGTCGGTTATAGCATAAAGACATGTATCCAGTCACATTCATATTTGGTGCTGGTTAGCAATGGTCAAATGAAGCCTCATGATCCATATCTTGTACTTTCATGATCCCACTAGATGGAGCTCTTGGCTTACTTCGGGGCATGCTTGGTGCCCTTTTTTGAACAGAGAGCACCATCTAGTGGGGTCAGAAAATACGGCAAATGGTTCATGGGGCTTTATTTGGCCATCACTAGTGTTGATGTTAGTTTTGCTCTGTTTACAGTGTCACTTGAGGCTATTAGACTATTTAGAAGGGACACAGGGGTTTTAAACCACCATTAGCTAGTGATTTTAATTTCACTGTCTGAGACATTTTTCAGTGGAGCCCGTAGTAGACTATGATTTTATAATCTCATGAAGCATAACACCAAACTGTAATAATGGCCCATGCCAGAATGCCAATATATGAATAATAAGGATTTTATACTGACATTGTAATAGTCCATGTTGTCATTTCTGGCCATGTTAAACATCTGCTGCTTCATGCACATAATGAATCCGGCTCAGCTGAAGATCTGTGCTTGTTATTATTATTATTATTATTAATAATAATAATAATAATAACAATAATCTTTCTTTATTTAGCTATTTTCATATATGGAATGCAACTCAAAGTGCTTCACATATGAGATTAAAATAAAACCAAAGACAGGGAAGCAACTAACATACAAGTCAATGAAATTATAGAGAGACGAAGTCTTTAAAATAAATGAGAGTAAATAACCAAATAAAACATGAAAGAATGAAAAGAGTAAAGTCGTAAAAATATAAGCTAGTAAATATTGAAAATATTTTATTGTTATAGAAACAAAACAGTGAAAAAAAATAACATATAGTCCATCCATTCATTTTCCAAACCGCTTATCCTACTGGGTCGCGGGGGGTCCGAAGCCTATCCCGGAAGCATAACATATAGTAAAAGAATAAAATCAAATAATATGACTATGATATAGTAATGGACAGCTTGTATGAGCAAGTTAACATTCCTCCCAGTGCCCTCAGTGTCTGGCTCCGACTCCCTGTGACCACACTGCACTGTGTGGGGACCCAGAATTCTGCCTGGAGTGTCCCTGGCCTTGGGCCCGGTGCAGCCTGGGATAGACTCCAGACTCCCATTGGTGCTGTGCAGGTTCGCTTATACATGCAAAATCTTGCATAATTCTCCATAATAAATGAATAAGTTTGGATTCACTGGGTCATGGATTCCTCTGGTTAAGACTCAACTGGCTGGTTGAAACAAAATCTTGATCTGGATTTGTACTCGCTGGACCTGAACCTTCCACCTCTGGGAACGTCTCACTGGAGTACTTCCACCAGTCTCCAGGAAATTAAAGGAACAGCCGGTGCTTGTTTGCATTTTCATTTTCCATCACAAATACAACATGGACACACACAGATGGTGCTCCTTAACATTAGCATGTTTTACAGTCGCACCAGCAGCTGATCAATGCGAATAGCTGCAATATGAGTAAATCATAAGATGACAAGCTGAATTGTTGTAGGGGGCTTCTGAATTATAGAGACTTCATAGGTCAGGCATAAGCTTAATTTTCAAGACACAGACCTGCGTCTGGTAGACCTAGAAGAAGAGAATAATTGGCAGGTTGGGATCACAGCAGATGTCATTTTGCCCAGGCCTTTGTGCATCATTTCAGACATGATGTCTTGATGTTCTGGTAACAACATGGCAGGACGACAGGGAGCCCGGTGTGTATTCCAGGATGCATTGGGCACAAACTGTCCGTTACACTATCACACCATCATATTTGGGCTTTGGGAACAAACTGGAGGATACTTACAGAGAGCCAACCACACATACACACTCACACACACAGAACTGGGGTAACAAACGCACAATCCTGTATGTGTGTGTGACGGTCCGGGTGTGCGTGCAGGACGAACAAATCGAAACCAAGCAGGATCACAGGAACGAGGGGTTTTAATCCACAATCCACACACGGACAAGGAAACATCAATGCTGCATCTGCCGGTACATACTCTGGCGCAGACTAAAATACACAAGACAAAGCACAGGACTGGCGAGCGGCTTCGCCTCACAGGGGATTACACTTGGCTGATTACAAGAGGGAACAAGGTGGGCGTGGCGACACACCGGGCTGGAGCGGGACGGACGACGCGGTACGTAACAGTGTGAGGTCACCGCTACCCATCTTGTATGTGATATTATCTGCTACACAAGACAACCTTTACAGACAGTTAGCTGCAAAACTGTGGAAAAAAGTATATTAATGATGATTTCACAATTACACATATCATCCATCACCAAATGTTCCAAAAAAGGCTTGAAGGATAATAGTTAAGTTAAATAATCATCGTATATACATACAAATGACATTAGAACAAAAGAACTGAATTGGCTTGCTATTACCTGTGCATCTGAGTTTAGGTTTGTATGCAGTGTTCTTCACTTATGATTTAAAGTTATACAAGGTTAAATTTTGGGCAATGCTAATACTGCAGCAACACCGCAGACAATGAAAAGGTTTTGGGTAGATGCTGCACTCCCATATTTCACCACTAGGTGGTAAGGTTGCACAACAGAAGTCCGGTACAGCTTTGTGACGAGACTATCCCTCTTTCAAACACCACCAGCACTGATACATCTCTGCTTCTTTGCATTATTGGTTATATTCAGCTAAACTACGTTGAACGTTGTTGCTGGTGTGAAATGTCTCTGTGTGTACCTGCTCATTGGTAGTACAAGCAGCACTTTCTTAGTCAGTATATTTCTGGTTTTATCCTGAACTAGATAGTTCGCTACCAGTTCCATGGTAAAGAAAAATGTTTCCAGTGGCTGACGGTGGAAAATTATGCCTCACGCTATAAACATAGAATCCTTCCTTGTCGTTTAATAGAACATAATTAGCACTAATCTAAATTCCAGAGTGCAAATTTAGCTAAATGAGTCCAACAGGACTGCTAATCGCCGAGACAACCCACTGTTGTTTTTGTTTTAATCAAGCAACTTATGTCCCTTATGTCAGTATGTCCCATGTTTATGCGGATTGAGCTGGTGTGTTTACTATTGGTGTCAGGCTCAGTTTGGGATCAACACATTCCTGGAGGAAGCAAGTCTGATACAGGGTGGATACCCACTGTCTAAGATACCAGTGTGCCAGTTAATCACATAAGTGTTCTGGGCTGACTCAAATAGCTTGTGACCTACAAAGACCCCTAGAGAAAATTGAGAAAAAATAGAATCTTTTAAAATAAAACCCTTAGGCTACTTTTAGCACTGGAGGTGCAACTTCCTACAAGGGTTGTTCCCTGTAGTAAGTAGGGAGGAGGTAGGGGGAATGTGGAGACCAGGTTAACATATTACCCCATGTCTAAATGGAGAGTCAAAGTGGTCTTTAACACAAGACCTTCCTAATAAAGATCATTAGCAATTCAAATGATCCTACAAAGTGAATGGATCTACTGTACTGTTTGACAGTTCAAGGTTGCATGATCAGTTCAGTGGGTGTTGAGTTGTACATCTAAGATGTGGATATAGATAGCAGTTCCAAAATCCACTTTTGTAAGGCAAAGACCACACCCCGCTAGTGATACCATCACTTTTTTAATTACCCATGGTTTGCTGCTACATTCCTAAGACACGCCCTTGCTCAGGTCCTCAAGAGGTTCTTGAGTAAATGGTTTTGTCTCCGATATCAAGTGTAACCTTTGTCAACTTCTTCCATTCTTCTCTGAGGTGGTGGCTGGTTCAAGGCCTGGTAGCTTTCACTGGATCCCCGGAAAGAAAAAGTTGTCCTCCCCCCCTTATTCATCACCAGGATTCTTAGCCCAATTGTCTGCCGGCCTTGCCCAGGGAGCCCCTCCCTGGTCCCTCTATGAGCCGGACATGTGCCTCTGATTATAACCGGCGGCCCTTCCGCATCTGGTTCCATTTAGAGCAGGTGAAACAATGTAGGAAAACAGATCCGTCATCCAGTGCATTCCTGGGGCTAGTGAAGACGGTGCTAAATCATGGCAGGCTAATCCTCTAGGTTGGGATGTAGGGGTGGGGGGCTAAAAGGTGGGTTGCCAGTCCCGCCACCTATCACTGAGGGATTGCATCAATGCACTCAGAACACTTCAAGATACCACTGGAGCTTGAGCTGATTTGACTGTGGCCTCCATACAGTTATAATCATAACACTTATTGTTGTTTCCATTCCTACTGCATTTCCTGTTATGGCCAAGGCCTGCAGATTCAAAGGGGTATACCCATTCTGGCCTCATCTAAAAGCTATTCAGGTATTTCTGCTAAAATTAGCATAAGGAACTTCATCTGATATAGGCTGACATGTAGTATTCAGTAGGGATACAAATTCAAGAGCCTCGTAGACCTTCTTCATAAGATGAACTCTTCTCTTTCAGCTAACAAAAGATTATTTAGGCCAATAGTTTCAAATTCCTTCCAAATTTAGGCCAAATAAAAAATACGGATAGGTTAACCTTTCCTGAGAGTAGACAATATTGCACAGCTTCAAAAACAAACTGTGGGAAGATGTTTGTGATTGCCTGGAGGAAAGGACGTAGTAAACTCTGTCGACCCACATGATCGCAATCAATGCACAAGTTTAAAGTAAGGGATTCCTGGAGAGGCGGAACAATGAATTTTTGATAATTTTTTTGCATTGCCCTTTACTTGCTATGTAAAGTTTCTTTTCTCCCCATGCAATGATGATTACTACCCTAAAACAGTTTGAGTCGCTAACCTTTTCCGTATGTCGGAGAAGGGGGTGAAGTACTAAGATAAACGAAGATAGTTTAAGGTAATTTCAGGAAACTCCTGCCAAAGCAGGCAGAATTTGTTGCTAAAAGGTGGCCACCATCCTTCCTGCAGTTAGTTAGTTACCCCCCTGGCTTTCCAGAGTATGCACTGGCTTTTCTGTATTTATGTGAAACAGGAGACTGAGGAAAACATTAATTTGCTTGCACGGTCTGTTCTCTTCTGAAATGAATGAACCTGAGGAATGTGGTCCATTTCCAAAGCAAGACCTGAAACCATTTGCATTAGTCATCCTCAGCCTGGTGTCCTGGTGACTAGCCGTTCCTTTCATTTCCATAACAGCTGCACAACAAAAGCATCCGAAAGGCAAAGGAAACAAATGCAACCAAAATTCTGCAGAGAGCAAGTTTGAAAATGCATTTTAACAAGGTCACGAATGGCAGGCCTCTTTGCTTGCTAATTGCATTTAATATTGGGAAATAGAAGATTATGAGTCATTATGAGTTTATTCCTAAGATAATTATAGCAGCCAGCTGGATTTTATCCAGCTGTTCTGGTACCTTACCTTTCTTTTCCACTAACTATGTGAGCTTTTCCTGTAGTTTTATATGCAGCTCTGACATTAAAGCGGAGGAGACACGTTGTATATGCATGTGTTCTGAATGGATTTATCCAAATCCCCTGTGCAAGTTAGCTTCTCAGCTAGAACATTTCCATGGACAAATATGATGAGGCTTCTTCTCTCAATGTTGATGTTACGGCAGTCTTTTGTTCACCCTACTGACTTGTTTACAATAGTGTTTCTCAACCCAGTCCTCAGGGGTCCTCAGGCAGTCCACACGAAATAGTCAAGAACACCAAATACCTGGCACAGGTGTGTTGGGTGCTGGGAGGGAGCGAAAAATGTAGACTGTCGGGAGGTCTTTGCGGGCCGGGTTGAAAAACACTAGTTTACAGTAATGGTAAAAAGGAAGATTCTTGAACGGAGGGAAGTAGTTGTTTGAAGGTAAGAAGATGAGTAATTACTTTCCCACATGAGCAGAAAGTGGTGTGAAAGGATATTGCATGCTTGGGTCTGCGCTGCCCTTTGGGATGCTAGCCATCACAGAATAAATGCACTCCCCTTCTAATAGACCCCAAATCTGACACCAGCACCACTTTAATCAGGTCTGGGCTATTTCATAGGGTGATTAATTTGGCAGTGAATCATCTTCCGCTGATATGATCATGATGCTTTTGCTTGAATCCCCGCTGTGGGCCGGTGGGGTGGTTGACGAATGAGTTCCGTTCAGGGGTTCTTGGAACTGGAGTATTAACCAGCGTCAGTGGGAGACTTGTCCAAATGCTTTCACGTGCCAGCCCATTTGCTAATCTTCTAATTAAGCCGGAATTAGATTTTTTTCTGCGCAATTTTTAAATATATATTTCACAGCCTCAGTGCAAATTGTCTCAGAAGTCTTGATCATGGGAAAAGCAATAATCTTTGAGGGAAATGTGCATTAATACTTACATTTAACCATTTCAGTATGGGTTTCAAAGGACAAAACCGGCTCATTTAGATTCTGAAACGGTATAATTAAATCGTCATGCACCAGGTATTCATCTTTCTTCCCATCAAAAAGACTCAATTATTTTCCCTTTTTACTCAGTTCCCAAAAACAGTTTTGATGCGTGATTTATGCAGGCAAATACTCCTCCTGTCAAAACGTGACTGTCTTTGATGTGTCCTTTGAACCATCAGCCTAATTAACCAATCTGTGTCTCCCACTAATTTCATGGTTGAAATTCAGGGGAGGCGACGGATGGACCGGGGAGACTGAACTTGAAATACAAAACAGAATATTACACCAGACCATGGGACTAAACAAGCTAACGGACCACAACCCCAAACAGAACCCGACACAGGACAGGGAAGGCTGACGGACTGACAAGGGTCTGAAAGACAAAACAGAGGATCAACGAAGACCTGGGAATAAGACAGACACACAAAACTGAAACAAAGACACAACCCAAGACAAAACCCCACACAGAACGGGGAACCCGGACAGACAGACGAGGGAGACCGAGGGAACCAAAGGGCTAGGACAAAACGAGGGAACACCAGGAGCGACAAAAGGGCCGGGAGTGACAGGGGGAACGAAAGGACCAGGACGGAACAAGGGAACACCAGGAGGCGGGACAAACAACAAAGGAGCGAATGGCGCCCAGGGCGCCCGAAGGCCCCCAGGCCGAGGACGGGCAGCGACCGAAGGGGCCACAGGCCAGGGGGAACCAGGAGCAGGAGGGGGCCCCACAGGGTCCACGGGAACTGGCCGAGGGACCCCTGCAGGGGCCCTGGAGGAAGCTGGAGGGAACGTCGGCGTAGGTTGGCCGGAGGGGGGAACCGGAAATGGCGAGGGCATAGTCGGAGCCCGGAGTGGCGACCTCCGACAACCAGGCGAAGCAGGAGGGCCCGAAGACGGCCGATGAGCCGGAGGGGGCCCCCGAAGGAATCGAGCAGGAGTCAGGGGCTGGAACCGGGGCCGTTGACCCCCGACGCCCAGGCTGAGCAGGGGGCCCTGGAGACGGGGAACGAAGATCTAAAGGGGGAAGATGTAATGCACCCCTTCCTTTAAGGGGGAGGCATGCAGGGATCATGGATCGGGGACGGTTTAGGCGGTGCCGGAGCCCGGACCGTCGATCTCCGACAACCAGGCGGGGCTGGGGGATCCAGAGACAGCAGACAAAGGTCCGAAGGGGCACCCCCGGGTCGGAGGTCTCGCTCGTAGACACCTCACGACGGCCAGGGGCCGCACGAGTGTGGCAGAGACCGGAATTGTGGGGGCCCGAGCCCTCTTTAAGTGGCCCCTTCTCCTCCGGGACACGGAGAGGCGAGTGGCCCCATGGGCTTCGCCCCCTGTAGACCTAAGTGGCTCAGACAGGGCCGAGGGCTGGGGCTGGACGGGCGTGACTGCGGGACGAGCCTTTACTGATGAGGACGCGGGCTGAGCCGAGACGCGGGCGAAACCGCGGGGTCGGTGGGGAGCGCGGGCGGGGCCGCGGGACAGGCGGGGAGCACGGGTGGGGCCACGGGACAGGCGAGAAGCGCGGGCGGGGTCGCGGGACAGGCAGGGGCCATGGAGCAAGCAGGGGCCACGGAGCAAGCAGGGGCCACGGAGCTGGGCGAAACCACGAGGACCGCAAGAGCCGTGGGCGGGGCCGCAGAGCTAGCCAGGGTTGCGGAGCAAGTAGGCTGTACAGGGCAGGCCAGGGCTATGGGACTCACCGGGGCAGAGGGACTACCCTGGGCTGCCAGACAGGCAGGAGTTAAGGGCACTGCGGATGGGACCGCAGGACTAGCAGGGGCATCGAAAGTCGCGGGGCACCCCCCCAAAGGCGTGCCTGGAGGGCACGCCCCAGGAAGGGCCCGCTGTGGGCGAGACGGCCTCAGGAGCGGCGGCCGCGGGCGAGGGGGTCTGGGCGGCAGCCTCTGGGGCGGCAGCCGAGGGCGAGGGCGTCTGGGCGGCAGCCTCTGGGACGGCTGCGGCGGCGGCGAGGGGCGCAGCCTCAGGGCCGGCTGCGTGGGACGCAGCCTCCGGGGTGGCTGCAGCAGGCGAAGCTGCGAGGGACGCAGCCTCCGGGGTGGCTGCAGCAGGCGAAGCTGCGCGGGGCTCAGCCTCCGGGGTGGCTGCAGCAGGCGAAGCTGCGAGGGACGCAGTCTCTGGAGCGGCTGCTGCGGGCTTGGCTGCGCAATGAGCAGCGGGCTCGGTTGAGCTCAGGGTGGCTGCAGCGGGCTCGTTTGAGCTCTGGGTGGCTGCAGCGGGCTCGGTTGAGCTCCGGGCGGCTACAGCTGGCGAGGATGCGCCCTGGGGGGCTGCAGCCAGCCTATCGGACTCGGTTTGTTGCTCCGTGTTTTTCGGGAGACGCGGCATACTGTGATGGTCCGGTGTACGTGCAGGAGGAACAGAGTTGAGCCAAAGCGGAAGCATAGGACAAACGGGGTTTTATTCCTATACATACGGGCACAAACACGTTTATGCCGCGTCTGCCGGAACAGACGTTGGCGCAGACTTAAATACATAAAACAAGGCACAGGACTGGCGAGCGGCAGCGCCTCACATGTGAATACAATCGGAACACACATGAGGTAACGAGGTGGGTGTGGCACACGAAGGGCTGAACCGGGACGGACGTCGCAGGACGTGACAGTGTCCATTTTAATAACTTAATAAGTTGTTGTATAGCTTTAGTGCCCGAGGCTAGAAGCCATTAGTTAGTGTTTTTGTCCATGAATCGATGCTCCAATACCATTTCCCTAATTGCAGATTGTGGCTGGGATGCCTGGGCTCTTGAGGATAAAGCTGGGTTTCTTAAGGCACCTACTTGCAGACCACCTTTGAGTGTGCGAGATGCTCAGCCCAAGTTTCCCCCATGAACATCCTGTAAATCCACAGAATGAAAACAAAAACAAAATAACGAAAATGTTTATTCATAGGTAACCAAACAGACAGGAAAACAAACACAATCAAAAGCACACGGTGGGTTTCACTCCCTAATTATCCCACTTTTTGAGCACACACGTACTCACACACATATACACACACACACACAGCAGTGAGGCTAAACGAAAGAGCAGATTCCCGCAAGACCAGGTGTGATGGTCAAAAGAGCATCCCAGACAAGCAGGCATTGCTGACGGACGTCTCAGTGAGCTCCGTCCCAGACAAAAGGGGACCTCCCCCACAGTGCAGATGTAAAGTTGAAGCAGTAGTGGGCTGAACGCCAGTGGAGGAAGGTGGTCTTTGCTGGTACCTGAACCCATGTGCAGCTGTCACAGGAGCTGGAGCAGAGGTTAGGACACTTCGGGAAAACGCCACAGGCTGTGAGGCGATCGCCCCAGGATGAACAGAACCTGCAGCGGCACATTTAATTGGGAATGCATCAGTGATTGGTATCTGGTTTCCTATGTAGAAGAGAAAAATGTTAGAGTGATGTTCCAATGAAGCCCCACTAAAGGTTCCAGTTTAAGAAAAATTATGAAAACAAAGAAATTTTAGACACATTATAAAACTCATTATTGTGCATTACATGCATATTTATTTCAGTATATAGCAGATGCTTCCATCCTAAGCAACAAACAATTGAGAAAGCATGGTCAGACAGTCCCTAGAGCAGCTGGGGGAGAGCGGTCTTACTGAAGGGCCTAATGACAGAAGCTATGCAAAAGTCACTGGGATTTGAACCAGAAACATTTTGATCACATAAAGAATGACAAAAACTCTGAAAAACACAACTTGGCAGCTAGTCTCTTATGTGCTCAAGCCTCTTGAGTACTGAGTATTAAACTTGTATGTTTTCACCCCACCATGCTTCATCCAGATCAGAGGCCTCAGAGCTGGTGAGCCCCCCTTTGGCCTACTCAGGTCACGTGATAAGGGAGTGAATGGGTTGCAGGAATCAGATGACTTATGTAACTCCTGCAGGTCGCAGCTTGTGTTTATCACAGGGGTGACAATTCTGTGAGTGGGTAAAAGGTTAACCATTTGGATGTGTGTGTTTTAAGTAGACATGTTCAGCTATCTCTTACAAACATCAGAACCTGAAATGGACCAATTAAAATGACTATGACTCACTATTGCGGTGCCTTTGAAGTGAGTACCTCTGCTGTGCAGTATTCACGAATGCGGCAGGAATCCAGACAAAACCGAAAACCATCTGGCATGCCTGCAGCATGAATGAGTCTCCACACTGTCATGGGAAACAAGCAGTATCAGACACTGGAACAAGGCTTAGCCCTCCCTGTGACAGAAAGTAGGCAGTGTTACTCCTCTCTGCAACAGGGAACAGACAGTGTTCCTTCACTCTATGACAGGAAGCATTGTGTTACTCCTCTTTGCGACAGGAAGCAGACAGTGTTATTCCTCTCTGTGACATTCAACACAGTGTTACTCCTCGCTGCGACAGGAAGTAGACAGTGTTATTCCTCTCTGTGACATTCAACACAGTGTTACTCCTCGCTGCGACAGGAAGCAGACAGTGTTACTCCTCTCTACGACATGAAACACAGTGTTACTACTATGTGCAACGGGTGCGATGGGATGCAGTGTTTATACTTGAGGTTTGCAACACATTCATGTATGCATCATGATCAGCACACATTTCCTGCATTCATTCCGTGCATGGTTTGTGCAACTATGTGTAGAATTAACACTATGTAAGTTGCAGTACTACAGTAGTACTACCAAAAATCTCAGACGGAACATGCCAGAACATCACTTCCTCCTCACCATGACAGAAAGCAGACAATGTTACTCTAAGATGGAGCACGCCAAAACATGACTTCTTGCTGTGACAGGAAGCAGACCGTGTTGCTCTCAGACAGAGCACACCAGAACATCACTTCCTCCTCGCTGTGACACAAAGCAGATGGTGTTACTCTCAGGCAGAGCACACCAGAACATCACTTCCTCCTCGCCGTGACAGGAAACAGACTGTGTTGCTCTCATGCGGAGCACACCAGAACATCACTTCCTCCTCGCTGTGACAGGAAGCAGACGGTGTTACTCTCAGACAGAGCACACCAGAACATGAGTTCCTCCTCGCTGTGACAGGAAGCAGACGGTGTTACTCTCAGACAGAGCACACCAGAACATCACTTCCTCCTCGCTGTGACAGGAAACAGACTGTGTTGCTCTCAGGCGGAGCACACCAAAAAATGACTTCCTCTTCTAACTGCCCTCTGCTATGTCATGATGCCAAATATGGGTTAAACCCAGAGGACACAATTTGTTGTTGTGCATTGTGTGCTGTGGTGTGTCTGCAATGAACACTGATTACCAAATTCTAAATTCTCTTCAACATGACGGGAAGCAGACGGAAACAGTTCTGAAACCCATGCCAATGACCGCAAAGTATAGGAAAAAAATACATTAAAAAACAAACAGAATAAACTAGAAAAGATCGCTGTTAATGATTTTCTCTTTGTTTGTCCTCTGCCCTAGCTCAGAATGTTTTTTCAGCTGCACGTCTAGAGGCTCCGAATACCTAATTTATAGGCTAAAGCAAAACCTGAAGGATGCATGCTGTCTCAGAGCACCACAGTACAGATCAGGAAAGGAGGCAGGCCATCTCAGAGCACCACAGGACAGGGCAGAAAAGGAGGCAGGCCATCTCAGGGCACCACAGGACAGGGCAGAAAAGGAGGCAGGCCATCTCAGGGCACCACTGGACAGGGCAGAAAAGGAGGCAGGCCATCTCAGGGCATCACAGTGCAGAGCAGGAAAGGAGGCAGGCCATCTCAGGGCACCACTGGACAGGGCAGAAAAGGAGGCAGGCCATCTCAGGGCACCACAGGACAGGGCAGGAAAGGAGACAGGCCATCTCAGAGCACCACAGGACAGGGCAGAAAAGGAGACAGGCCATCTCAGAGCACCACAGTACAGATCAGGAAAGGAGACAGGCCATCTCAGAGCACCACAGGACA
>JABFDZ020000001.1:4968408-4985828 GCA_019775955.2 Pollimyrus isidori
CGCCAAGATTCCTAATGCTACTTTTAGCAGACAGACTCAGGTCACCCAGGTACTGGTGAATACCTGGAATCTTGTCAAGCTAATAAAACAAGCTAATAAAACTGTTACATACATGTAAATCCATGTGCATGTGTGTGCAGACTTGTCTCGAATTGAAAATGTCACGACTTCCAGCTGGTAGCCAAACCTTTATTTCTCTGCAAGTTCATGTCAACCGGACTGTGTGTGGACTGCTTTTGTAAAAACTTCCATTGCCCTTGTTTCATAAATTAGCCATTGACTCACTGCATTCCTTGGCGGTTTTAGGCACAGATACTGTAGGTTTAAGCAATTCTGATGTTTTCGTACGATAACGCGATTCCTCGGCATTGGTACGGCGTTATTACGATGCCTGATGTGGAGTCGTCACCCAGACCCCCCCCCCCCTTTAGCTTCCTGTACGCTGTATCCCTCCACACTGCCAGCCTCACAGGAGGCAGCACCACAGTGGGGTTCCTGGAACACGGAGCCGGCCTCCGCCTCTCGCACACAGGTGTCAGAGCTGGCAGCATCCTGCGATTACTCCCTGGATGCTGTCACAAGTGCTGCAGTGACATCACTGCCGGGGGTCTTCTGTTTGTTTTGGAGGGTCAAAACATAGTGAAGAGAAATGAACTGGGAACTGGACAAATATAGACAAGGCAGTTAAACAGGTACCTGTTTACAATGACAAAGGACAGAGTTTGATATTGGAGGAGGGTCACAACTTAATAATATACAGACAGTGATTTATTCATAGGGGATATATTACGACAAATGAAATTCTGGGGCGGGGGACACGTCCTTTCTGATTACAGTCACAGTTTATGGAGCCAGAGAGCCATGCATTCATCCACCTTTTCGCTGCCTAGACCCTGTGTTACAGCAGCAGACAGTTTACTGCTGTATTTAACAGCCTTGACACAGACAATTACATAAGTTACTTGCAGTGCAGTAGCCAAGATTTTTTAAATGATGGGGGCAAAAATGCTAGCCCTTCCTAGTTGTGCCCTATAATCGATCATGGTTATTGGAGTCACAGAAAAAGTGCTGTGGACTTCAGTGTCCTAATTTGTTGGTACGGGCATGAATACTAGGTAATGTCTTCCATCCATCCATCCATTTTCCAAACCGCTTACCCTACTGGGTCGCGGGGGGTCCGGAGCCTATCCCGGAGGCAGGGAACAACCCTGGATGGGGGGCCAGCCCATTGCAGGGCACACTCACACATGCACACCTAGGGGTAATTTAGCAACCCCAATCAGCCTCAGCATGTTTTTGGACTGTGGGGGGAAACCGGAGTACCTGGAGGAAACCCCACGACGACACGGGGAGAACATGCAAACTCCACACACATGAGACCAGAACCCGGGTCCCAGAGGTGTGAGGCAACAGGTTTAACCGCTGCACCACCATGCCCCCCCCAGGTAATGTCTTGTCCCAATGAAAATGAAACTAATAAATCTGGATGCCGATTGGCCCTGCATTCTGACCCCCCAGCTTACTCTCACCTACGTCTAAGTCTGTATGTCTTATGGAAAGCAAGTTATTAGCAAAAACTGCCCAATTTTCCCCAGAGATGAATTAAATATCTCCATTCCATTCTACCGCAGCTATGATGGCACTGAAGAACAGCACATATTTGTATCACAAAAATCCCCTGCCATACAGCACAGGAGTGGCTTAACACAAGAAAAAAAATAGTTTGTAGACAATCACCTATAGAGATGCTTATCGACAGTTTGATGGGAACCGGGGGCTGGTTGGGGCAGGCAGCCCCCGCAGGTAGGAAGTGCCCAGAGTTTCCATAACAAAGTTACATAACCTGTCTTGGGTCGTTATCGGGCACCGTGTCCAGCTTCTGTGCGTGTGTAAGTGGCAGCATAAATCACAGGGGGCTGGCAGTGTGCGTGAATGTGATGCATCATATCAAGAGGGTGTTTTTCAGTGGAGGGGGTGTGTGTGCACATCCAGGTGCGAGACAGGCCAGGTGTATCTCACTGAGCACTGTCAGCGTAACCAGCATGACGGGGCTGTAATGACAGGCCGGCAACCTTGAGCTCCCACACATACACGCACGTGTACAAACAAATCCACACACAGACGGCAGATACACGCACACACCCAGGCGTATCGCAGCCATGTCCCTGCAGCTGCCGCTTTAAACCTTAAGTCTAGATTTCTGTCCTTAGGCTCAACGTAGTCCATGCTGCAGTCCAGAAATTCTACTCTACCTGCCGCACATAATGCTTTAGCTAATGGTACCGTTTCCTGTTTTTCCTTTTCCCTTTATTGCGTATCCGATGTCACTTCCTCTCATTGTCCTTTTTCTTCATTAAGCCATTAATTTATGTTTTCTCTTAATTTGCCTATGTGAAATACAGGTAATTAAATGCACTAATGAAAATGCACATACATACACACTTCTAGATGAATACAAGCAAAAGAAAAACAGGAGATAATTATATCATTTTTTTTAAATCGCATGGAATTGTAACAAATTATCATGTCAAAATCTGAATTCTTTATACCTTTGCAGCGGGATAATTCTCCTACTCATTGCCTTGTTTTCACCACCAGGTGGCACTTTTATTAGTTGATCCAGACATACAAAATTTCTATATAGACATAAACATTTCCCATGCATCATCATCATACACATTTCATATCAGACATTTTTCCCAAGACATGTTTTTGTACCAGGATCCATTCTTTTTCCAGGTAATCATCCAGTCCCGCTGTCCCAAGGGTGGCCTGTCCCAGACAGATGACGGAGGTGCCTGACAGATCAAGCAGGGCCAGAGTCCGCTGAGCATCTGACATTCGTAGGTGGGCCCTATGAATTTCCCCGTGGCCTCAGGAAATGGTGGCGAGGGGGGGGGTTTGTTTTTTCTTGGTCAGGGCCTGAAATGCAGCCCCTCTGAGTAGCAGCGGGTTTATTATTGTAGGAAAGTGGAGAGGACTGATGCTGTTAGGTGAGCCCCGTGGACCTGGAATGCATTACATCCGTCGCTTTCACTCATGTGAGCCCGGCGGCCTAACGTCTTGCTGGCAAGCAGCATGGGCAAGTGGGGAGCAGTGCAGGCGAGTGGGGAGCAGTGCAGGCGAGTTGGGAGCAGTGCGGGCGAGTGGGGAGTGGCGCGGGCAAGTGGGGAGCAACGCTGGTGGGTGGTGAGGAGCGCGGGCGGGTGGGAGGCAGTGTGGTTGGGTGGTGAGGAGCACAGGTGGGTGGTGAGGAGCGCGGGCGGGTGAGGAGCAGCGTAAGGCGGGGTAGGTGGGTGACCAGCAGGGTGAGTGGGTAGCGAGCTGCTTGGCCATCTACTGCCAAAAGCAACGTGAAGCACATTGGTTGACTTTGCTCTCACTTCATTACCCCTCATACAAACACAGATAAATGATCAGGCCAGTGGATGGACCTCTCCCAGTCCTGTTCTGGTTGAAGGGGGGTTCTTTCATGTGGTATAACTGTAATGTCCATGTGGTGCCTCTGCAATTTTCACCTCTGTTTCCCCCTGTCCAAGACTTTCTAAGTCAGCATTTAATTGGCTGGCTGGCACACTACCACACTGTATGTTGCAGTTGTATCTTCTTTTGGTGATGGAAACATCTAATGCTGTCGGGTTCAGTTCCCCATTTGGCCAGCAGGTGTTGCTGGTCATCTCGTTTGATCTTAGCTCCTAATGTGTTCTCCTGTTCCCTGGGCTGTTGCAGGATTTAATGGGCTGAGTAGGCGGTGTGTCATACACATTTCCCTTTTTGTTGCAGGTTCTAGGCTGGCCAGAGGTTAACCTCAACTATGTTTATAATTTAACATTTGATTCTTTGTATACCCCCTAGGTAATTATGTTTGCTCTATTTATTTTGGAGCTCCTATTACAGTTTTTGCTCCCTGTTGTTACTTCTCTACTTGTAGTAATGTTCTGTACCCTTGTTTCTAGCCTTTCCTAATGTCTGTGTCTATAGTGATTATCAATGTGGATCAGGTCACCTGTCTCTTGTTAATCGTAGTCTGGTTGTTTTAGTAATAGCCCACACCTGTCCCTTGCTTGTTGTTTGTGTATCTACATGCCTGCCCTTGCCTTGTTGCTCAGTTGGTTGTAGCATTAGTCCTGTGTGTTCCTTGTATGTGCTGCATTTGTTCCTGCATGTTCCTTGCTAATGGCAGCCATTGTTGGTAGTTTTTTGCTCTGTGTATAGTTCCTTCCATCATGTCCCACCATGACAAATGCAGCCCATAAGCAGCAATGTTTGCTAGCTGTAGTGCTCTTTTTTTTTGGAGAAGACTCATCTATGTCACACAAGTCAATATAACAGCTGTAGTGTATGATGGGTTGAATGGTTTGGCAGAGCTTGTTCAGCTGGGAACCCAATGAACAGCGTACAAAGTGCTTCTCAGTAAAGGTTATGAGAGCTTAGGTGTTTCTCAGCCACAGTTACCTATGGATGCTTTTACCTCATGTGTTCTGTTCTGCCCACAAAGGCATCAGGGGTGGTAGCCCCTGGGCTATCAGAATTGTCAGAGGCCCCCTACTATTTTCAATAATATTGTTGGCAATGGGGGGGGTGATGGTAGAAGTTGTTGACTGGCGGAGGAGGAGGGGGGGGGGGGGTTGAAGCCCCTTTTTACCAGGAGCCCCTGGGCTTCTGCCTGGGTAAGCCTGTGCATTAAAGCACCTCTGAACTGGGGCTATATCATGGCCTTTTATGGAATAAAATATCAGAGCAAAGGCACTATACTCTTTTAGCCAGACTTATGTTTGGCATCTTTTCACAGTTTTTAGACCAAGTGATATATGTTTATAGATCATGTGCTAAGTCTATATTCGTGGTTTGTAGTCTGCTTGGAGGGAGGTATTTATGCAGGATTGGTACCTCTCCGGACTGAAAAATGTCATAAAATGGGGGAAACTGATAGCTACAGGATAGCGGGGGGTAAAGAGCCAGGGATCTTCCCAGACTGTTCAGGGATCAGTCATTGTCCGAAGTGGATAGTTCAGATCCAGAAAGTACAAATCCCGACCATTCACAGAGTACTCAGCTGGTTGGTTGAAACAAAACCTTGGTCTGGATTTATACTTTCTGGACCTAAACTTTCCACCACTGTACAGGGTCATATGGGGTCCTCTGGTGGGCAGCCTGACTTTAACGTGAAAAGAACTGGGGGTTGGTGACCCTGAATCTTATGGGGGGAGATCCCACCTCTAGTTTCCTGTTTCTTGTTGATGCTCAAAATTCTTATTTACCTCGGCTGTCTGGGCTCATTGTTGGAGATGAGAGTCGCTGGAAGCAGTAATGTGAGCTGTGGAGATATGTTATGGTTATGTTAGACGACTCCTGATTCTAGGCAGTCTCCTTTTCCCAGCCCTTATACCCAGGTGCTGTGTGAATACCTCCCACATACATCACCGTTGGTCACTCTGCTGTGGACTCCTTCTTCTGTTTATTCCACTGAGACAGCACCATGGTGACCTTTAGCTCTGCTTTAAGAAGCTTACTTTGCAAGGACTCTGTGAGGAGGGCCACACACTGCCTATAAATTTCCCATCATCCATACTAAAACTGTCCAGAACTCTACTGCGGTGTTTCTCAATCCAGGCCATGGGGACCAGCAGATGGTCCACGTTTTTGCTCCCACTCAAGTCCTGCTAAAGTGGATTGTCTGGCAGGGAGCTGGGAGGGAGCAAAAAAAATGGACTGTCTGTGGGTCCTTGAGGACTGGTTTGAGAAACACTGCTCTACTGTATTTAAGCTTTAATAATCAATTGACTCACTTATATTTTTTCAAACTTATGGAGAAATGTGTGTATAAATAAGTTATGATTATACAGGATTATAGCCCCATAAAACCAAAGGTTAAGGTAGATGGGTGTTGGGCTGCTCCATCCAAATGAGGTAAGGAAAGACATAAGAATGAATGTGCTTCTTTTAGGGTTACATTGACGTGCCAAATTCACGGATGTTCCTGGGAGGCACTGAATTTATTCCTTATTGGTTGTAAAATAAAATCCAGCTCTGTCTCCCACTCATCCACTTAAAGACCTCCACGAAACATGCACCCTTCACACTGAGAGGAAGGATGTTTAAAATCAATAAACAATTAAATTTGCATCATTAATCATGATTTATGCGACACACTGCTGGTTCTCGGCACCCACGAGAACCTGATGGGCCACACAAAGAGTCCATGTCGGATTGGAGGCTGCAGCTGGAGTAGAGTATGGCTGCCAGCCTCGGCTCTTCACAAATAAACAAGCTCTGGAGGTTAGTGGGTTGCAGCAGAAGCTCTTTCTCCTTGACCTACTTACTGAAGCTGCCTCTGCACGTGCTGCAGTCCCCTGCCTCTAAGTCGGCCGCCTCTTCAGTGTCTTTACAGCCAGGCGCCAATGTTTCATAGCATAATAGGTAACAGTTGGAGAAGTTAAGCATTCACCACGGAGAGCTTATCTCCTGATCTGGTGGGGAAGAAAGTTGTGAGGCAGAACATGGCGATGTAGAACATCACACCAAGGCTGACTGTGAGAGATTCAGAGAATTTTGTAACACTGACTAACGTATGAATGTAATTCTGGAATAATAAGAACTTCCCATTTTACTCACATACCCAAATAGTACTTTGGGGTCTTCAAAATGCAATCCTTCTCCCTGAATAAAATGTGAAGTTTTGTTATTGTCAGGACCGACTCACCGAACTGAGGTAACATCGCTAACCGACAAGCTAATTTCCATTAGACTATAGGGGGCAGTTTGTGGCTCAGCAGGCTAATTAGAGCATCACCGCTTGGCAGAATCATCACGTTCCCACAGGCCCTTGAACAAGGCCCTCAGTCCTCAGCTCCAGAGGCAGCCCACACTAGCCAACCCTGTGTAGTGACCCCCCCACCCCCGCCTCCCCTGTCTCCCCAAGCCTGTTCTCATCAGTGTATACCTCACGGAACACAGGAAAAATGACAAATTCTGTATGTGGATCAATAAAGAATCACTGTTCAATTGGTATGCCTATTTACCAATGAATTTCATAAAGAAAGCTAACTACATAGATTTTTTGTGTATATCTGGGGATAGAGACCTTAATGTATTGTGTATATATAATGTATAATGTGTGTGTGTGTGTGCGTGTGTGTGTGTGTGATACAAGTTGGAACGAAATCCATCAATTGACTCTTCCATTGAAATCCTCTGTTGTATTTTGCACTTTATTTCCTACTAAATTCTCTTGGTGTTTCATAAATGAACAGCTTTTATAATGCTGGGCTCTAATAGGGTCTATTATACCTCTTGTTCCAGTACTACTGCACTTGATTACTCATTGGCAGATTAGCTTTAGCTTAACGATACCTAAATTGACTTTTGATTTATTCTGACTACGTTACTTTAGACAAAAGCATCTGCTAGAGGAATGCTAATGAGGGTAAATGTGTGGTGAATGTGCGCATAATCAATCGGTGAGACTCTAATTTGATGTCACACAATTCTCCCTTGACAGTTACCATGACCTCACCTATCACCAGTGGTAGCTCTGAATCCGCTCTTGGATTCAATACCAGCTGCGCTGCATCGCTCCATGTTACCTCTCACACTTACTTTCCAAAGGTTTTTCATGTGGTAGTGCCGAAATGATTAAATCTTTGGCTGTACCGCTTTCTCTCCCATCATAAGGTACTTATTTAATGTAACTGCAAACAGATGTTTTATTAATATAGCCATCTGTATATTTAGTAATACCTGTTTCATCTGAGGTGGCTGCATTCCGAGAATTGAGCAGCCAGTTGAAGGTTTTTATGTTTAATGTAAAATTGTGATTTAGTGTCTTCAGGTTGTTTCCTTGTGCTTGTAACCTCCGGAATAGGCTCCGGACCCCCCGCGACCCTGAGCAGGACAAGTGGAGACAGAAAATGATGGATGGATGCCTAGAAAAGCTATCAAGTCTGAATGGATCTTTGCATTGAAATTGTGCCCAATGAAGAACAAGACAAAGCATTCAAAAGAAATTCTTTTTAGAACAGTGTGCTTTTAGGGTTAAATGGCATAGTTTCCTGAATCCTTTGCCGTCAGACTTCCCTTTTCTGGTGTGTTCAGGCCGCCAGGGCGGGCGGACAGCCTGCGGTGACGAGGAGGCCCACCTGAACAAACGCCCGTCTACCGCGGCCCTCAGATTTATGGCCTTCCTGCCCTCGGCCTGCGGCTCGTCTGAATGGGATCCGCCTGAGGGGGGGCTCCAGACGGCCCTGTCAGCGCCGCACTCAGACTTGCATGTCTGCCTTTGGCTGTGCAGCTGCTCCCCAGTTGCGGAGGCGGGGGGGGAATTGAACTCGCGTCCAATGTGACAGCTTCCCAAGCTTCCTTCCCAGAAATTTGGCCTGGAATCCCCAACAGCAACCGTTCTCTTTCTCAATAATTCTCTTTGCATCCCACCCCGCAAAAGCTAGTGACCCCCAGCTCAACCCTTGCTGGTGTGATCTGCCACCCATGTGCAGAGGATGGAGGAGCAGGCCTGGGAGGTCGGAGTGACGCAGAGCTCTGAGACTCCCCCAGGCGTGGAGCCCCGGCTTGGGGCAGGACTCCCACAGACAGAATTCAGACTCACCCACTTCCATGTATTCTTCTGGCCTGTTTAGTCTTTACTGGAAATCAGCCTATCTGACATGGCCTTTCTGAGCAACGAGCAAGGCCCAGCACTACCGTCTGACCCACGGACATTTATGACGTTTATATTGTTATGAAAGTGTACGAGATTCTAATGGGGTGTTGGAGCAACGCTGGGCAATGAGTGAACTGGGTGGGGGTCCTTCCTCAGGAAAAACCCAGCCGGGGGGGGGGAGCCAGACTCGGAGGGGTAATCCTTAGGTCTTCCCCTAAAAAATTTGGGAGGGGGGGGCCTTCCCTCATGACGGCCATGCTGGGGTAGGGGGAGTCATCGAGGAGTCACTGCAGGAGGGTTTACTTAGCTTTCTGTTACAGGCTGAGTAATCAGATCACTTTATACTGGGTCACATGACTCAGTGTCAAGTATGTGACCGTCCAAAAACACATTTTACTGATTGCTTCAGACACTTCAGTAAACAAAAATTATACATAGCTGTGTTAAAAGAATTCAGGCCAGGCTCAGTAAATGAAATGCCACGTTTCTATTCACATGAAATAAATTCACAAGCGACAGTTGCAGACTGAATCTAAAAAGTGTCTAAAATATTCCCCCAATAACTGTTAATCCCGTTACATTTCTCCAGAGAGGAACACTAATAAAATTAAATGAAGTGTTATGTACAAAAAACAAACTCCATTGCTCACATTAAAATAATTACCATACTTTTTGTAGGGATCTGTGGAAAAAAACAGGGGTCTGGCCAAATTTAAATTCACATATGAGATTTGCTCAAAACATTAGCATTATGCCTGTCATTGGTAACTGCAAACTCAAGCTGCTGGCATCACCTACCAGGTTAACGCTAAAGAACATTGGCTATTTTGTGATACTGACCCAGGTTACATGTAAATAGGAGAAATGAAGTCAGATCCATTTATGAGGTGGTATGGCACTGGGGAGATTTTTCTCTGCACGAGACGTAACACTGAAACTATTTCAATGCACGTTTCTGTGTCCATATATTAATGCCAAAGTCTGGTTTAATTTAGCTGTTAAAAAAGGAGCGAATGGACATTCGTGCACAAGAATTCCAGGATACAGGAATGCTCAGGGTCGGCAGTGTGATATGTAACATTCCGAGCGAACTTTCAAGATCATTTAATCTGATCACATTGTGTGATGACAGATCCAACCAAAAACATTACAGAATTCCTGTGGCGACTTGCTTTTTAGGTACGGGAGTTGAGAGAAAATCCAATAATGCCTCGATCTGAAGATTAAGCTCAAAACAGCTATAGTATAAACAGGCACATGTAAAGACCCTCCCTGTAGCAACAAGTGGTCCGATTTGCACAGGGCTCGCTCTAGTGGAGGCAACAACATAGCAGTTAGAGTGTGGCGCCAGTTCTCTGTTTTCCTCTCCATCCCAAGCTGCTCTGGTAGAATTTACAGCATGTAAAATCGCTCTGGGCACCACGTCCTTTAATCGTTAAGCGGGATGTTTACCAACAGGCTTCACGATCCCCCCTACGGTGCTGGCATTTTTGGACCAGGAAGGGAGTGGATGGAGCGTGCTGTGGGTGACGCTGGGACACGGACCCCGTTGGCATTTCTGCCACCGTAGAGCTCCAGGCAACACCAGCACTGAGCCAGTCCATGGCGGGGTGGGGGGTAAGTGGTCCACATCTGGTTTTCTGGCCGCCTGGGAGAGCACACAATTTAAGCGAGGTATCCTGGATGCCACAGATTCTTCCCAGAATGGGGAAAAAGCCTCCTGATTGATATCTAAAGTGGACTGTGAACAGGAATGTCATTACTGCCTCAGTGTGTTTGGCATCACAGATAGTCTCAGTTTAAATAGGAAGATCCTTGTTCCTGTGTTCCTGCAAGACAGAAGCCATTGTCTCCAAGGCTGAAAAGTCCTCTGAAACAAATATTAGCATCTCAGAAAATTAAAATAAATTTTATGGATGGTTATAAATGCCAAATGGAAAGGCAAGAGAATGGATTCTGTCCCACTGTATCCTATCTAATGGCATAAAGTATGAATCTGAATTCATAATACAGTATCACCATGGTGACATATTAATCTGGATTGAAAACTGCCAAACAAGCTCTGTGTGAATTTATGCCTTAAACCAGTGTTTCCAAACCCAGTCTTTGGGGACTCTCAGGCGAGGTATAACTTCCCTCCCAGCTCCTCGTCAGACAGTCGACTTCCGTGGACTGTCAGTGGGTCCCTGAGGACTGCTTTGGGAAATACTGCCACAAGGTGAAAATACGTCACCGAGGATTCAAACATACATAATCTTCAGCTGAAAAATGAAAAACACTGTCTGTGATAGTATAAAAAAAGAAAGACTGGAATCGATGCATATGGGTTTGCTTTTGTTTAAGTAAGTGAGCCATATTTCGGGCAGCTTTTAATTTGAAATGTTCCAGCCTTTCTGCCATGTCTATCAGGCCTGTTTCCCTAGGATTTATCCAAAATTGCAAGGACTTGGAAGCTCCTGTGAAGGCTGACAGAACCAGAGTGGAAACACAGGGAAACCCGAAGGAAAGAGAAACCCAGAAGGGATGCCCCAGTTTCCTGAGCGTTTATGTGTGTGACAGACTCATGCTGCAGTTGCCAGGTGAACGTTTCAGTTGATACCATACATGTAACATTGTAAGCTCCAGGTGGAGGTTCCAGACAGAGTCATATGGCACATCGGTAGAAGGAAATAGGAATGATTTTGTGTATGGGAGCTTCACAAAATGGCAGAAAGGAATGAAAACAAAAGTCAGCCATTTTGGAATCAACACAAAGGCACAAGAAAACAGGCTTTGGGTTTTGGACAAAGCCACAATGAAGCATCGGGGTCTGGGTGACCCTAAACCTAAGGCCTCAATGAACTGATCAACCCTGACCTGACACTGCTATATGGGTAAAACAGTTTTTTGCATCAAAAAATGCAAACACAAAACATGCAAACCATTAACACATATTCTGACATGTATCCGCTATGGGGTTTAGGAAGTGGAGACAAGAAAATAACACAGCAACACTTCCTCTGGTATCCACACCCTTCCTCCCACAACTATACCATATTGGCACAGTGGGGATGGAAAATGCGTAAAACACTGGGGCCTTAGGTTTCTGTAGCATGCAAGGTCTGCAGACACAATGCTTATCAAAGAAAGTTGGGCAGGTTTGGGGCAGAAGGAAGCAGGGAGCGTGCCTGCCCTCAGGCCCATCTCATGGAATTTACCGCAGCGTCTTTTGTCTTTCCAGCATCTTGGCTCCAGTGTGGCAGAGCCAGGGATGTGTGGGAAAGAGAGTGTGGGGGGGACAGACTGGCTCTGCACGGATGCCCCCGCCCACGCCAGGGCCAAACGTAGCCGGCTGCAAGCTCCGGCTTGCGGCTAGAACTGGGCTCTGAGCAGAGGGCGTGGGTCCTTGACATGCCACGCATTCCAGGGCAGCAGTAAACCTAAATTGAAGGAGGGATAGACTTCTAATCTGCTGAGTGATATCCAGGCTGCCAGAGAATGACGCCAGGAGTAGTTAATTCTTTTTTCTTAATCAGCAAGGATAGACTGGATTAGCTGGGATGGCTTTGCCTCAAGACTGACTCAGGAAAGAGAGGGACTGACCTCTGACCTGGTTTAGTGCAGAGGTGTGGTACTGGTGTGGTATTTTTGCAGATCTCCCACAATTTCTCGTATGCCCTTAACCGAAAATGGAATAATAGATTTGGTCTACATGATGATGAAGCAGGTGGTCGATGAATGCAGCTAAATTATGAGAAATAACATTTAATTCATGTCCCCTCATTTTTATGTAATCAAAGGCTACTGTTGTCACATCTTACGATATGGTTTCTGGATTCTGGCAGGAATGCAGCAGCACCCCTGTATCTTATTTTCACATTTTTTGTTTATTTAGCAGTTATTTTTTTTCCAAACTCCATACATTTTTCTGTTGAGTGGACAGTCCCTGAAGCAATTGGGGATTAAGGGCCTTGCTCAAGGACCAAACAGTGAAATCCCTTTGTTAACCCTGGGATTTGAACCAGCAGCCTTCCCAGCACAGTGTCCTAACACAATAAGCCACATATCACCCCTGTTACTTGATGCAGTTTCTGGGAGTTTGTGAAAAAATGTTCTGGCTGTTAAGATGTTAATTTGTGGGCACTGCTAGCTTTTGAGAACGGCCACTGCAGAGGTAGATTTTATAGGCGTGGAGAAGTTTTAGAAACCTCTGAATGAAAGGAACGCTACATTCACTATAAAAGATTCCAGAATATTCCACTTCCAGGTTGGAGACTGCATGAAAGCCAAACATTTCTCCTGATTAAGTGTTAAAGGCACTGGGTTTGTACTTCATTTGACAGCTTAAACATTGAGGTATTAAAACGTGCACCCTTATCCAAACCCCAATAAGTAAAGTGGACATCTGTCAGAAATTAGATGAGACTCACATTCCCAATCTTGCACACAGGAACAGAACACTGAAGTAATTCAGCAAAGACTGTGCCTCATTGAACCTGAAAAGGGCACCAATTAAATCCAGCAATGGGCCACAATCTACAGATGACACAGCATAATGAGTAGGGCCCTTGTCCCATGGTTGACCTTCCCATTGACCTTGTATTCTGAACAGTGGAGTAATGATCAAATTTGGAATCCATGTGGAACCGGGTATCTCTCCCCTTATCCTTTAGCTATGCCTTATATATGCCAAGCAGTCACTAGATCTTAATTCTTAAGTCTCAAGGCTGTCTAGGAACTTTTCATATCTGGAGAATTAAGCCTTGATAATGGTGAAAAATTCTTTCTATAGGGGTGGCACTGATGTGGACTCGGCGTCCAGTGAAAACCCTGGAAATGAAACAGCTTTATTCTGATGAGCTGTTTTCAGCACTAGAAGAGACAGAGATCATGTACCCTTGGGAAAATAGCTGAATCCGAATTGTTAATAAATGATCAGAAAAGATGTGACCGAACCACAGTGTGTCACGTGACTTATAAAAAGGGGATACATGGAATTTGCTTTTTACTTTAATGTATTTCCATTTGCAGAGTAAGCAGCTATGCATTATTTAAGGAAATGGAAGGTCCAGATTGCCAGACTGACCAAGTCTGAGGGAAAACGTGCATTCCATAATTAACATCAACTGAATAATTCTCCCGGGACCTAATTCCACACTGCACCTGCTTCTTCTCGAGTTGTTTTGACCATTAAACCATAAATCGAAGCACTTCGGCAGCATGTGTTTTGGCAAGTCTGTGTTAAAATCTCTTGAATCCAATAAATGCAGAATGAAAGACATTTCTCACCAACATCTGCCAAACTCATGTGCCATATAGATTGCGGTCTTGCCTTTTTTTCCGCAGCCAATTCAATGCCAGCCTCTGATTTATCACCCAGCATTAGTGGAAACATGGCAGACCAATCAAGCAGCACCTTACATTATATTTATATTTTTCTGCATGTAACTATTATATTGAATCTAGATGGATTGGTCTCTGGCTGAGTAGTAATTGTTTGGGCGCATTACAGAGTCCGAACTGTCTCAGTAGCAAGCCGCAAGACCCATCCACCCACACGCACCTTGTCGGCAGTGAATTTACCCACACCTGTCACACAGCTGCTTTTCTTAAAACCAAGCCATCTTTTTTTGCATGCTGGCACAGGTATTTACTGTGCAATAAAAACTGTATTTTCTTGCCTAATACCTTTGTGCACCTTTGAGTGTAATGCAAGTGCGTGTGCTGAAATAAGGAAGGTTTATTTTATTCAGGATTTTCTCACTTCCCTAAAACCCAGAGGAGACAGCTGGAAATGGACTGAACAATGGATTTTATGGTGCAATGCCGATTGTAAAGTATGGCACCACACCTAAAACCCATGGCCTTGTGGAGATCTGTTTCACAGCTGATGTTTCTGTTGTCATGGACTCAAACTTGACTGGGATTCCCCCTGGGATGGCGACTCTTTCTCTTGCAGATGCAGGGATGGGGACTGGTTGACATCACAGTCACACAGCTGTCCCATTGTGTATCACATGGTTCTCGTTAGTAGAACTTGTGTGTCCCTTGTCATCTCCATCTGTCACCCACAGGACCATTTTCTGCGGAAGCCCCAAGGACAAGGGCAGCCACATGATTCGATGAAAAGCATAACACTATGGGGTAAAAGCCACAGAGAATTTTGAGAAAGAAAAATTGACTAAAATAGGCTTTGTAAAAAGGAAAATTTGAAGAAGACACATATGTTTGCAGGCAAGGAAAAAAAACTTACCCAAGATCACAAGTTAGAAATAATTTATTGTTGATGATGCTTCTCCTTCACTGTCAGACAGATGGAGTGCATTCCGAATGGAATGATGACGCATCTCTGGCCAGTCAGCACCCTGTAAAACACTGAGCTGGCTGTGACGGCCTTGTTTTTCACACAGTCAGCTATTTATCTTGCTTCGGATGTCCATTTTGAATTTTGGATGACAGACGTCCCCCTGTTTGGCTCCAAAGAAGACTAAACCTCTGTCTTAAAAATATGTTGACGTCATGCCCGGCTGGAAATAATGGGTCAATATACTCAAGCGTGTGCGGTGGAAGTGTAGAGAAAGGAACTGGACATCAATCACTCCCAACCGTCAATTTCATTGCATGAACACCATGCTGCATGATGGATATTGCCCTGTCTACTTTATTTCCCACAATTCTGTAGTGTCCTATAGGTTTCTGTGAATGTTTCCACTAAGCTATGACAGAGCTGTACGCTCATGTTTCTAAGAGGAAACCCTTTGGCAAAAAAATACCAAATATCAGGCAAGATCTATGGGTTTTGGACCCCTCTGATGCCAACCACCTTCAATTATTTGGCCGCTAACATGAATTGAAAATGACATGCTGGCACTGTCTCACAATGCCTAACAACATGCAAATGCCGAAAACATGATATCACTCTCAAAGACAACAGCGGGAGTCATTCATAATTTAAATCAGATGTAACAGAGAATTTGGTGCCCTCAAAGACATAAACACGCAAAAAAGATGATGAACAATGCCCAGACTTACATAAGATGGTAATCCTGTTTTTAGAAATTTATATGAGCCTCGAAGGACCTAAACATAGCCAGTGTTAGACATAGTTCATGGTTATGTGAGTGGAGCTCCTTGGTATTGACGTGATGATCATATTTATGCCTTTCATAGATTTTTACCTGGAAAGACGGCTTTTTGGAGTAAAAAGATACCTTTTCTACATATAAGCACCCCAAGCACCATAGCCATTTCCCTACTGGGATTTGAACATCCTAGTGACCAGCCCAGTCCCTTAGTAACGATAAGCCACAGCTGCGGCTTCTCACTCATTTGCAATCCAAAACATCCTGACCAGCTTCTTCAGACTGGCAAAACATCAACAAAGTCTTTGTTTTCCGCTTGAGTGCTGTGAATACCGCAGTTTTCTTGTGCAGGCGAGGGCCAGGGGACCCGGGAGAAACAGAAATGCTAGAGGAAGGCCAGAGCTCTGGAAAATTACATATATCTGTGAAATATGTGAAGTTCCTGCACCTCTGTGGGCCTAAGAAAACTACAGCAAGAGGCTCAGAAGTCCGGATGGAGTCGGCCTTGGCTGCTTGGAGGACTCCTCTCTCACTGTCGGCGGTCCAAAACACTCCAGCATGCCCCATGAGAGGGAGGCCACGTGTCTCCAGTGCTCCTCCAGTGCAGATGTACGGCCTCTTCCTACAAGAGTGACCTCACGCTGAACTCTGTCCCAAAGACATGAAGATGGGGTTTCCGGGTCAACCCAACAGGTGCTCTCAACTCTGGGAGCCTTTTTTTTCTTGAGCACTTTTTTTCACCCTCCCAGCAAGCAGAACATTGTCTGTCAAAACGACTGAGCTGCGGAGAGGGGGGGAGTTTGCATTTCCTTCTTACACAAAGAAGCTGCACGGAAGGTCAAGGTGTAAATGAATGGAATTGTGGGAAGGAGGCATAAAAATCCCCAGAATTAACCGTGGGTGAACTCCAAGAATTAATTATCTAGGGATCATACAGTTCCACTGGAACTGAGTTAAAAAATGATGACAAATCGACAATGTAAAATGCATGTGAGTCTGGAGGAGTTGACGTGATTTCACTGGAACTGGTCTTGTTAAAATTGGGGGAGTTAAACATGCTACTCTCACACCTCTGCATGAAAAGAATCAGCCCACTCACTAACTGTTTTCAAGAACTGCTTAATCCAGGAGAACCAGGGGAGTAAGGTTCCGATGACCAATTATGCACTCACAAACTAAAGGCGACCTAGAGTCCCAAGTTCTCTTCAAGACTATCTCTAAGAGGTTTGTGAGACAGACAGAAGCTTCAAGGACTGGCATCAAATCAAAGGAATCCAACTTAAGAAAACTGGAACATCAATGTTACCCACTAAGCTGCATGATGCCTCCAGTACACTATCCTGGCAAGAGCAAGATGCCCAGGGCCACATCTTCTCAGCTAACCTCTGGCACCCCCTCTCCTTTACCAGCACCACATCTTCCCCCAGGCCTTTTTTTGTCATCCATCCATTTTCACTATCGCTATATTGAGACGTTGTTTGAAATTAGTTGAGGAAGTTTGCCAGGATGGGGGCCTTGGTGACGAAGCTTGATCAGGGCACCACATGGGCGTTGACCAGTACTGTTCAGTAGTACTGCATATACACTCACCTAAAGGATTATTAGGAACACCATACTAATACAGTGTTTCGCCTTCAGAACTGCCTTAATTCTACGTGGCATTGATTCAACAAGGTGCTGAAAGCATTCTTTAGAAATGTTGG
>JABFDZ020000001.1:5037087-5047248 GCA_019775955.2 Pollimyrus isidori
CCCCCCCCCCCCCCCCCCCCCCCCCCCCCCCCCCCCCCCCCCCCCCCCCCCCCCCCCACCTCTTTGTTTCGACAGAAAGACGAAACACTCCTTCTGTCCTTAACGCTCACTGCCGGCCCATTTAAGCTCCCTTCATGAGCGACATAAAGAAATGAATGGAAGTGACTTTTATAGACTAATGGCAGCTCATCTTCCTATAGAGCTGCTCCTACCTGTGACTGAAAAGATGCACTGAGTGGGGGGGGGCTTGTTTTAGAGGGAAAGAAGCTGAATGAAAAAAGGTCGTCCTTTCGGGGGGCCCTGAGGGTCGCGGGCAGAGACCGGGGCCCGAGACGCTGCCATTTCTCCCGGTGACCTATTAATCATGCGTTTAAGTGGAGCTATTGAGCCAAAATGGAGGAACGGGGAGCGTGACTAACCACCTTGACGCGCTCTTCCGCGGTGGTCCGCGTGCCTCCCCGCGGCTGATTTGTCGTACAGATTAATAAACCATTCATCGATGGGCAAGGCTAATTGTCCAACTTGACTTTTGTTGTTCATGCACCTGTGAGAGAGAGGCACCGTGGGATTGCCTTCAGAAGCCATCGGGGATGACTGATCGCCCGCTCCCCTTTCAGGAGGGGACCCCGGATCTGATCCCGGTCTCTGTGTCCCTCATTCCCCTTTGGCCGCTGATTTGTATGGGCTCGCCAATAGAGCCTGAGCTCTTTTTTAAGGAGAGTTCTGGTCACGGCAACCTTCCATGTGATTTAAACCTCAAGCCGCGACTGGGTCAGCAGACCCAGTCATAACGTCCATGTGCGTCATCTCGAGATGATCTTGGAAACTGAAATACTTCGCCTGTGTCAATCATGGAATGATGATCTCGGAAAAGGTCTCTTTTGAGATTCTGACAGCAGTATTTTTGTTATCAGAACCTTTATTTTTACATGACTAAGGCCAGTGGATATTTTTGTTAGCACTACTTGTTACTGTTAGAGACACCATGGCAATAGACAACTAACAATTAGGATATGACGCAAAGAACAAATACAAGACACAAGATACATAAAAAACAAGTTTGGATAATAAAGGAAAATAGATAATAAATGCAAATAAAGGCTAAGTGCAAAGTACGTGATAAATACAGTCATTTGTGCAAATTCAAATAGTGCGATGCAGAAAATTGACATCCATACATACAGTACATAACATACATCACATGCAATGTAAACTGGGAAAGAGTAGAGAAGTTCATGAAGTTCATGAAGTTCACAAATATACTGTATATGCACAATAAATCGAACCAGGGAATAGCAGCATAAAAATAAAGATGGCGTGTCAACATCAAGGCAGTTAACGTTAGCGCTGGCAGGGTGATACAGGGTGTTTCTCGCACAACAGGATGTCCTACACAGCCATATTCTTAAAGACACCAAGGTCGTAAAGAAAATCTGGAAAGTTCCACCATGCTGACAATGGCTTGAGCTCAAGAGTTGCATATGGTACTGTACATCCTTTTGTTTTGCTTCGTTTGTTCACTTTTGTTTATGTTTGCCTTGTTTTGTTACTGTTTTGTTGTATTTTTGTCTGTACTGGCTTCCCTGCTAGTCTGTTATGTCACTTATATCCATTACTGTCAGGTGGCAATGCATATGACCAACAAAGTGAGGTATGTCTCACAAATACCATGCAGCCGTAGTACTATACCTCCAAATCATAAAATAAACCTTTTTCATCCTGAAACTTAATATGCTGTCAGACAATTTGAGATATTTGGAGATTTTGGATATTTTTTATATGGGAGTAAATGTTGAACTTTGACCTTACAGAGAGAGCTGGTCTACCGCTGTTGTCCCCAGAGGCAAGCCCCAAGGCTCTGCGGGGAATCCTGAGGCGGGCTGTTTTCTCTGAAGTCCAGAGGAGGGCGCTGGAGAAGACCTTTGAGAGGCAAAAATACATCAGCAAAGCAGACAGAAATAAGCTTGCAGCCGATCTGGGCCTGAAGGAGTCCCAGGTATGACTGTTGCATCATCAAGCCCCACCTCTCAGGGCACATTATCTGTCACTTCCTGTCTGTTATCAAGCACAGTGCAATCTGGGCGCAAGAATTGCACTGCTGATACACAGAGCTCATACACACCTATCATTCACAAAGCCCTGTAACAATGTATTTTGCAAAAATGATGCATTATATGTAATAAAGCAAAAAAATGTTTTTACATGATGCATTGTTACACAGTACATTGTTACAGACTTACAAACCGTGTAACGATGCATTACATAGTAACAGCGCATTATGTAACAACTCAACAAAATGTCACAAATTTATAGACTACATTATAATTATACATTGTACTCCAACATTACTCTATTCTTATTATCATCATCATTATTATTGTTATTCAATTAGTAATATTCTGTCGAGTTATCACATAAAAAAGCATATTACATAATGCGTTGTTACAGACCCATATATGCTGATTCTGTGTGCAGCCCATACATCCAGGTCATTTTCTTATGCTCGTTTCCGCGTCGGACAGGTAAAGATCTGGTTCCAGAATCGGAGGATGAAATGGAGGAACTCGAAGGAGAAGGAAACTCTCTGTCTGAGAACTCCAATGGAGGAGCTTTCACTACGGAGCGAGGCAGGGATAGGGGAGGAAGAGGAGCAGCAGGAGATGCAAGGATCACTTCAGACCCAGGAGATGCACAGTAGCACATCAAAAGCATGGCCATCCGTGAGAGAAACCAGGGGACGTTTGAAGGGACTTGCCACCATTACTCTGGAGTGCTCCAAGGGAGACCCCCCACCCTGAGCTGGAGCTAACACCTGGGGAAGCCAGCAAAGAAAAGCAGGAAGTCCCACCCCCCAACTTCCTGTGGACATTATGGGACATAGTTGTAGGCATTTTATACTCCACTCTGAATGTAAAGAGAGAGGACAGCCTGAAACACTTCTCAACATGTTCACACTGTCTGGTGCTGAAGCCTTTTGGGAATTTGTCACTTCAGTCTGACAGGCTCAAAATTAAAGGAAAACGCAATAAATCAATTCTGAAGACAACAGAGAAACACAAATCTACAAATCACAAGCAAAAATTTTATGATCCCAATTTTATGTAAAAATGTTTATTATTATTGTACATATTAGTGCAGTTTGTTCTCAATACACTTTTTCTGAATCTTGCATTTCTAAAGAGTTTGCATCTTCCTTATAAGCTGATGTTGTAAGAAACAAAACGTTTGTCCATCATATAGGCTAAATTTGTAATTACTTCATAATTTTCCATTGAGACCATTAGTTACAATGCATTTACTATTATACTAATGTCTAAGTAAAGCTTATTAACATGGAAAAAGATCTCCAGAATAAAAGGGAAAATGTAAAACCATTGTTCAATGTAAAGAGAACTAATTTCATTCTAGATGACTGACAGTTATATGACTTCTTGCGGTTTTATAACATGTAAACATATTCCAAGAGCACATTTTAAATCCCCAGATTTTAAGGCCATCTTAGATCTTCCAGTGCAGAATGACAATGTTGGAATGCATTCCAGGGTGCTCCCTGCCTCATGACCCGTGCATTCTGGGATAGGCTCCAGGCTCACCACAATCCTGGGCTGGATAGGCGGTTATGGAAGACAGACGGATGGATATATACAATAAGGTTGGGCAAAAAACAAGCATAGTCACAGAAACAGTCAAAAGACATGTAGCTGCTGAAGAAACTGAGTTTATTTGAAAATACAGTTTTGACGTTGTATTATGCTTCACATGAAAAATACTAGCTATGCCGTGCAACACCGCAGCATGATTGCGAAGTGACATCTAATCAAACTGAAAGAGTTGCTATATTTCCCATGTTGGGTGCTTAACCGCCTGTGTCTCCTGGTTCATCTGCTGCATCCAGGGCTCAGCATCCCTGTTCAAGGGCAATCCTGCACTTAAGGATCTTCAGGTAGATTTGGATCTTGTTGGAGTCCCTGCGGAAGCAGTAGAGAAGCTGCTGGTCGTTCATGGGGTGTGCCTCGCTGCTCGAGGCCTGAGGGCCTAGGGCCTCGTTGGAGATCAGACCACGCACCGAGTTACTGATCATGCCCAGGAGGTGCATCTGTTGGGGGTGGGGGGCAAACAAGAAGATCGGCCATAATTCTGTAAGAAGTCATTAAGAATAATCAGATAGATATGAACCCCAGTGTTTAATGCCATTCAGAAAATAAATACACAATAGAATCTTATTTTAATCCAAAACATCTCAGACATCCCACAATAAGTGACCTAATCACTGAGCATGCTCAGACATATAACCTAATAACTGAGCATGCTCAGACCTAGGGCGCAATCACACTCACACAATGCTTGGTTGCCTTCTACTGTGCATGATTGCCCCTCTCAACTTCCCTGGTGGTCTGTGCTCACATTGCACTTAGCAGTCATCATCATGCAACTTTTTTTGCATTGAAGAAAACATAGGAAGTAAAGCACTATTGCACAGCAGAATGTAAATTATGATCAATGTCCTAATTTTGTGGCTTTTTTGGAGTCGTTTTGAGTACAATGACACATAAATTTGTTAAGTATGCAACACAGCGATTTTTATTTATTTGTGCTGCATGTCCCATATTTTACAAAAGATCTCATAATTTAGTAGTTCAGGCCATTGTTGCATGGGTACTGAAAAGGTACCATGGTACTGCATTTTTTTAAGGCTGTTCGGTGTTACATTCCTTTAATATTGGTACTAATTACCACATTACTTTGCTAATATTGATAATGTTAACCATCGAATCAGAATTATGGACTCAGTATGTGTGAACCACTGCTGAAACTCAATTATACCTTGAGCAGTAGTGATGCGCGGGTCGACCCGGGACCCGCAGGTGCGGGCGGTTTTAGGGCAGACATTTTTTTAAATATCGTGGGTGCGGGCGGGCGGGTCAAAAAGTTACAAAACGCATTTCATTATCGATCAAAACGTGTTGTAAACGGGGTTCGAATTAAAACGAGCATCTATTGGTTCTACTCAAAATCAATCAGGGAAGTAAAAGGAAATAAAGCTATCTGTAGCTTTAGTTTACACCGCCAAAACCTCTCCTAGACCTCCGATGAAGACATAGCTAACTTAATCAGAGAAGAGTTAAGAAATGGCGATGCATAGACGCTTTTGGAGGTCTCACAGTCACGATTTCCCTCTCGTCTCGATTCTGACAAGAGCGGTGCTTTACGTTCCTGCAACCAGTCGACCGAGCAAGCGTTCATTTTCCAAACCGCTTATCCTATTGGGTCGCGGAGGGTCCGGAGCCCATCTGGGGTCCCAGAAGCTCAGTTCAGTCAAGTGCGTCAAAATAGGTTAAACCCCGACACGGTGGACTCAGTCCTCTTTCTCCACAGTGCTTCCAAAAAGATGTCATAAATGTATTCGGCGTATAGTTTTCAATTTGTAGGACAAGCTACTAGTTTGGTGAAATCATGGTTAAGTATGCTCAGCTCTACTAAATTTTAGAAAAAAATAAGTCAAAAGAAGACCTAAGCTCTACTAAGTTAATTCAAATCTGATAGAGTTCACTAAGTTCATTTAAATCTGATAGAGTTCTCAGAACTGATGTTACATCAGACGTTACAATTTGACAACTAGTGTGTTTTGCATACATGCGCGCTTGCGTGCTTGTGTGTGCGCAAGAGAGATGTCTTTCGTGCAATTTCCCGCAAACCTTCAAGAAATAACGACGTAAAAATATATCTTTCGGTTTCTTTGTTGTTGTTTGGTACACAGTTATTCTTGCATAAAAATGTACAATGCGAAACCGGCACAAATCTATGTCATCTATCGGTTACAGTATCACAAATGACACTTCATTCGTAGGTTCCATGGCAATACAGGCTCACTGTTTTTTTCCATCAGGTTTTGGGTCATTATCTACGCGTATTTTTGCAGGTTGGGCGGGGCGGTTTGGGGCGGGTGTTAAAAAAAAGCCGACGAGCGCAACATTACTGAGCAGATGAATGGAAGAAATGGGGGAAAACTGCTTTAACATTTGTGGATGCTTATCTGTAAACCTATACAGCCTAACCTATCTGTTACTTCCTGGGTTTGGTTCATGTATTGTGTAATTGTGTGCATGCATGTGTCAGTCACATAAATGACGACAGATCTGTGTTCTGTACCCAAGCACATTTAGCAATCACACCAGATGCATACTAACTGTACAATGGCCCACCTCACCAAGTGTAGCACTCGCACTAGTCAGACTAACAGGACTATGGGGGTGTTCAGGCATGGTACAGGCTCTATAGTGTGAGTATGCCACTAATCACTGAGCATGCTCAATAGCTACCCAGTTCATAGCATTCTCTCACAAAATGGTTAATGTCTTGTAGCCTTTCAAGAGCCTAGAAACACCAAACCTCCCCCTTGTGGGTGATGACACTTGCCAGTCACAGTTAAGGAATGGCTGGCATACTGTTGACATTTATCATTTTGTCCAATTTTTATAATTGTTAATAATCTGAAAGTCCCTATGTGATAACTCTGCCTATTTCATTACTATAAATGAATCAAATGTTTAATGCAACACAGCTCTAGGAAAATTTTCTTTTTGGACCTTTTCCTTAAATAACCCGTGTAAACATTTCATTAAAATGAACCAAAGCCTTATGGATAATTGACCATGTGGAAAATGTGAAGTTTGGACTCCAATGAGTGGAGATGTTCACTGTAATAATTCACCGACAATTGGAGCACTTGAGGTAAAAAATGTCATGAAAAGAGGCTCCTAACACTGACTGCTGGTGTATTTATATTCAGATGCCTGCGGCACTCGTTATCCCCGGGAGAGTCTCTCTCTCTCTTACTGTCTCTGCCACCCTCTCCACCCCCATCCTCAGCTGCTGCACCATGTCGCTCATCTCCAGCGCCTTGTTCCCACTGGTGCTGGTGAAGTCCTCATGCTGCGCCATGCTCCGGTGGAACTGGGAGAGCGGATCCCTCCAGGCCAGCAGCAACTTCAGGATCACGCTGGTCAGGTCTTCCCCCTGAACAGTGGGGGGCATTCATTCATGTTATGTTTTAAGGTTCATCATGGAAGGTGGATTGGGAATTAAGGGCTTAAAAGGGATAGGTTGTTGAGAAGTAAAGTCTTCTTTACTTCTGAGGGTGCATGGACAGGAAGAAAGATCCAGAATCACTCAAACTCACTGAGTCACCCATATCCAGTGCCAGCATAGTACCACCCATTCTATCAACATGGTATCACCCATTCTGTCAATGGTATCACCCATACTGTCAACATGCTATCACCCACAATGTCAACATGATATCACCCATTCTATCAACATGGTATCACCCATTCTATCAACATGCTATCACCCATACTGTCAATGTGGTTTCATCCATATCCACTACCAGTGTATCATCATCCATACTCACTGCCAGTCTCTGTGCATTTTCTTTGCCATTAGGTGTTAATATATAGGAAGTATGACAGTTCCGATTGATTTTGCTAATTTTGTTTTTGCTTGGAAGAAAGTATTGTTCCTTTGGGAAAAAGGGAAGACAGAGATTGAAAGAGTTTAGAGTAAAATTGGAGTGCAAAACATGACAAAAAAATGCTGAAAATTATTGTGACAGTACACCTGAGCTCTCGCCATTTCGTCTCCCTGTGTACTTGCATACGGTGAAATGACAATAAAGTTTACTTTGACTTTGACCCTATTCCATCCATCTTCCAACTAGTTCTCCTGGATAGGGTTGCAGGAGGGCTGGAACATACCGCAGGGCACGAGGCGCACACATGGCACACAGACCGTTTTAGAGCTGTCAGTTAGCCTAACGTCTTTAAGCTGTGGGTGAAAACCAGAGGACCTGAAGGAAACAATCACACAACATGGGGGGGGGGGGGGGGGAACCAACAAAAAAAACCCACAGACAAAGAATTAAGAGGTGGGATTTTAAATTTCAACCCCAGATTTGTGAGGAAACAACCACTGAGTCACTGTGCTGTCATACACCAGAATCTATATTAGTAGTTCCACAAAAAAAAAAAAATCATCCAACCATGAATAAAAATGATCTGAGCCGTTTACAAAATCTGTCAAGTCCTACTCAAAACATGCTGTAATCAGTGCCCAGATCCTTCTTGCTAAAAGTATCCCTTGGGAGGTAAAATAAAGTGAAAGGGACTCACAAACTCTGAATGGAGGTCGCTGGAGAGGCCATGCACCCGGGCGGAGTGCTGGATCACCCTGTCGAACAAGTCGGCCAAGGAGAGTGTCTGACACCCCATGTGTCCATGGACACAGATCGGTGTGGAGCCAACTATGACCTGTACGTCCAGAAACATCAAAAGGAAAATAACTGGCCCTGAGAAAATACGGAGAAAAAAGGTTAAATATGCCCAGACTGTATCTTCTGTTGTTTTATCATTGTTTCTCTCTAAAATCCTAGAAATCCTGTATTTTAAAAAAATACCTTTTAATTTCCTGAACATGATTCTTGTCGCTCCGGCTATCCACAGTCAGGATGCTTTTCTAACATCCAGAGATGAAGGCAAATGATTCTTTTACACATTGGCAATGACTGCGTTTATTACATGCACAAATGGTAGGAGGGGCAGGGGGGTAGATCCACTCGTCATTTTTTCATCTGTTCCCCTCCTCACACTGGATCGTGACGTACGGATGACTCTGCACCTGTAAGCAACCTGGATGGAAGATCAACAGGATGAATTTACATGTGGTCTGAATATTTCCTGCACTTGTTATCTTAGCCAGCAGGTTAGAGTCAGTGACCCTTAAATTAGCTACACATAGCTATTACTGGGCAGGGTAAACTTTATTAGCGATACCTTACGAGTCCCTGGTTATTAGGTACACATAGCTAGTACCAGGTGGGACTCACTTTATTAAGCACACATAGTACCGGGCATGACCCACTTTATTAGTTATGCCTAACGAGTACTGTGTGGGACCCACTTTATTAGGTACACAAAGTATTGGATAGGACCCACTTTATTAGGTACACATAGGAAATATAAGATTTGACCCAATTTACTAAGTACACACCTAGTTAGTACTGAGTAGGACCCACTTTTACCTCCAGAACCACTTTAAGAGTAGTCATGTTCTGCCTGAGCTGTTATTTTTGCACTTCCTGCTGGCTTTAGCTCTCCTCATTCTCTCGTGACCTCTTTCATCTACAGGGTGTTTTTCCTAGAGAAATGCAATGTTTTTTCATTTTTCTTCTCACCATCCTCTATAAACTCCAGACACTGTAGTGGGTAAAATTCCCAGGAGGACAGCTGTTTCGGTGATGCTGCTACAATCACACCACATTCAAAACCACTTTGATCAGAATGTTATCTTAACTGTTGCAATGGTTAATTGAGAAGTAAGTTGGCTGGTTGGGGTTCCAGGGTTGTCCTTGTATAATAAACATACCTAAATGCTGTAAATTTTGGGTGCCCGCCTAACAGGCATCCAGCAAAGCCATATGCTCTTACTTCCTCCGAGTCACCTTACTTGAGGCGTGAACCAATCAGCTCAGTCTTGAAAGTGGGCAAGGTGCATGTAATTTTAATGTGTTATACCATGGTAGAGAATGGCACCACTGGAAGAGAATGAAATAGTTCTTGGCCTATGAAGAAGATAGAATGGTTTCCTTGACTGTGGTATTATTGTGGATTCTGTGCTTGCTGATTTGGTGGTTTGAGGGAATATAAAATGGAATATTCCCTCAAGACGTCTCTCTGTGTGTGGTGGCTCAGTAGCCTGAGCCTGCAGGTCATGCGTTTGATGCCGGTGTTCAGTGATGTGTTTGTGGAGATTATACATTCCCGGGAGGAAGTTCTTTTTAGTTCTTGTGTTGTCGTTTTGCTTTTGTTGTTTGTTTTTGCTGTTTTGGTTTACCAGGCCCACCAATTCCTGCTCAATTTCACTGAAACCATTGTTGATATTTAATTTGAAAAATACAGAATGAAGGGTCTAACTATAATTTTACCAATATAGACAAAGGAAATTCAGCTTGATGGTAGCCTCTTGTAGGGCTGGGCGATATGGCCTAAAATTTATATCGCGATATAATTTGTAGCACGTGCGATAACGGTATATATCACGATATATTAAAACTGACTGCCAGATACATTCCCGAATAATAAACACACTTCAAAAAAGTACAGAATG
>JABFDZ020000001.1:5047348-5060204 GCA_019775955.2 Pollimyrus isidori
TGTTGTCATCTGGCAACATTTAGCTACTTTTCGGGCAGGCTTTAGCTACTTTTCATTGGAAATAGTTGGCAACACTGAATTTATATCGTTTCTATCGTATATCGTTTATATCGCCCACCACTAGCCTCTTGTATTTCTAACTGCCACTACAGTAAACAGCCTGTCTCAGAAAGCTTCAGGCTTCTCGGGATGGGGGACGTGTTCTAATGATGACCTTAATGCCTCCCTATTTATATGACTGACTTGATAATCTCGGGTCTTATAGCTGTTGATCAAACTGCGCTGTCTACTGGAAGCGCAAGAGCCTCCGCGCACACCGAGAATACAGAAGGACCGGATTCCGGACGTCGGAGCGAAAATGTAAACTAGTGAGTTTTAACGGATCAACTCGCAGACACATGAGCACAGGAAAATGTCTTCAGCAGCTCTAAATTTTACAAGTTATGTGGCGTATGGGAGTTTATAAATCCAACAAGACACGAACATATAAAATAACCAATCAGCCGCTTTGTTTGACTGTTTCTTACTTAGTGTAACACCTCCACTAAGCCTGCCGCAAATGGAAAGCTCATCTAACTAGAAGAGGTGAAAAGTAAACGCTTGAAAAAACTGTCCCCCTTTCACTTTTCCATGAATTGTAATATATACTTGTGGCTTTGTTATATGAATAGTTTAAAGGAAATAAATCCTACAAATTGTTTCAAAGAAAATAGGCCTATATTAAGCGTAAAAATGAGCGGCAATTACAGACTTTTCCTTTAGCAGACGCTGTCATCCATGGTTATATTTAAATCATTATTTCAAATATATTTAATGCATTTGATGTATTAAATTTGTATATATTCGAGGTGACCAAAAGAACGCTGTGTTTAATGGGGTCTTGGCAATACGTATTAGCCATAGATTAAAATGATTTGTAACGTTGCATGACCGCAGCATGTCAAGGCCTAATAAGAAGCGGCCAGAGGAAGCCTTTGCGGGGATCCTGCGCCCCGACTCACGTTCACGGTTAGTAATCAGCGCGGAATCGTCGTGCCCGCACCGCTCTGCCAGATTATCGGACCTGACGGACGGCAGCGACTTGTGCAGTCGACCCCTGAGTCAAGTGACTGTAAACCGGAACTGTAATTCAGTTAAATCAATTTAACCTACTTTTTATAGACTCGTTTAGAATCGCAGTCTGCTGATGATATGCGATGCGCAGAGCATTGCTCAGTATGCGAGTCAAATACTGATTGATGTTTAATGGCATTTAATTAATTTATTAGACTGTGCAAGTTGCACGTAATTTTCCAGCTGCAGGAATTTAAAAACTATTTAAGGAAAATTTATTATGTAGGCTACATGAGTGCATTTATTTTAATCTTTAATAGAGCGTTGCAAAGTGTTTTATGAAACTCGGTGCTTTATATAGCTACACAGAATTTAACAGTGAAAACGGCCCAGTCCAGAGAAGTGTTACGTTATCCGATCGGGAGAGATTGTCGCTCTACCTGGGACGGAAAACACGATAAGGGCGTCTTCATCGGTGGTGCCTGGCTGTTCTAACGGCGATCGGGTGCCAGATGCGCTACTTTGGGAACCTCCCATGTCAAAATACTGTCCGAATGTCAGAGACACCCCGACACCGTCCTTTCACGAAACTGAGACCCAGTCACGAATATAAATATCACTGATAGGATGGTTTGTAAGTGATGTACAACCAGCCTCATTCGAAGAGTGATTGATGGTTTAATTCTTACATTGAACATTCCTCTGCTAAAAAATTGTAGTAGCCTACCCATTAACGTTATTTGGTCCCCACAATTAAAAATCTTGCTTTACGGGTTTGAAACACAAGTACACTGGCTGTACAATTAAGTGCTATAAATGATTATTTTGTATTGTTTGAATTTCAGAAAGGCCGGGAACTGTATAGCCATTATATGAAAAATGAAGTGTTTAGCTCAGATCGAGAAGACCCAAATAAGATAAATGATTGAGTGTAAAATTACCAAAGCAAGCCTCTATGGAAATTAAATAATGACGTTTTACAGTACATTGGCTTAATTTGTATAGAAAAAGTATATTGTCAATTAATTTGAAACTACATTCATTATTTTATAATGACCTTTGAGATGAAAAGGAACTGCTGTAGCATGACGAATCCCTAACTTTACTGAGCATTATGAAATATTTGCTTATGACATCCTGAAACAAAAGACAAGATAAAAAGGAGCTTATATATGATGATGTGAGAACAAAAACAAGCCTTCTCGTACATTTAAAAAAAAACAAAGGTAAACGACCGAAAATACGTAAGTTAACATAATAGCTAAGATTAAATATAAAATGAAATGCAGATTTGGACTGTGACAGTAATCCTTTGTGAAAAATTCAACTTTAGTGAAGTGTTATCTGTATATTTTTAGCTGAACTATAGTTGAGATGTTCTTAGTAAAAATGTTCCGTGGTTGCACTTTGTTGACTGGGATTGTCTTTGCATATGTTGTCATCAGTACCTACTTATGGTCACTCATTTAATTGGGGGGATGTGGATCAGCAGCTTCTTAGTCCCGTCCCACACGCTTGTGGAGATTTAGCACTGCAGATTGCCGAAATGTTGCTGAAGTGTTTCTGAGGCCTGACTCACTCAGACATGAACTACAATCACAAACAAACTCCGGAAGAACTCTGAGAACCTTTAGCTGTAGCTACCTCCCACTCTGCTCGCAAGTCAGGACATCAACAGCACAGAGCCCCACAGCCTAGAAGGAAGAATGTTTCCGCTTCACCTGTAAAGGATAAATAACTTTTCTCATTCCCCTTTCGGCCAATGTGCACTCACAAGCTTGTGAAACGCACTTTATGGCCAGAAAACCCTGCTCTCTCTCTCCGGCCATGAAAGCAGGTTTCAGAGTAAGAATGTGAGCTGTGAGTGTAATGACCTGCTCACAGAAGACTCACTACATCAGTCGTTGAAAACTTTTAAAATATTGCCTCAAACAATCTGCAGCTGGCTTTTTCCAATATATTTTATTCACACTATCCTGAGAATTTCCTGTTTCACTGAAGCAATCGGGATGGCTCAAGTTTGAAAACTACAATTCCCAAATGGCAATGGACACAGGTGGCCTGTTAGTAGCAGGCTAATCCTGCTAATGACTCACTGCTGGCTTTATTTAAATAACTACCAACATACAGCGGTTATTTTAAGGGGATGGATTTGGGGGGTTTTGTGAGCCTGTGTTTGAGCATGCTTTAGAGACTTTTTAGTGGGACTATGCTGTTATCTCTTGGGTGTGAGATTAAAGGACTATAGGTACTTTAAGCCAATATGACTGACAGTCATTGACAATAAATCCTCTGGATGGTCTGTCACCCCTTTCCACAAACAAATAGGCAAAGGTTATAGAAGGACAAATCAGGTGTGTTAAATGGATAATGAGTTCAAACGGAGGTTTTATTATGTGATAGATGTTTTTAAATGAATACAAATAAACAGAAAATCCTCCTGTACTTTGCAAACAAGATACAGTGATGCATTTATCTTATTTCTGCAGAGCTACGTTTTTTTTTCTTTTGTTTTTTTTTAAAAAAGAGCAAGGGCGCCACCTTCCACCGTGATAAAACGTCACAAGATGGTCCTTAATTTCACTGTAGTGCGGTTATTGAACAGCAGGTGGCGTCTAAGATACGTTTGCGCTTTGCTTGTCACTTTTTTTCTAACAACGCAATAAATTTCACAGATGGATTATTTTGAGAACCAGATACATATTAAAAATTAAGTATTTGCTAGCTTCTCTGGTTGAAATCATACTTGAATATTTACTGTAGCTTCTAATAACGTACTTTTTAAGGTGAATAGTACAAGAATTAAAACAGGAATTTACAATATGAGTACTGTTATACATGGATTAATTTATACTTACTATGCTTGAGGCTACAAGACCAATATATCTTTCTGAGGCAGAGATAATATAACTTAATATATGTTGTGTATCAGTTTCCTTCAAGCTATACAATTAAGAGAAATAATGCCTTTTCCCATAAAACGATGTGAGAGGTTCAACCACTGATATATTAATACGGCCCCCAGCTATAAAGCAGAGGGGCATCTGTGATATTATTGCTGTCTGAAGTTTATTTATGTGCTTTACGGTGATTCATTCTTTATTCCTGTCAGTCTAATATATTCAGCAATTTTTGCATCTGAACATTCACTTAGGATGTAGCCAGTTTAGAAACTATTCCTTAAAACAGTGCTTAAACCATCACGCCATCAATTATTTCTTTACGGATTCCTCAGATATCCTTTGGTAAAATTAGTCAAGTTTGGTAGGGGCCAGTTCTCAATAAATTATTCAGAAAAGTAGTGTATGGTAAAATTTGACGGCTGGACTGGGGGTCGGTGTCGTGATGAGCCCCAAGGTGGCTTCCCCTCCACCCCTCTGCTGCTACTCCAAGATTCAAGACTCAACCCTTTACATGAAGGCTGCGTACAATTAATATTTAACTACTGCACTGGGAAATGCACTATGAATGTAGATGCTGTGAATGTATAGACACAGAGCTGCCTACAAACTTGTTAAATTAAGGATGCTGGATGCATGGTGGAAGCTTGCGCTGTCGTAAGATGACGTAGCGTCGGTCAAATGAGCCAAATTGACAACAATTGTGGGCTTTGTTGATGTACTTGACACAGGCTGAAGTGTCCAAAAAGAAGTGCAACAGTAGGAGAGAGAGTACGGATCCCTTGTTAGATCCATCAGGAGATGCATCAGAGAAATGTGTAAGTAGGCAAAAAAAAAAAAAACAAATAAAAAAGCATCATCGTGTAAGTGACACATTGAGAGGGTGACATAAATCCGCACCAAGTATGCATGCAGTCTGTGCAGTGAGAAGTAGAGGGTGTCACCAATTTGGGGGGATTTTTAGAAACAGCATTTAACATAAGGGACTGGATTCAAGATTCTTTTGTTGCCACAGCAGCGTGCCTGGTCCGTACGCGGAACAGCACAGCGCGATGACAGCAGACAGGAGATGCGAGGCATCAGACATTCACAGCACGAAATAAAACAACGTATCAGAGGCACGGGTGACACTAGGGTGCTGTAAGTACAGTAAGACATGGTGCAGTAGTTTGAGTAAGTATAAGACTTCGATAATAAATATGACACAGCGATACGTGCAAGGCGCTGGTCATGCTGTACAGGAGCAGTTAAGTATATGCAAAGAATATTTTGTTATGCACACAAACCCACAGCAATGCGATGTTTCCTGATAGTGATTATATGCCTCACAGAATAAAATCTAAAAGCTAAAGTGTTTGCCCCTGGCCCCCATCTGGCTTCCGCCGGTCATATGTCTCGCTAACCCAAACTGTGAGCAGGCTGCGCTTCCTGCTTCTCTACCTGCCCATCTGTCTCTGCCAGTCTGCTTTGAAAGGAGGAGGTCGGCCAGGAGAAAAGTAGCAGTTTAGGAAAATCACAAGAGCTCATTTGCATTCTGTTACTGGCAGCCAAAGGGGGGCCGGACTCTGACCTTGTGCATTTTCAGGGGATTTAACCTCAGCATTGCATTACTGTTGCATTGTGGGAAGGGTGGAAAGTAAATTCTTCACCGCGCTCAGCTTCATGTTTCCCCCCATCCATTTCAATATGTTTAAGAATACAGTGGCCTTCTCTCTGAAATGGGTTTGGAGCACTAGATGCTGGTACCTGAACATGCCCTCCCATAACCTCATGAATCCCCATGACCCCAAGGAGCAGTTGGAAGATTGATGGATCGCTTTAACTACACATAGCATTAGTGAAGAAAATAACAGCTCTTAGAAGGGAGCTAAAACTTATGGCTTTCTTAAGGGATGGGGGGTCACTAGGTGCATCTGTAAAATAATCACTAGGACAATGACAGGGTCATATTTGAACTAGATTCAGACTTAGACATCACACATATAGTTTCATTTTGTGTGTGCAGACTAGACTTGTACTGCGAGATCTAATGTTCGTTATCAACATTGTAAGCATTATACAAGGTGATGCCACATCCCTCCACTTTGTCAGTGAATTTAGGCTGCTACTGTCAGAGTACCTGCTGTAGGAAAGATGTTTTATAATTAATGTTGCTTTGCCTTTAGTGTAATCCTTGCACCACATAATATTATAACACTTCTCATTGGGACAACCAAGAAAATAATTAACTTTTGTGCAAAACAGAATCTAGCGCAAATTAGATAGATAGATAGGCAGGCAAATATCGGAAAATTTCAAACTAACGTAGCCTGCTTATTCTGCTTTTAAGGATCCTAACCTCACCCTGTCTACCACTGGCTTTTTCTTACTGTTCATGTAAAGGGGAGTGGAGTGGATATAGGTCAAGCAGTGAAATTTGGGCCCTGCGATATAAAGAAAGGTTCTCAAGTTCGACTGAGTTCCCATCGGTCGTACCCAAGATTCACAACATTTGGGTTGTTTGAGAACGTCACATCACTACATGACATTGCTTTCCAGAATAAGCCTCCATGGACAGCTCCGATGTCCGGAAACTCCTCGTCCCTTCACACCCACTCTGCCCCTGGCATTACTTTGTCCAAGCAATATGACACGGCAGGCCAAGAGGAGCGGGCAAAATTAATTTGTTTTGCTGAAGGCACTTTGAGCAGAACCATGCAAGTAAGAAAATGTAATTACATTTCCTCACTCACGATCCAAATGAAGCTCAGTATGAATTATGTATCGCCCATCCCAGGAGCTCCGGCGAAGCAGATGTGTGGCTTCTGCAAAGAGACACAAAGCTGTCCTGTTGGATGCAATTGACAGTAACGACTCTGCATACCCACGTGACCCTGGCTCTTATTTTCAAGCAGGCAGAGGTGGCTCCAGTCTGCGATTGCAGCAATGATTTGGCCCACAGTGTCAGCTTAAGCAGGAAGGAAGTCCAGCTTCTTGGGGTTAAGCAGTTTTCGGAAAGGGCGTTTATGTTATCGAAGTGAAGGCCTATCAAGTTTCATTTAATACTTCCCAACACGCTACTTGAACACGTGGAAGGATGCTGATAATTGTTCCTGGGTGGGTTTGGTGTTCCTTGTGCCCCCCAGCCTCCCATGCAGTGGCTGCCTGTGGCCAGCAGGGGTCCTCCAAATGCCCAGTCTGAGTGGTGGTAAACACTCAAACACTCCAGACCTGCTGCCTGTACTAGACACCACTTTGTGATTTTTTTCCTCCAAGCTCCTAGTGTATATACAGGCTACTGCAGTCGTGATGCAAAGTGAACAGAATCTTAGTATTCTTGTGGATGTTCTTCTGCATGTTCTTCCTATGTCGAATGTATTTCCTATCCCAACCCAAAGATGTTGCGTGTAGATTGACTGTAGTGCACAGTTGTGTGTGATTGTGACCTGTGATGAACGTGATGGATCCATGGTGTACAGCGCGATAGACTTGAGCCACTCCTCCGGGATATGGTGCTGGAAGAGCATTGTAGGTCTGGTGAATTACATTTGATAATATCTGTGTTTTTTCTTTTTAGAATTACTGTCAGGCAACGGATGCAATATTGACGTATATGTGGGAATGTGCACGTAACCTTGGAGTCTGTGCGCCCACTGCAACACGACTGCAGACACCGGATGAAACAGCATGATGCATCTTATCACTATTCTGTATGATCGCTGGTTCGTGAAAGGAAGCCGGTGTTATTTCTTCATTTGGTACTGGTTATGACATCATGTGTTGAAAGTTGCTATGGGATTGGCCCAGTAGCGGCGGTATGTCATCAGAAGAAGTTCTCCCAAGATTCAGGGCTTTTCCAAACTAACTGACTCATTTTAATCACCAGGGGTTTGTACCTCTTAACATCCACCTAATGGAACCTTTTGGATTCGTCGGTTGAGTTAAAATCTGTGGTTTGTTGCCAGACAGTTTCGCTGGGGAGTGCCTTGAGTGTGAACCCATCACACATGGGGATGGGGGGTGGGGGGGTGGGGAGGGGCAGGAGAGGGGAGTTAAAGCCTGCTGGGCATCTCCAAGTAAGCAGCTTGTCAGAGAAGAATCAAGCTTCCAGCTGTCACTTTCTCTCTTTGTGCCAGTGGAAATAACCGGAATCATATCCTCTGGCTCCTTGTATTCTGAAGGCAGTCACTGCTAGAAGCTCATTGTGACCATTTTTGCAGGAGGGGCTGTTTATTGAAAAGAACAGACTTAATGTTCACCAGAGGCAATTAATGTTAATGACTTAATGTTCACCTAGACCTATTTAGTTACAAAAGCATCAAGGTACATGGATGGGTCCGAGCTTCTTTCCAGCAAATAAAAAAATAAACAAGCTATTTAAGCAAAGTAAGCAAACCAATTATTAAAAAGTGTGTTCTGCAGATCTAGCTGGTAAGTGTAAACTATAAAATATTGCAGTTTTTAATCAGCAGATTTTTTCATCCCTAGTGACATTCATTAGAATATGACAGAATTCTAACTGAATTCAAATAAGACAGTATATTTTACAGCTGGGTGTAGTCTTGCAGTTTTTGCTAACTTTGCTCTGCAACACGTAGGAGGTAACCCTCATATCAGACCTGGGTCATTTTAGTCACATGTTCTCTAATGACCACAAGGCCTGTTGTACCACGAAGAGAAAAATGTCTTTTCAGGGAGTAGGACAGAGCGGGGGTGGAGGGAGCAGTGAAGACTCTGGGGACTGACTGACTGGCTGGGACAGCCGGAATATCTCACTGGGACCACTGGGGAACTGAAGGAGTCGTTAAAAAAGACACTCAGTGAGGGGGGGAGATAGAATATAAGCGTGGTCACAAGGCTCATTATCTCTGGAGTTGTCAGGAAAACATCAATCTGAATCCCCTACGTGGAATCCGGTGTCACATATTTCCGTGAAATCGGCCCTTTTTTGTGACCTAACCTTTCCAATCTGAATTTGATTTGCATTAGCAGTACAGCACAAATGAGATCAGTCGGAATGGACTTTACACAGTGCCATCCCTACCAAATAGGCTTTGTAGCTGCTATTTGTTTTGGACTGTAAATCTGAAATTTCTCTACCAGTAATATGGCTATTGTGCTATATAAATGACTAAGATTGATCACATTTTATTTGAGATATAAGATCTCCCTTGGGGTGGGGAGCAAAGCATTATTCGAGGGAGGTCGATATATAGCACATTTCAAAATAAACCAACAGGACATGACGTATGTGGAAATAAAATATTTGTTCTGCAAAAGTAAGCCTGAAGTGTCCCCCGGAGCGGAGAGTGATTGCAGCGACATTGGACTTAATTTCGGGTGGAAAGTAAAAACATGCATGCTGTCGTGAACCTTCAGGGTGTCACATGTGGGAGGAACCGCTCTAGGCATGGGAGGGGGGAAGGTTAGCGGTACTCATTTGTCTTCTGGGTTGGGGTCAATGGAAAAAACAGCAATTTCTAAGAGCAACCTGCTCCCGCAATTCGCCTGAATATCAGCGAAGCGCTCATTCCTTGCAAAGAGCTTGTCCTCAGCCGCCAGATGTTGTTTTAACGGAAGCGGAGTTTTACACCTTTAAAGAGATCATAAATATTCCCCTAACCGGAGGGAGGAGAGTTGCACTCGGATTATAATTAAAGTAAACTGATTTTATGGCGTCTCTCACTCTCGAAATTATCTAGCTGCAGGTGTGTTTTGGATATCATTGAGGTTTCATTGATGTTTTATGGTTGTATGTGACATTAATAATCTTAAAGGCGTGACTGCTACAAATTAATTAAATATGGATCCATATTAAATGGTAATCTATTAGGTGAAAGAGCAATCCCTGAGCTATTTTCCTTATCTCTACTAGTAGGTATAGACCATTTCTCTACAATTTGTTTTGTCACCACAACGTGATCCAGGTCATCAGAATATCCCACACTACACCACCTACACACTACACTTTTGTTCATATTTTTAATTCACCAGTGAGCCCTTAACTCCGGGTATTGACGGTAGTAATTTAATATTCGTGGAATATTGTCTGTCACATTTTCATAAAACGCTCACCAGCGCATGTTTGCCCTTTTAGGGAGCGCTGTGTTTGTCATCCGAGAATGACCGTTTTGGTGATAATTACTGACCACAGAGACTGACCTACAGAAAGAGGTATGAGTACAGTGGCGAAGCTTGTTGTTGCTCCTCATGTCTGTAGCCACCTCTAGCTTTACTGATTCAGTTAAGTGGTAGGCACATTACCCAAAGGTCATGATTAATTTTTGCTTAAGGCCCAGTAAAAAAATGATTAGTTTATCATCCTTTCAGTGAGAAACAAGTGATGAAGGAGGGCGAATGTTAATTTTTTTTTATTTTTATTTCTTAGCAAAAAGATAACGGAAGATAAGTTTTCAACATCAACAGTAAACAAAAGGAACAGCAACAAATGTATGACATATGGGCTGATCTGCAAAATTAATATGAAAAAATATAGAAAAATATATGTTTCATTCAAAATTTGTGAACGCCGGCAGTGGAATTTACACAGGAAAGTAGGACTACACTTTTTAAAAAAAAAATCGATGCGGGCTAAATTGATAGTGGATGATAAACTAATGATTTTATTTACAGGGCATAATTGGGCAGTTATAGCTTAAGTCTTGTCCTGAGAACTGAGAATGTAACCAAATGCAGTCTGAATGCGCGCTTTATAGCTAGCACACACAATTAAAATAATACCATTTTTGCACTGGGAATCAGACTGCGTAGGCTGTATAACAGTAATGTGACCGTGTGTTTATCTGGCTTTTTCAATGTGAGAGAATGGACCACTGCAGCAGACTGGCTTGTCCTCTCCGGAACAGCACCGGCCATTTAAAATTAGAAAAAGAAAATATTTACTAGAGTCAGAATGGCATAACATAACGGGAGAACAAAAATAGATCCCAGTTTCTGAGTGACGTCGTGCATATGAATAAATTGAAATCTTATAACCCGGTTGGGTTACTTTTGTAGTAATCTTGTCACTGCATTTCGATGAAACTTTCTCAGTTTTTCTCAGCTGAGAGATGCTCTTTCTTTTGGGGGGGTGCAGTTGAATCCCACAAGGGGACTTGATTGGTGCCGCCCATGGTCTCCCGTTCTCCATTCAGTGCCGGACGCAGCCAAATCCCCCCCTCCCCGCCTCTCTCTCTCTCTCTCTCTCTCTCTCGCTCTCTCTCTCTCTCTCTCTCTCTCTCTCACTATCTCTCTGTCTCTCTCTCTATCTGGTCCACCTCGTGTTATCTGGATGAGCAGAGGGGAGCCGCGTTTTATCTTCCTGCGGATGCTGGAGATCGGGATAATCTGTGGCGTTTTTCGCCGTCTGCCGTTGGTCTGGCGTTTGAAGTTCGCCCGATGCGGTATTTGGGAGACGTGTGATGGTGCGCTCCTCACATCCCCTCCTCCTTCTTCGCTGATTCATTTTACAGTATTTTGAAAGTGGAGAGGAAACATGGACTAAGCGGCTTTGCCTTTCATAATGGGATTATTGCAACTTTCTTTTGTGCTGTGTATATTTTGCATTTTTTCAGGTAAGACTTTAAAAATCATTTGATGTCATCAGACCGATGTTCGATGAACACCTTGTGCTGATCCACTGCAGAATTTGGCAACGGGAAATATGCAATAACTAGTCTTTTCTTTACTAAAAGAATATGCACTTTTGTACTGCATGGTATTCGAGCCCCGGAGGTACTCATTACCTGATAAATGCTATATAATTTAGTCTATAATGAATACGTAGCTACTTTGCCTAAAGATTGCCGGCTCGCACCAATGATTCGGCGTCAGTAACCACCTTATCTCACAGGCATGTTTTTTTAATATGTTTATGCACCTGAAGTTTTAGGTTTTGGGGTCGACCCTGCCCTGCGCATCAGCCTTTTCAATGAGCTGAGGCTCGGAGATACCTTTGCGGGAGTTTCCCAAGTCCAAGGCTTCCACAATGAGAGCAGAGCTTTTATCTTCCAGGGTAAGAGATACAGATGTACCATTCTTTTTAAGCGTGACCATGTTCTGTTTTGTAAGCTCCAGGTTTTTGTTTCACTTACATCGTGATAAAATGGGCACTTCTTCTCTTGGGTGCTTCCTCAGTTAATGTGCTTATAATTTAATGCACCTGCTGGACCAGACTTTCAGTTTCAGATCGTGGATCGGTGTATATCCTATATGTGCAAAACGAGACATTTCCAAGATAATTTGGAGGGGAAAAGTCCGATTAAACAGCTTTAATTACACCAATAACTAATTTAGTGTATTCATTTTTTTTGCTTGAAGAGGAACTGCAATTTATACCCTATGTAAAATTATTTGCTAAAAATGCAAATTCCAGCAGAATATGGACTTAAAATCATTGGTCATAATAAAAACACATAGCATAAACTGAGAAGCTGCAAACCATAGACAGGGCATTCAACACAGGCCTAAGTGTTAGGTCTGTTTTAAGTTTTGGCAAATCTATACCATAAAATAACCTATTAGGTATTTTCTAGTCATCTCTACGTATCAATATCTTTTAATCCCAACGCATAAGACCTTTGATATCCAGTCATTTAAAAACCTGGTTAGTTAAACTGACAGCCTTTATTATTTTGTATGCCAGGCTAGCATTGCAGCTAACCTCTAAAGGTGATTTCAGATTTTAAAAAGCTTTGTGAGAACGGGCAAAACTTCGCTGACAAAGTTGCCCGACCATGCGGGGCCGCTATAATGATGAATAAACAGCGCACGTCAGCATCCGCCCCGCCTTTTCCCTGTGCGATCCGCTCCGCCACCTGCCTGAAGCCGACATGCAGAGCCAGAGACGTAGGGCACATTCTTTTGGTGTCAATTATCATCCTTTTGAGGAAGCGAATGACAGTTTCCCCCGCGCGCTGTTGGGG
>JABFDZ020000001.1:5060304-5097087 GCA_019775955.2 Pollimyrus isidori
CTGCCTCAACCCGCCCAGCCCAGCCCGTCAGTTCGGCCAACTTCTTTTGGTGTAAATTATCATCCTTTTTTGGATGCTAATTCATGGTTCCCCGGCTGGCTTTTAGCCCCCCCCCCCCCGCCCGGAAAGCAGACAGTTGTCATATCTGAGACACTGCGTATTCGCCCAGTCGGACCGCGCGCTATAATTGTGCCTGTTGCGTCCAGTTTGCGAGCACAAAAGAGAGTGGGGACTCCACAAAGAGACAGACACAAAGAGGACTCAGCCGGCCACTAAACTGCGACGTACACTGAATATAAATGCACAGAAGTGTTTGCATATGTTAGCGCGCTTTGTTTGGACGGCGATCGGCCCGGCTGCCGGGGGCTCCGTCTGCAGACTCGTTCCTAGCGCTGCTTGAAGTGAGGGGCTACTACCCGTACAGCTTCTTTGTCTCCTTTTGCTGTTCCACTTTCCAATGCTGGATAAAAGTCTCCAGGGGTGATTTAGCCTAGCCTCGCTTGGGTGCAGATTAAAGTGCATTAGCTCGTTTTATTTATCTTTTCTCCTGTTTTCTCTCTTTTTTTCTGAATACAGACTTAGAAAGTGATTACAGTTCTGTACAGACCAGGGGTTACATCAAACATTCTAGCCTGATTTTTTATCATATTCAGATCTTTTTTAGGGTTTGCAGCCTCTTACGATGGAGCCAGCAGGACATTCAAACTGTTGCTCGCAATCTACATCCCTGGTTTGGGCTGTTGAGCTTGCACGTGCTCCACCTCCAGATGTTTTGGACCCAGGGTGCCATTTGGAGATTCGCCCAGCCATACACGGTGGACATTAATCCCCTGTGGGTTTGTTTGAGACCCGCAGTCTGTGGCAGAGTGCACATGTTTTAGGTTGAGAACTTCTCCAGGTGTTGGACGTTTGTTCGTTGTCTTCCCCATATGACATCAGAGAGCAGAGGGAGGAGGGGGGAAGGTGGAGAGGGCCGATGCAACCCAAGATTAACGCTTGTGATAGTGGTGGGGACCCGGTGTTCCCACTGCAGCTGTATGGCGTGAAGCTGATTGTGCTCCATGCCGTTCACACAGAGCATACCCATATGGGAGATGCATGGAGAGAGAAAGTTCGGCTCACCACTGTCAGACCACGAATCACTGAATGCCTGCAGAAAAGGTTGTCTGTCAGGGTGTGACTGGGCACTCTCAAAGAGCCGACCATGGAGCAGTGGTAAACCTGGCGAGCTCCCAGGGGGATCACTCGTGTCTATTTGGGGAAGGTGGTGCAGCCGTTCCCATGGCTTCCACCCAAGTCCCCGCTGAATGAAGATTATCTTCTACTGTTTTTATAAATAGTGCTTTCTTTCTTTTTAATGTGAATGGGATAAGAATGGCCTCGAGCTATTCCTTTAAGAGACGCCCCAGACGTTTTCCTCAAAGGTGCGCGGGCCTGCCTCATCTTGAGAGGGCATTCGCTCCACTGCCTCTATGGAGGGGTGAGGAGGTGGTGGCCATGGTGAGCCAGATCTGAGCTCATTATTTGCTTGGGACGTGGCTGAGGCAAGTCATTGCATGGGCAGCTTTTGCCCTCTGTCCACTTGGCTCATCGACCATTTTTGGGTCAGTGGCACAGCAGGAAAGGTCGGTTACCTCCTCTGCTTTGGTACCGACTGTTTGGCCCGGAAGAACCGCATGCATCCATGCCAGCCAGATTGAACTGTGTTCCTGGCATGGGAGTCGATAGTCTAGGCATGAAGTCCAGATTGGTGAGCGGTGCTCCATCTCTCAGTTGTGTCTGCTATCCGATTCCTTTGCCACTGCCGATAGTGCGTTGTGTCCGGAATGTTCCGTATCCCTGGCAGAAATGACTTTCCACACATCAACCGAACGGCACATTCTGTCTGAGGCCAGGCGGTCGATCACCAAGAGGCATATCAGGCACTGTGTGAGCAGATGGGCAGGGCAAATCATCATCTTCCAGAAGGATGTGGTAGCCCCTCAGGCGTGGACATTGCCCCCACGTCGAAGCTCATTCGGGAAGGTTGCAACCCGCCTCGGAGTTTTACAGTACCGTTATCCTACTGAGTGGGACGGGCTCCTGCAGAGCTGGCCATGGACATCCCCTGCGGCTGGCAAGCCAAGATGGACGTTGAGAAAAATGCAGTGTCATTCTCTCATGCTGAATGTGAATGCTAATTGGCGATGCCACGCTCATATACTAGCTTTAATTTGTTCTCCCAGGCAGACTCACAAAGTGCTAACATTTTCTTTTATTATTCGCAGTTTTAGAATGAACCGTGGGCTTCCCTTTTGAATATGCAAATATCAGATGGGATGATTCCTCTACAGAGAGAATATGCATTACTCTGGCTGCCCAGGTATCTGCAATATCGCAGTTCTGCGTTCTGCGGGCACCATCTCCATTGCTGTAGCTGCACGGGTGCTACGGACGTTATCTCCATTATTATGGACATGTGAGTGCTGCAGACAGTCTCTGCATTAGTGTGACTGAGGAGACGCTAAGTATTTGGGCTTTTTCCTTTATCAAAAGGCGAGAAAAGGCAGGGAGTTGCTGTCTATAACTTTTATGGTCATTGTATTGTATTGGGGCTTGCCTGCAATCTTTTATAGTTGACACAAAAAGTGTGCTCAACGGATCAGTATTTATTTTTCAAATGGCTGGGTGGAGATTTCATGTCAGATGAAAACTTGGTAATATTCGGCAGAGACTGAGGCTTAAAGCTTCTGCCCCAAGTGGAACCATTTACTGCACATCCCAAAAGGCAGGATTAAACAGTCCACTGCAAAGAAAAGCTGCATTTTCCCAGAAAACATAATGATGGCCCCGGATTAACCAGATCCACACTGCTCTAAGTATTTTTATTCATACCTCTGCTCCCTCTTGCCCCAGGGCATTGTGGGTATCACTTTAGAAAGAATCAGTGTTCTGGCCAAAATCTGGTCTATTAGATCACTCTCAGCCTTGATTGGATAATTGGTGGCCTGGTCTTTGATTATCCAATGGGATGAGTGGGTTGCACCCCCACTTAGACGCTTGCCAGTAAAAAATCGGCTCGTAACTGATGGTTTGCACAATTGATTTGGTGAGACATGGATTTTGCTTTTATTGGGAACAGGATTAACGAGCACTAGAGGCACTGGATTGGGGGGGCTGGGGAAGCGTGGAGAGTCATAGCCCCCCCTGCTTCACACTGAGCTGTCAGACCCTTCTTGGGGAAGCCCAGAGTGCTTTCAGAGAAGAAAGGACAGCCATGTGGTCTGATATGCCTGCAGGCTGTGGGTGAACTCACCTGTCATGCCCTGAGGATCCTAGAGGCTGTGCACCTCCCCTCACAAGAGCAGCACATTAATGTCTACAGGTTTGATCCTGAGTGCCACCCATGGTGTCCCGTGCCCTTGGGCCTGCTGGGAAGGCCGAGGTCACATGAACAGCTTGTCGCGTATGTTCATAGACGTTATGGATCAGAGAGAGACATACAGAATCATTGTTCAGCTTACCTTCCAAATCCATGACATTAGTGGGTATATAGAATCGTACCCCTTGTTATGTGTTTGTGAACAGCCAGAAGGTTTCTGCTTCAGTTCCCAGGAGAGACCTTTCTGTAGTACTTCAGATACTTAATACCTAACCTGAGTTGTTGTACTAAAGTAATGCATTATTAGATGAGCAAATGCTAAGTAATTTTGGATAAAAGACTACTACAGTGACTAGCGTTACTCTAGTTTATACAACTCTGGGAAACATGCTCGCTGCCAGCAGAGTGGAGTTTCGAAATAGCGTGGTATTATAAATTAGATATTTATTACGTAATTGAAAATGGCTCATAAATAATGCATATAAGGGCAAAATCACAAATTTGTAGACGAGTTGAACAGCTCATTGTGGACGGAAGGAAGGCTTTTGTTGAAATCCTTAACAGTAAATGATATACGTTAGGATATGTGGTGGCGGGCTGATGGCACTCAGCACCGCTGCTTTCATCGGCTTTAAGGCACCGGCAGCACCGCAGAAGTACGCGTGTCATTCAGGGTCTCCGTGCGGGATCCGCAGCCAGACAGCTTTCGTGTCTCGACGGACGAAGGTCCGAAAACCTTCCCTGGCCGATCCGTTGTGGCTTTGTGTCGCGTCAGGTGCGGATAGAGCGATAAATACATAGTCGATGTAGGAAGGAAAAGCATCAAACGGCCTCCCCGTAGTTATTTAGATGTGATCGCCTCTGAGGCAGGTTATCACTTATCGTTTCGATAAAACGCAGCGGATGTCTACAAAAGTTTGCGTGGACGTTAAAACTAAACTGAAACTTCGATTTTCCCGTTTTCGTATTACCGTCTTTGTAGTTCAGCATGTGATAAAGATAGTTTAAAATGGGAAAAGAGTCTTTTTTTCTTTGTAAAGCTGTCTGACATTAGTATGATTAGATGGTGTTGAGACGTTAAAATGCCCGGTGCTCATCTTTCAAAGGATAAATCAGTTTGCTCAGAAAGGTTTGGAAAATGCGACTGAGGCTGTAATATCTCACCTTTAAAGTTTCTACAGTGAAAATGTAGCGCCGGTGGATATATCAATTAGTAATGCTTCAGTGAAAGTGTTTCGTATCGGTATTTTCTTTTGCTTTATTGCTTTTCACTCAGTTCCTCGATTCATTGTCGTTTTTCATGTGTTTTATTTATCTTTTTTACTTACTTAAGCGTTAATTTTAGTCAAGTTGTTTTAATGGCATGTCAGTCAAGTAGCCTATGCAGGTTTGAGATGGACATTGCCACTCATTGGATTGCATTGCAGCCTCACACCTCTGCACTGTGTGGTATTTGTATCTTATCTGTGTGTTTGGGTGGGTCTCCAAGAACAGTTGGTTAAGAAATGTGTGTGTGTGTGTGTGTGTGTGTGTGTGTGTGTGTGTGTGCCTTGTGAGGGGCTGTCATCCCATCCAAGTGCCTCCTGTCTCGTGCCCTGTGTCTCATGAGATGGACTCCAGGCTGACCGTGAGCCTGTACTGGACATATCACTGTTTTTCAACTGGTGGGTTGCAACTCAAATGGGACCATGGAGAGTGTGTTTTTTATATATAAATGTTCTATTTATGTTATGTTCTATTTACTATTACGGCTCTTTTTTTGTCATGAAAATGGATGGGGCATGATTTTGAGTTTCATGGTTTATTGTATTCTGGCGAACACCCTTGTTTGAAGAACATGGTGCTCATGTAAGCTAAATATTCTCCTCTGCTATGGTAACTCGCGCTGTCAGTGTTTCCTCCTGTCCTGAAATGTGGCCGCCGTCCCTCCACACAGATACAGCGAGGGAGTTGAAGGCCCCCGAGGGCGTCACCGAGGAGATCCTGAAAAAGCTGCAGAACAGGAAGGAGTTCACGATCCTGGCCACCGTGAAGCAGGAGCCACTCAACTCTGGAGTCATCCTGTCCATCCATCATGCAGAGCAAAGGTAGACCGGCTCTGGGACTAGCACTTCTGTCGGCCATTTCTGTATTTCACACCAAAGAATAACCAAAATTATATTCTGTACTTATTTTGAGGTCTATCTTATTTTAGCCAGCTGTACCCTCTGATATGCATGTAGAGGGAGGTGGTTGGCAGGATGAGGTCCCATAGCATTGCTCAGATAGCAACTGGGGTGTTGGCTGAATTAAATGATTGATGAACTGCAGCTTGAAGACAGTGCTTTTCTGTCTAATGAAATGCAGTTAATGTTTGCACTGCACATGGGAACTCCAGTAAGTCTGAGGTTCGGAGGAGACGGAACCATGCTGCTGGACTTTGCAGTTCATCCTTCTGCAAGAATGGTAGAGTAAGGAGCCCAATAAAAGGCACAACAATAGTACTGTGGGCTTTTCCCATGGATACGGAAGACAGCCATCACCCCAAAATGGAAAACTGGGCAGTTGTGGTCTTAAGTCTCATCCGTGCGCTGAAAGCAAAATCGAATGGCTTTAACAATGAACTTGCAGTAAGGTCACTAGCTACAAAGCCTGCTGACATTTGTAGGACAGGTGCTGTATCGAATAGGGCGCCCCTATGGACACTGGTTGTGTCATTTGCTTTGTAATTTGCTTTGTGCCTTCAGGTTATCGTTCCCTCCCTGTGAACCTTTCAGTTCCTCTCTGCAATCTCGCTGCTCAGGTTTCATAATAGCTCTGTCTCACCCATACAAAGTTATGGTGATGTTTTAGACTGTTTTAAATTCTGTGCCTTCAACCCAGCAAGTGTGGTGGAAGTGAAACCCTGAGTTACGGGTTGGTGAACAAATAATCCCTCCCCTTATTGATTACCTGGTCTGTTATGGAAGCTTTTGTTCCAGGTGTGTGCTGAATATGCTGAACGTGGATTTCAGGGTTGTGGAGGGGGTGATATGATGCTTCTTCTTAGAGGGCTGTCATGTGACGCAAGTGCTAAATCTCTTTAGCCTTGAGGAAAGGCATCTGAGGAGGGGGAAACGTGATTGCAGTGTAGAAAATCTTCAGAGGAGCAGACAAGGTCATCCGTGATGGCTGCTTTAATGTTAGCACTGATTCAAGCACGCACAGGTTTGCATGACAGCCACAGGTAGCTGTAATGATGAATATGTGCTTGTGTTACATAGGGATTAAAAGTATATTGACAGTATATGTTATAGGTGTGATTCCTTTACTTTATAAGAAATTAAAATATAATTGTACCCATTAGATTCGCTGCCATGGCTATAAGAACGAGTTTCAGTAACTTTAAAAGATGATAGATTTTTGGGATGTATTTGGCATGAGTTTCACTGAAGTCTGCTTGATTTCACATATCGCAGCTGATAAAGCGATCTTTGGCACAGATGTCTTGAAGAGAGACATTATCAAGTATTGTGATCAAAAATGTATACCTTTAAACCGAAATGTCTCTGTATTGGTTCAAGATGCAATGCACAACCCAGTATTGCTAATGTAAGCCATTCATTAAGTTGGATAGAAGCATCTATTGACTGACTTGTATCAATCGAAGGCTACTCTCTGTCCTGCCTGCATGGTCATCATGGACCTAGAACAGGTTCTCTGTCTGAGCTTGTATAGTGGGCCTTCTGAACAGGTGGCATCATTCTCGATACAAGACTTGTTGCTGCTTTTGTATCATGAGAAATACAGGGTGAGATACCTTAAAATAGATGGAGCCTAATACAGCACAGTACTGGACTAGTACTGGACTAGTCTGTCCTGCAGCTTGTGAGAGGTGTTTAGCAATGTCACACACTGTTCTCTTTCCCTGATCAGCAGAATAATGGCTTTCCCATGATGTTGAGCCATGCATAACTGAGAGAGAGGGGAATGATTTTACTTGTATGAGATTTTCCAAGCCCGGATTTGCATTCCTCTCCGCAAAAAAAAAAAATCCTTTCCCTCAGCTAACCAATGAAATTGCAGCTTTAGATCTGCAGTGGATTTTTTTTCTTTTCTGGAACAATTTTTGTTTTGCCGCAGTTATAATAAAGTGTGTTTTTACGTTTGTGACATCTCATACTGAGATTCCCAGATATCTTTTATTTGAGAGATTTCTCTGGGCTGCAGTGCACTGACTTGATTTTTATATTCCCGGTGGCATTAAAATGTCTCTTCCTTTTTTGTTTCTCAAAATCCACAGTGGAAGAAAAAAACTGTAATTGTGAATGTCGAAGTCCATATTTCCAGGATTAGCTTTATAAGACACGTGTGTTTGTTGAATCTTAGATTTGTCTGTCGTGTTCCGGACTCGTCATCTCCCTTCCGTTCTTTAGCTGAGTTTGGGCTAATCAAAAGCCGGCCCCCCCCCACCCCCCCCCAGGTTCCTGGAGCTGGAGAGCAGTGGCCATCGCAACGAAATCCGCCTCCGTTACCGAACGGAGAGCCAGCAGCCGCACACTGACATCTTCCCCTACACGCTGGCAGATGGCCAGTGGCACAAGGTCTCCGTGGCACTGAGTGCATCCCATGTGCTACTGCATGTCGACTGCAACAGGTAGGCTTCCTGCAAAAAGCCCGCCCCATTTGACTAAATTGGAGCTAGGGGTGTGTGTATGGGTGTAGCCACTGACCACATCAGAAAGCTGATTGGCCACCAGCATACGCCTTCCCTCTCACTCACCAATTCCGCATATACCATTGGCTAATGATAAGGTTGCTACTGTTGTGTGAATAATGGCCCCTCTTTTGCCCACCACCTTAAAAAAAAAATCCCCCGAAAGGTGCGTTCTCACCCAAGAAGAAGCAGGCATGAAAAAAAATCCAGAAGTGCCATGTGAACTGAGCAATTTAACAGGCAAGCGGAATGCAGCGCTGGTTAACTGTTTCATGCCGTTATTGTTGTAGAATCTATGAGAAGGTGGTGGAACCGCCATCCATGGACTTACCTGAGGACGCATCAATCTGGCTCGGACAGAGAAACAGCGCACATGGATTCTTTAAGGTACAAACCTCACAGATCACATTTCACCTGAGCTTAGTGTAAAGCGCTGGATTCTGCCCATACTGTTCAATCATAACTGGTGATTCTTCTTCATTCAAACTAAGTGTGAGCATTGTTTAATGCTGCTGGTAAGTGCTTGTATTTCATGGTTCATTTGCGATGACAGTAATACTACTCTTGTTTTGTCTTTTCTTTATTTGGTCCTAAATGCTGTATGTTCATGACAACACAAATGTGTTTGCGTGTAGTTTTGCCTGTGTGGCACCATTACCTGAGCTTCTGCACAGCCTGATCATTGGGAATTCTAGAAGAATGCATCAATATCTGTGTAATTTATCACAGACATTCACTTCTAACCTGAGGATTTTTTTTTTAGAAAATCCCTCTATATGTCTTGTTGTTGTAATCGCTTTTGCAGTGTAAGGTCACACTGAGCCAGGAAACAGAGGGCGCAATGGAGGAGGACTATTTTTGGAGGAAGCCAGAGGAATCCCACACAAACCTGGAGGGAATATGCCCTCACACACTGAGAATATGTCCACACACACTGCCGGGAGGGTGATGAATCGAACCCCTAACCTCGAAGGTGTGAGGACACAGTGATGCTTTTTTTTGCCACCCTTTAATGAACTCATTCTAATGCAGACAGTCGTACACAATTTCCCATCAGCATGGAGCTGCACCTCCATACCACAGGTGGCTGCCAGTGTTACAGCTTCTCCTTCCAGCAATGCAGTGAAATAAAACTGAAACTGCTCGTGTTCATTCATAGCGATTTCCATCGTCCCCGGTATCATTTTTGTTAAAGCCATCGCTTTAGCGAAATTTATTCTAGTTTCCATGGCAAAAGAAACAATTTTCCACATATAAAAAAAGGGCCTTGAACTCAGATTGGAATTTTCAGTCCTGTTGGAAAAGAAGAAGCAGGTTAATTTAAGTGGCCAATCTCGTAAGTTAGCCTGTCCTTTTTAAGTGGAGAAACCGGACTCGGATACCTGAATTAGTTGCGGTTTCCATGGCTACTGACAGTCGACACACTATGCTGCTAAATATAAGCATCTGCATCGGACAGAAATGGTACCAAAATGTATAAGGGTTTAGCTGCCGTTCCACAATACGAGATTAGCCATTTGGTGACAGGAAGTGGGTCGTGATCTGTCAAACTCCAGACCTGCTCCACAACTCACAGATGCCCAAACAGTAATTCTGAGACCTTCCAAAAAAATGCAAGCAGCAAAAGTTGCATCGTAAACTTGTCAGTGGCCATCACCATCATTACTCTGGCTCTATACTGGATAAAACTTGTTTTCTTCACCGTATCTGATGCCAGCGTCGCGCAAGTAACCAGGATGGACCAAGGCTAAGTTATGTGAAGAGGTACAGCAGAAAGCCTTTTTTTTTACTTTTACAGGGAGTAATGCAGGATGTCGAGCTGCTCGTCATGCCCCAAGGATACATCTCACAATGTCCAGACCTAAATCGCAGTAAGTCGGCTTTTCTTTGCCTTTGTCAGAATTCCGTCTACAGATGTTTAGCTGGATTTAGTGGGCGGACATAACAGGCCTTGGGTATCTCACTCTTACCTTTAGCCTGTCCCACTTGCAATGACTTTCACGGGCTGGTGCAGAAGATCATGGAGCTACAGGACATCTTAGCCAAGACATCCAGCAAGGTATCGCATCACCTGATCATCTTCACATTGAGAATGCTGTTCTTTGATGGGAAGAAAATTTGGGCTTTTTTTCACCTGCCCACCCAGAGCATGTCAGGTTTAAAACCACATCTCATTTCTCTTTAGAATATTTATTTAAATAAAAAAGAATGCTTTAGTGGAAAGCCTCAGGTCCGCCTGAAGGACACGACGACTTGGTCTAGTTCTTAAAGGATAATCTGTGTTTGGGTAAACTGTAAACTTTCAGTCGCTCACATGTCACATCACCGCAGTTGATTAATGCATTTTCCCAACACCACGCAGTGTATGGTAGCCTAGCGCCCCCTTATTCCCTTATTCCTACCCTCTCCACCCTGTGTAAAGCTGTCCAAGGCGGAGGAGAAGATGAATGGCCTGGACAGATGCTATTGTGAGCGGACTTGCAACGTGAAGGGCTTGCTCTACAGGGAGGATGAATCCTGGACAGATGGCTGCAAGAACTGCACGTGTTCAGTAGGTGCCTAGCATAGGGTGGGGGTTGGGGGTGATGAGGGGGCGGAGCATGGGGCTTCCACCCCACCCTCTGTTGCTCCTTAAGTCATTTGATTGGCTGCTGCTCAACAGACCTCCTCTGGATACTGGGTGTCCATGATTCTGGGATGAACAGGATGGGATTATGGATGCATCTCGGCAACAGACCGGCACAGCGGGGGGGACAGAACTTAAAACAGACCGATGACAAGCTTCCGATTCCTGGAAGGTCATTGATGTGTTTTTGGATGTGCATTTAGATAAGGTCTGTGTTTTGGAAGCCAAATTGAACATGAAGTACAGATCAAACCAAGACAGTGGGGTGGGGATTGCTGGAGGTAACAGATTGCTGGAGGTCTGGCTATATGGGTAATGTCCTCAGTTTGAGCCTGATGATTTTAAAATTATGATCAATAAGAACAAATAAGATGCATACCCCTATATCACCATGGTGATGTACTTCGCCTCCAGCTTGTAAAGACATGCTGAAGAGTCCTTTATTAACTACTGTTATGTTCTAACTCTGGCAAAATATTGCTTGATCTGCAGGCAAATTACTTTGGTTATTATTACTTGAGTTCTCAGTTGATGTTTTTTTAATTGATATCAGTATTGAGTCGCTTAGCTACAACTTAGCATGCCTTTTGTCGCAGAGCAGTGTCCTGCATCCCCTTGAGCATCTGGATGATGTCACATGATCTTACGCGGCAGCTGTCGCTGCATCATTCTGCTATTACTTAATTTTTTTATATTTAATTGTTTTTTGTGATTCCGGAATCTCTCCCACAGAACGGCACCGCGCTCTGCCAGCCCGTTTCCTGTTCTCCGCCCCTCTGCCCACCGGACTCCGCCCCCACCTATGTGAACGGCCGGTGCTGCCAAGAGTGCCAGCGTGAGTAGATGTGACTGCCAAGGCTGACGTTTGCGCCCCTGCGGCCTGCCTTTCCCTCTCCGCCGGCCTGCCTTTCCCTCTCTGCCTGCCTGCCTGCCTCTCTCCCACACGGCACATCCAATCACGCCTCTATTGAGGCTGCTTGACAACTGACCTCGTCTTCGCGTTGCTAAGCGCCTCACCAGGCATCTCCAGAGCGTGTCCACATTTGCATAAGTACGGGTAAATATATATCACAAAACGCTTTGCTTCGTGATGCAATGATGAGTGAAAAATCAGGATAAAAGGATCAAGGTCTCAGTAATGAAATTTGCCAACTTATGCGTGCATGGCCATGAACAAGGATCACATTGATGCTCGGGGAAAATGCATTTCTCACCCCAGTCCTTGGAGACCCCTGGACAGTCCACATTTTTGCTCCCTCCCAACCCCCAGCCAGTTAAGAACACCAAATACCTGGTATTGCTAGCTAGGAGGGAGAAAAAATGTCTGGAGGTGCCTGAGGAGTGTATTGGGAAAGACTTTCACCAGAAGATCTTAGAAATAGCATTAAGACTTGCCTTTGTAAAATCTTCTTCCCAGATAAATGACTTTTAATCACATGACTTCATATCACATGACTTTAATCAGGTAACTTAACTTCTCAGCTAGCAGCAGCCCTCTGTCTGATGAGGAGAGTGCGATGCCCACCCCTCCTACGGAACCCCCAGGCTCGGCTGCCTCTGCTCAGTCCCAGCCCACGTTCTTCCTCCATTACTCATTCCATTAAAAAAATTTGTTGGATTCCATTTTAGTAAACATTCTCTTGACAAAATGCTTATTAACAGTTGTAGATTTGCCCCAACTCATGGTTGGGTGAAAACCTGCAAATTTATTATCTTATTAACTGCAATGTTTGTAGCTAGTTGCTCAGGTCATTCCTTGGTTGAAGATATGCTTAGAATATGGTTAACAGTAGGAGGAAAATTTCATTTCTGGCTCGCTAACAACAGGACAGACAGGCCGTGGGAACATTTGGCTTTGTGTCATCCAGCACTATATCCTGGAATCCCCAAATTTAGTTCCTGTTTGCAGGGGCGGGTTCGCTATTTCTGGGGCGATTTTTAAAACCAAAATAAATAGGTAGCAGGCGGAGGTAGAAGTTCATAGCAAGTTAGCTGCCTAGCAGAACACTATGCCTCAGTATCAGCTAAGTAATCAGTGGATTTATTTAATATTTAGTGTAGCAATTGCTTATGGCCCCATAGTTTGGGGACCCTTGCAAATGTGTGGTTTGATGTGTGTCGTAAATGTGGCGGCAGCCTGCGTGGACACTAGGGCTGCAGATTCCTGGTCGCGTCTGATCCTGGCTTTCATGTTTGCAGGGTAGCATTTAGTTCCTATCCCAGCCTTTGTTCATTTAATTCCCTCGCACAGGCTTGGCTGCTGACTCCTTCTGTTTATATGTCAGTTTTCAAAATGCGCCATCTGTATGTTTACTGTCGGTGGGAAGGCCCATCTTTACTGCAGCTGCGTTAATGTGGAATTAATCACGGAATTAGCTTTGGTGAAAAGGCGAGTCTATTCTCTACGCCACCGGTAGCTTTGTGTGGGGAGCAGGGGTGAGCTGAGGGTGATGGAGCTTACATGGGACTCTAGAGCTGGGTCAGAGGCTCCAGTCGGCCATTCTGTTTCCCCAAAGTCATGCTGACAATCCTCCCTCCCTCTATCCCTCGCCCACGCACACCCTGTGTCTCTGTTGTCAGTAGTTTACAAAGGTCAACAAATATGCAGCTAATTAGCAGTGCCTGTTCTAGACCCTTCTGTTCCACAGCTGCCTGTTTTATTCTGCTAGACCATTTCCGGCAGCCAGAGACAGATCCGGTCATGGTTATTTTCACCGTGGCATTTAGATCCATTTGATCGGAGCGCCCTCTGCCACATGCCTGCGTAGCACACCCATCGCCGACCGCGCTCTTCACACCTTTGCATGTCAATCGCACCTGTCCAGCACAGATTCATTGTTTACCCCGTCCTGATAATGAGGCATGGGGAGGTGAGCGAGGCGGACGGATGCCCTGCTCAGCATCCTCGTGGATGCTCACCGCGGTGGGGCCTTTGTGTGGGAGGGGCGTGGTACCCCCGACAATGATGCGTTCGCCCCTCTGAGGCGCTTGCTGGACCCCCGCATGCATAACACACGGTCCATCTGTTTGTGTTCCAGCGATGTGCATGTTCCGGAAGAGGGTCTACATGGAGGGCGAGAGGCAGGCTGTGCGAGACTCTTCCGGAAAGTGCTCCCTCTTTGAGTGCAGGGTAAGTGACTGTTAATGGAGGTCACGCTCTGTGGCGCCTCAGTCGTCAGGGTGTCATTAATGTCCATTCGATGTGATGGGTCACCAACGGACCCTTCTCGTCTCTGCACTGTGATGTGAGCCTTTTTGTCCTACCAGTTCGATCCCTCTTGTTTACTTCACCATTGCTGGCCGCCCCCGCCCGCCCCTCCTTTACCCTGGTGTGAAAATGAATTTACACCTACACGATCACGTGTGAGTTAGTGTTCCTGAGGTTTTGAATAATGAAATCCACTTGTCAGTCTTTGGATCCCTGGCGTGCTGCGAAGAGGGCTTCCCTGCATTAAAAGCCCCACCTGTGCCACCCGCTTCCTCTAGGGGGCACCTTTTGGCAGACGCCCATCCAAACCTGTTAATTGCCTTTGTTTTCCGGGAGACTCTAGTAGCCTCTGCCAAGCTGACTGAGGGAGGCACCTCTGGATCCACGCTATGGGTTCTCTTACCTGTAGTCCCGCACATTCTTCCAGACACTGTCAGCAAAACCATCATTCCGATGGCAACACTTCCGTGTTTCCTAGATAGTGCTTGGCTGCTGTGATGATTTCACTCTGCATCAGGATTTGCTCTCTATGGGTGTTTGTGTGTGTTTTGTGGGAGGTGCAAGTCGAGGTGCCACAGTCACTACAAATAGCCATTATTTATGGCCAAGTGTTGCCCTAAGCCTCCCCTGCCTGTGAGACTCAGGATCATTAGGGTAAATCGCATTCCCTGCTTCACTGTTGAAAAAAATACTTTTGCTACACTAGTGCTGGTCTATTGTTTTGGCCCCAATTCCAGGTAAATCTGATATCTTTGTATTTTAAGATGCTTTTTCAATATATGTATGTGTTGTTAAATTAACAACTTCATTAGAACTAATATTTACATTTAACAGCTGTCTAGCCCTTCAGGGGTTTAAGAATTAATTTTTTATTTGCTCATAAATTATTCTCTCACTCTTATGCACATTTGTGCTTTTTAAACTACTTATTGCAGTTGTGCGGTGTTATATTAAGTGCTTTATTTGTGACCCGACATCTGTGTCTGTGTCTTTAGTCCTGTATCAGGATTGTATATTTGCTCAGGAGTGTAGTTGTGCACAGCTGTAAGCACCACCATCCTTGCGTGCAGGACAGAACAATGCGAAGGGTGGCGCCCCCTACCTGTCAGGAGCTGAACTGCGCCGAGACAGACCAGCTGGCCCTGGTGGACAGATGCTGCCGCGTCTGCAGGGGTATGGTGCTGGATTGTGTGGAGATTTATGTGGACAGTAGGGCTGGCTGATTAAAAATAATGTGAAATTTAAATTTAAAAAACAATAATAATATTGTCATCTAACCCTCCCCAGTATACACATATATACACACAGGAACACATCCACGTAGCACCAAACTTAATTTCTTTCATTGAATGAAAAACTTGACTGCATAGAAAACGATGTGCAGATAATCCCCAAAAGAGCTGGGGGGGGTTATTGGTTATGATTGTTTTTAGTCGCTGTGGAAAATGACTGACTGAACAGTGGGTTGGATATGATTATGATTTTAACCATAACCATCTAAAGCAGTGTTTCACAAACTAACCAGCCACATATGACCATTATAAACAAGGTTTACATACGCTGATACCTTCTGCTACGATAGATATATTTCTTCTTAACTGCGTTGGAATCGTAGGCTAGGCCACATCATAAATCTTTATTTTGCCTTGCTTTGTGTGCCTAAGCCTACTTCTCTGTAGGAAGTGGTAACGATAACTTAATCGCTGTCAGATAGTGACAGTGGGTTACTTATCTAATATTGTCGATTACCGATAATATTGTTAAATCGGCCAGGCCTCGCTGACGGCCTGCCGTTGCTGGAGAGGCGGCTTCTGTCTGCTTTCGGATGGATGAACAGAGGGTGTTGAAACCAAACAGCTTTACCTACCGTCTCTTGTGATCTATCAGTGCCGGCATCTCTGCTAACAAGCTCTCTCTCGGGACTTTGTTGGAGCTCATTAGGGATGTAAACAATGGCAGTAGCCTGCAGAAAACCCACATGCCACTGACATTATTGGCTATTTTTGGGTTCCATTTTAATACACTAATTTCCTCAAAGTTGCCTGGCATCTGTTATTATGTTACATTGCTGTATTAATTACACCCTCCAGAGGATGGAAAATTCCAGAAGCGACTGACTGCACATGACAAAAGCAGGCTGATGTGTCTATTTGGGCCAGACTGTGCTCACAGAGCAGTGCAGCGTCAGCATGCTGAAATGTGCTGTGGACCTCCTCTTTTGCACCCCTTTCCTCCAGGCCACGACTTCTGCGCCGAAGGTCACAACTGCATGGAGAACTCAGACTGTGTCAGCCTGGAGGCGGGGCCAAGCTGCCGATGCCGGGATGGCTTCCGGGCTCTCCGTGACGACGAGGCCTACTGCGAAGGTACGGAGACCTTCCTTGGCTCCTCCCACTGATGTACGGCATAACTGTGGTGGGGAGTACTTGCGGACAAGCTTTGAATAAGATGTGGCAGTGAAATGGTAAAGAATCAGTGTTTTATAGGTGAGAGGGGGTTTTTGGTCATACAGTAACATACTGTTCTGTTTTATTTTTAGGGTATTTCCAGTTTGGGGGCATGAAATTTTTAATAGTGAAAAGCTCACTTCTTTATGAATATCCAGGTGTCATAGAAACTAGCTGATATTGTAATATTGACCGTTTTTTCTGAGGGAGAACCGTCGAGTTCCTTTAGAGAAGAGAGAGTCCCTGTCGGGTGGCACCCATGTCCGCACAGCCCAGGTGTCTTTTTTAAGCTGGCAAGGTGCCGGAGCGGGAGGCTGTTGGCGCTCGGCACCAACCTCCTGGCCCCATGAGGGTATTGCCTGTACGGCTGCACTGGGTAATTAAAGATGCTATCATCCCCTGCCGATGGGTGGGAGACACTACCAGGTGGTGTCACAGCCAAGGCGTTTGCGTACGCTCCCCCATGACCCTGACTGTGACCTTGTCTCTGCCAATGAATCTTCAGTCTTCAGTTCCGTCTGTTCCCTGCGGAGGGGCCCAGTGCAGGCAAACAGGCTGTATCGACAGCTGTATAATGCGTGTGTCTGAATTTCATCAGAAATGGTTAACTATTAAATCTGAGGGAGGCTGTGAATATATTTAGAGTGGCAATGATCAATAACAAAGACTAGCTGCAGTTTTGTTATCCCAAAGATTATATTACGGCTACCCCCCCACTCCATGCCTGCTCTGCGTGTGAATACAGCTTACATGTTCTCCCCATGGTTTACTCTTCTATTCCACTTACCTCCCACAGTCAATAAAAACATGCACTTTAGGTGGAGTAGCAGTGTGAGAGTGTGCCCTTTGATGAACTGGCATCGTGTCTGGATCTTCCTCTGCCCTGTCCCCTGGGCATTCCGTGCTTTACTGCAGGCTTACCATGACCCCACATTGGATATGCGCTTAAGGGGAAATGGATGAATGAATGATGTATAGAACTCCATTCTCTCACCAGGGGAAGCTGGTGACATCCAAGTGAGTGTGTACGAGGAAAACTAAAATGGCAGAAAGTAGTCAGAGAATGAAGCGCCGTAATTCGGCCATTTCCCAGCTGACATTAAGCGCGTGTGGAAATGGATAGAGGTGTGAATCCTCTTTAGTTAGTGTCAAAAATAACAAAACGTGAAACGGACCTAATTATTGGCCTGGTAATAGATTTTTGTCTTGGTTGAGCCATTTTCTGAGTGCTTTTTGGTTGTAAAGGGATATATTTGGCCACAGAATTGTGTGATTTTCCCCTCCCATTCTCAGCGTCCCTCAGTAAGGTGCTAGCCTGACTCGGGCATGTTCTTGGTGATGGTCTTGGTCTCCATCACCACCAGAGTTCAGATAATTAGCCGAGCCGGGGAGAGTTTTATCTGCCTCAGATAAAAAACCTGCCTCAGAGGCAGCTGGGTGAAACTGGTTGTAGCTGCTGGTAGAGGCGTTAATGTTATCAAGAAATAATGGGAAAAACAGCAAATAGCAAAAGGAGCAGACAAAAAAGGAGCTGCTGGTTATTTCAGGCATTCAGTCCATGGCACTTGCCTATAGATCCATTCTTCATGTGCGGGAACAATTAAAACTGTCAACTGAGATAAAAGATGTTTTATTAGTCCAATTAGTCTAATGTGTGTGGGGTGTGGAGGAAGAGAGTCTTATAGTATTGATAGAAAAGTGACTTACTGTTTTTATTGTTATTTTATAGAGCTTTAAGCTCCTTCTCTTCTCAAAATAGACTATGAGAATTTCTATTTGAATCTTTTATATTAGCAGCAGAGCGATGATTTAGGAAGGTTGGCTAGCCAATCAGAAAAGAGCCGTTCTTTACGCGGGTTGCCTGTGTTCGGCATGGTTGCTGAGTACAGGATGGCAGGGTGCTCTGGTGTGCCGGCGTCCTCTGGACCTGGAACATCGACGTTCTCATCGACGTAAGGGGTGACATTGCGACGCCCCTTTCCGGTGCATGGGTGGCAGGCACTCACCTGACACTAGTCTCGGGCAGCAGGGTTCCTATGGAGGTTCAAATCCAGAGCAAGACTCCCATGCAACACAATACGTCTCACACTGCTGCAGTGCTCCAGACGCTGGGTGGGGTGCATGTGATTAGCTGTTTACTGACACCTGAACACCTGAATCTGTGTGGCCTTGTCCTTTGGCCCCTATTCATTCTGCTGGCTGGGCCTTTCCTATGGCACGCTGGGAAAAGCTAGAAGGGGGAAAAAAATACTTTAATTTCATGTAGCAGACACTTTTGTCCAAGGTGACAACAAGTGAGGCAAATAGCACATTACAGACATACTTGCTGTCAAGGAGACGACCAGGTGTAAGTGCAGCCAGGCTGAGCTTCCAGCAAATGCCCAGGTCTGAGTGTCAGCACTAATGGAACAGCTTCTAACAAAGCAAGAACCTAATTAGACTAATCAAGGACCAGGAATAAAACATAACATTTAGGGAACGTAAAGAGGTGTTCCTTCTTGAACAGATGGGTCTTGAGGTGCTTCTTGAAGGTGGAGAGGGAGTCTGATGACCGGACGTGGTTTGGCACGTTGTTCCACCATCAAGGAACTGCACCTGAAAACCCTCTGGACCGACACTTCTCAGGTGACTTAACCTCAGTGCCGTTGACTTTGGGAAATTCAAACAAAGCAATATGCTTTTTTTAAACAAGTCATGTAATAACAAGCTTCAGGCTGAAGGAAAACAGTAATAAGGAAGCCTCATTAAGTCTAGAAGTACGACTGCTGGGCTTGACAGGAAGAGAGGTGGGCGTGTGACTGTGTCGGAAAACACTCTCCTCTCCACAGGAATATTCCCGCAAATGAAATCCGAGTGTCCTGCCTCTATTTTTAGCTCGCCCCCGCCACCGAAGGTCGGCTTGCCATTCTAACAGGTTGTTAGGAGTCAGACTGGCTATTAGATTTTTTTTTTACCCCAGCAGAAATCATGTAAAACTTACAAGCATAAACATGGAATATGGCAAACCTCACGGTCACATGATCCATCTACGCCAGATATGTGTAACCCGCCAATAAAACAGCTGATGTGTTTCGACCAAAGGGAAGCCTTCTGGGAAGCTTTTAAAAAATGTATCCAAAACAGTCCATCAGTTAGAGTTAGAATGAGGATTGCACGGTGTGGGTATTCTGCGGCATGCACACAGGTCCCAGCATGGAGCTTGTCGTCCCTTTGAAGCCTCAAAGAAACACCCGACAGCTTAACAGTGCTGTCCTACATGCCTGGATTTTATTTCCCCGTCCTCAGAATCACGATGAACTCACCCCCTGTGGTCACCAGCCTACCTCATCTCCCGTTGTGGGATTTAACGCCCCCGCTGCGTATAATAGATGGATGATATCTACAGAGCAGAGTGAACTAGTCTGACACACCCACAGCCTAGATGTAAATCTGGTTTCGCTCTGTCCACCGCGTGAAACAACCGGTTCACCAGCAGGGCTGGAACATACAATAATATGAATCTGGCCCGCCAGAGCCCATTCGGTTCCTGAGTGTTTCACTCAGCCTGATATTGTCAGTCTCCGTCCTGTTAGACTGCTGCTGTTCGATAATAAATAACCTCTCAGCATATTATAATGAGAGATTTCATTCCCAAACTGCCCTAGTCGTTTTTTGCATCGGTTTTAGTTTGTAATAAATCTCTGGCCCAGATTTTATTTTTCCAAAATCGGCCTCTTTCCAAAGCACTGTTAATGATAGAGAGTATGTGTCATTTCTCTGTCCTCCTTACTAATGACCCGTTTTGGTGTACAGAGAGCTGGGGGCAGGTTTGTCGGGGTCATGTGATATGAAGGGTTTGGACACCCCCAGCATTGCTGACTCAGGTCCTCATCAGCGAGACCCTTAAGCGTGATCGCTCGGGTGAAATGCCTGGCTGGATGAATGGGGGAAAATGGCTTTGCATAAAAACATGAGCTGCACATCTCCCTGTCCATGAGCATCCCTCCTGTCCATCCACCTTCTCTGTCACTTGTCCAGGAGCATCAAGGTGAGCCTGGTACCAGATTCGGGCAGCAGGGGGACATGTTGGAAGGGTGACAGGGGATTTGGGCAACTTACTGTAGACACCCATTCACCTACACACATGCTTTTGCTAGCAAAGAGAGAAGGTGACATGTTTTAATAATTCATTCGAAAGAACCATTCTGAGCTCTTCTGGATGTGCATTTTTACTTAAAAGTTAATACCAGCTGTGAATGGTAGTTACAATAAAGACTCCCAGGAAAGCTGTATCCAGCTGAATAGCATTATAATACAAAGAACATTTTCAGCATTATTGTTTTTTTTGCATCCTCAAATGAGCCCTTTGTAATCTAGAGATGTCCGTGAAATAGGAAAATGTACAACGGCCTTGGGGATTGCCCCCCAGCAAACGTGGCATGTGGTACTTTCCAGGTCTCGGGTTAGGACATGGTAGACACCATCACCTAGTTTCCTGGGGGGAGGGGATGAGATGAAGAAATAGCAGTGACGTGATGTAAAGATGACAGTGCTGTCGGCCTGGGGGGGGTGAGCGTTTCATACATGCGTCTCAATTGAGGGCTAAGAAGGCAATTTCCTGTGCCAGAGAAGAGATTAATTAGTTCTGAAGAGCCTGCAGATGTAGCCAAAAGGGGCTCGCAAATGTTTTCGATAAATCAAATTACTCAAAGCGGCTCCTCCGTTTATTACTGCTTGTTTGCCGCAGAATTGAAGTAAACGGGTAGAGTGTGTTTCATTAGCCGCCTGTTACCAGTCACTCCAGTACCAGGGTGGGAGGGTTAATGGATCAGGTGGCCTGGCTTTTCCTAAATTAAACGTGAAAGACACTGAGCTGGCCGGAGGGAAGGAGAAGGCAATAATTCTGTGGGGAGAAATTCTGTGGGCGATTCTGAAATGGGTGCTATTTACCAGGCAGCTGAAATGCAGAGGAACTTCGTTCTCCCTTTTAGTTAATTGATTTATTTTTGCCCAGACGAGGCAGCCGCCATTTTGCTGAGTTGGGTCTCCCTGCCAGGGTGTGGTGGGGAGGCAGGCTGGCCAGACACCCAGGCTTGGTGAAGAAAATTGAATTCCCTGTCAGAGGCCTCTGGCCTGTTTGAATTGTGTGTGCGCCCCCCCTCCCCCACCCACACTATGTTCTACAATGGTGTAGTTTTTGGGGGGGGGGGGGTGGCGTTGGAAGTGATGATAAATGTTGTCGACCAAGGAAACTAATCATCACACTTTTTAAAGATAGTTTATTCTGTTCTAATGTTTGTTTTATTACTATTACAATGTATGATGTTTGCACTGAGAGAGCCTTCTGCATGTGCATAATGACAATAAAGTTGACTTTGACATTGACTAGAGTCTGCTAGTGCATTATCTCAGAGATAGGATTGGGTTTTGAAATGGCGGAATTATATGTGCTTGTTGCATTTGTTTGGGCCCTCGAAGGTGCACTGGAATGGCAGCCTGTAGACCAGACCAGCGGTTACCGGCCCTCAGCTGATGTTACACGATTCCCACCTGGTGACGGAAACAAGCTGGCGTCGTTAATCTCATCCTTGTTGGCACCGATGGGGACCCCTCTGAATTAATGAGCTGCTGTACAAAGGGGATGTCCCCAGGGCTGGGAATGGTTGAATTAAGTGGTGGACATGTTTCCAGGCCCAATCTAATAGCAGCCAGGGGGTGATGGTTCCTTCCCCGTCTCCCTCCCTAGCCATGCTGAGAACCTTTGTGGTGGGCCTGGCCTCCACAGGGAACTGCTTAGTCATACTGTATGGTGCTATAGTGCCCCCTTGGCCACAGGTGGGAGTTAGGGTGTGAATGTCAATGTTTTTGTTCCCTAGGGGCAAGGTGGGTTTAGTTAAACAGGATTAGTTAGATGACACTGGATTAGTGTGACGTGAGGTCTCATGTATAAGTCAGATCACCATGACCCGAGGTGACATGTTTACCCCCCATCAGCGTTACCTCAAGGTCACATGTTTACTCCAGATTAGCGTGACCCAAGGTCACGTTTACGCGGGATCAGCATCACCCAAGGTCACATGAACTGAGGCTTTGGTCTGAGAATACAAACTTGACCAGGACCAACTAGTTTCTAAGGTCAACTCTTAAGCTGAAGCAGTATATTTCAATGACAGGAATATGTGTCTATTATGGCTCAGTGGCTAACACTGAGGCTTCACATGGTTGGGGGATCAATCCCCTTCTTGTTGTACATGCACCCTGTTTATGTAGCTTTCCTCTGGGCACTCCCAGAGTTCAAAAATATACATGACCCGGTTTCAACTGTGCATGACTGTGTGCCCTGAAATGGAGTAGCATCCTATTTAGAGTGTCCCCCTGCCTTGTGCACTGTGCATTCTGGGATAGGTTCCAGGCTAATCATGAACCTCTAACAGATAAGCAGTTATGGGAGATGGATGCATATATTTATTGCAGTCAGTGTGATGATTCACTTAAAAATATATGTGTTTACATACTTTTGCTGCAAGCAAAGAATTATTCATGGAAAACCATAAATGAGCTACTGCTCATTGTAAAACATTAACTGCTTACTCGCAAAAACAAAAACTCCCCAGATAAGAAATCTTAGCCGACACTATGCAATGTTGCTTCGGGGGGACACCCACACCATCTCTGGGGTTGCCTTCCTCCCTGTGGGTCTCAGTGTGTCCGGCTGCGATCGATTTCTGGCTCAGGCATATAGGAGAGAGGAAGACCACCAATTGCTTCATCCATAGATAAAAGTGGACATTGATTTGTTGGGATCTTTAATGGCAGAGCACATGTTTCCACATGACAGGACAATCAGGGAAATGGAGTCGACTAATGGAGATGGAAATCACCTCTACATCGGCAGCAGCCCCAGTCCAGTCTGCGGAGTGGTCTGGGTGTGTGGATGAGTGTCAGCACTGTGACTTGTGTACCTCCCAGCTTAATAGCTTCTAAATCAACTTAGTGTTTTTAGGTGGGACTAGCCGGGGTCAAGGCCTGCTGAAGGGTACCTGTGCGTGCTTTCGTCCTGGGAGGCTGCTTCTTCTGGCCGGGTTTGGTGCTTGGATACCCCAGGTCTTGGAAACGGGGCCAATGGAGTGGGATAGGAGAGAGAGGGAGGTATGGAGCGGGCAAGGAAAGAGGTGGGGGGCATGGAGATTATGAGGACGCTCAGAGTCATGGATGGCGTGGGCGTTGGACACAGCCAAGGAGTTGCCCGGCTCCAGACGGAGGGGATGTAGTACAACCGTGAAGATGGCACTGAGGAAGTGCTGCCTTTCCAACGTGTGAGAAGATAATCATCTGGGACCATGTGGCCGATTTCAATAAGCATGAGGGGTGGGGGGCAGAGTGAGAAGGGCTGGCCTGTTAGACTTATGAGTTTCAAAAGGCCCCTGTTTAGTCTGGAGGAGACCACGTCGTAGCTCAAACTTAATGAGGAGCGAGTTAACGCCTCGCGAGGGAAGGAATGCACGATTGTCAGAAATATCAGCTACAACTCGGCTGTGTAAACATTGACATGTTACAGAGAGGCCAGGGCTGAATTATTAATGCTCACCTGATTGATGGCGTGCACGTGGTTAAATTGGGCTCCCCGTACCTGAGCTGATGGAAGCCGCCCCCAGGGACTTGAACCCAAAGGTCAGAGGAGCTGAAACTGCTCCCCACCACCCGGATGCAAAGTTCAGCTCCCGCTGTGTTTTTCCTGCAGATATCGATGAGTGCGCTGAGGGGAGGCACTACTGCCGCGAGAACACAGCCTGCGTCAACACCCCCGGCTCCTTTATGTGCGTCTGCAGCACTGGCTACATCCGTATCGACGACTACTCCTGCACGGGTGAGCAGCTCCCCCCGCCACACCTGCTCCGAGTGGAACACAGAAAGGGCGAGGCCTCAGGGTCACACCCCACGGGATTGTTTGTTTAGTGCTGGGATGCCAAACTGATTCATTGCAAGTTGTTTCATTTTATTAAATGAAATTAAATAAAATGAAACTAAATGAAATTAAATTACAACAAAATGAAATGAACTGATGCTTTATTTGCCGTTTGCACAAGTATAGGTACATTACAATGCTTCTTTTCACATATCCCATCTCTCTCTCTCTCTCTCTCTCTCACACACACACACACACACTCACTGGCCACTTTTTAGGTACACCTTGCTAGCACCAGGTTGGACCTTTGCTGGCTGCACGTTCATGATGCAAATTTCCACTTCCACCACATCCCATAGGTGGTCTATTGGATTGAGATCTGGTGACTGAAGCCATTTCAGTACAGTGAACCCATTGTCACATTAAAGGAACCAGTCCAAGATTGGTATTAACTTTCTGACATGGGCCACGATATCCTGCTGGAAGTAGCCATTAGAAGCTGGGTACACTGTGGTCGTACTGGGATGGAGATAGTCAGCAATGATATTCCAGTAGGCTGTGGCATTTACACAATGTTAGTTGTAAGGGGCCCAAAGTGTGTAAAGAAAATAAGCCCCAGCGTCACATCACCAGCAGCCTGAATGGTTGATACAGGGCAGGATGGATCCATGCTTTTATGTTGTTTATGCCAAATTCTGACCCTACCATTTGAATGTCACAGCAGTAATCTAGACTTATCTGACCTGCCAATGTTTTTCCAGTCTTCCATTGTCCAGTTTTGATGAACCTGTGCCCACTGTAGCCTCAGTTTCCTGTTTGTAGCTGACAGTAGTGACACCCAGTGTGGTCTTGTGCTGCTGCCAACCAGATTTGATGTGTTGTGCATTCAGTGATGCTCTTCTGCATATCTTGGTTGTAATGAGGGGTTATTCACGTTACTGTTGCCTTTCTATCCGCTTTAATCAGTCTGGCCATTCTTCTCTGATCTCTGCCAACAACAAGGCATTTTCACCCGGAGAGCTGCTGCTCACTGGATGTTTTACCTTTTTTGGCCCATTCTCTGTAAACCCTAGAGATGGTTTTGTGTGAGAATCCTAGTATATCAGCAGTTTCTGAAATACTCATACCAGGCCCACCTGGTACCAGGAACCGTACCACATTCACAGTCACTTATATCACCTTTCTTCCCCTTTTTATGCATCATGCTGCTGACACGTGATGATTAGCTATCTGCTTGATTAGATATCTGCTTCTGCAGGCAGTTCAGCAGGTACCTAATACAGTGGCCAGCAAGTGTGGCTTCAAGAGTGAAGCTTGGGCTCTGAGTGGGGGGTCAGGCCATTTATCTGCCACCCAGAGCATTTTCAGACTTTGCCTGTAGTGTGCATATTCACACGGCCCACAGTGGGGGCCCACACAGTCAAGGCCTCACCCAACCCCAGGGCGGCGCCCTCCAGAGGGGACTACTTCTCTATCACAGCTAGAGCCCCAAGAGGTGCTGCCTGGCTCTGGGGGCTGTACACATGGGCTAAGCGAGCTGGTGTATTGTTACAGCCTATACCCACAGGACCCTGACAGGTTCCACCTCCTCGGGGACGAGAACAACTTTGAAAAGGCTTCAAATTTTGCTAGATACCTCTGGTTTTGTGTATCATTTTCAAGCATGTCCACAAGTGGTATTAAGAATCTGCGTGTAGCAGGTTTGATGACGTATTTGTCTCACTTTGATCTGGATTCCTGTGTTTGTCTCGAAGCTGTGTGACTCTATCGGTGATAGTTCAGTCATTTATATTTGGGTCATATCAAATGTAAATTGTGTTGACTTTGGATAAGCATGGACTAGCTTACCAAGTTAAACCTTGGATCAGTGTAATCTGTCGTCACATGTTTACACTAGATCACTGTGTTCTGGCCTCATATGCTTCTACTGGATCAGTATGATCTGGTTTCACATGTTTACCCTAGTGCACCATCATCTCGGTTCACATGTCTACTCTGGATCAGTGTGATCTAGCTTTATATGTTTACCCAGGATCATCTGCTTTTACATGTTGACCCTGGATGGTCTGTCTTCACATGCTCTCGTCTTTCCCATTGATCACTGTAGTCGTTAAGCAGTTACTGCAAACTCTTTCATGCAGAACGTAAAGCCTTCCAGTTGCACCACAGATTCGGTGTGACATTTACACTCGGCTTTGCAGGGGAGAAGTTAAATCGTTTAGATAAGTTTGAGTCAAACGAAGGCGCAGTCACCAGCCGCTCACCGACATTTCGTACGGCGTGCTCCGGGCACGCTCCGTTTTGTTTTCCAAAGCGGCACGGCATGCAGGTTTTAATTGAGGAGCCACTGTTGAGGCATGGTCTTCGCCTTTCACTCTCTCTGCTTCCCTCAATTAAGAGGGACCTTTAACCCTCTGAGCGTGACGACTACATCATAATTACGAATGGCGACATTCTCCTTTCATCCAGAGCGCCCCGGCCTCACGGTCACATCACTGATCCCGGAGGGCGCCTCCAACACTCCGCATCCCAGCCTGGAGAATCAAGCCTGCGTTGATGCCAGGGCCCAGCTTACGCTGCAGGCATCAGAGTCATTAGCTCAGTGCAGGCCGGGCTTCACTCCCACGGCGCCCCAGCAATTTCCTGTCCGATATTGCGGCGTGATTATGTTCCGCATCCACCGGGTCCTCGTTATCGTTTCCATTTTCGCACCCAAAGCCACGCGATAAGGTAGTACATGCAGTAACCAGACCCCAGGGAACAAAAGCAGCTTGTTTAAAATTTGCGCCAGATGTACATCTGCTTCATAACATCATCATGCTTCAGCAACCGGATTTGGCTACATTTAGCAGTATGTTTTGCATTCTGAATGACAATTGGACACCCCCACTATTTTTTCTGTATACTCAGGTATTTTATATTTAATACAGTCATATAAGCAGTGTCATAGTTTCATTGAATTAGTGTGAATATGAATGCAGGTGAATATTGGTGATTCCGAAAAAAAAAAAAACTACTTTGAGCTCCGCTACTTTGTACTCGAAATTTTGTTGCTGCAGGCTTCCAATAATTTTAAAGCAGTTAATCAGAAACCTTTCTAGCAAAAAGCCAGCCCAGCGATGTCATCGTGGGTGGAACCACAATGTGATCTCGTCTGGCTCCTTGAGATACCAGGGATGAAAGTCAGCCGTGGCGCCCTGCTTGCGTGATGAGATCACACGGCCTCTGCCATCTTTCTCATTATGAAACAATATATCGCATGCATCAGGGGATCTGACCTCTACACCACCGCTCAGTCTCAGTTTCGCATGAAGAGGGGCCTGGATATGGAACAACTTTTGAGGGATTTCTATGGATTTCACCTTGATGTGGCTCTACAGAAGTATAGTAAAAATGCTATCCCCTCCCTTCACACACAGAGCGTACTGGAAGTCTCCAGAATGTTCCTCACACATGTGGCATGGTCGTCCCCATTGTTTCCAAAACTGATTGCATCTAAAGAAGCTTGCGTTGCAGTAACCTAAGTATGCCGGTTTAACAATATAGTAACCAAAAATGTCTAGTAACCAGCTGAAGCAAATACATATTACCAACTATAACAAAATTTTATAGTATAGGGACACATAAATCCACACAAAAATACTTTAACTGTGTTCCTCAGTTACAATCTAGAGTATTTATTGTATTTCTAGTCTTTAAAGTTTTATATTGATAGTGTTATAGTCATTTTCTGTATTATTGCTTTATAAGATATTTGCAGTAAGCCCTAATTCAGAGTATTTCTTATACATTTCTTTGTATAAGGTTTGTATACGATCTATCTACCTATCTGTCTGTCTGTCTGTCTCACAATAAGTAAATACGACAGAACATGCTTAGTGTTATCAGGGGCGCCGCTAGCAATTTTGGGCCCTACTGTATGACAAAATATGAGGTTGGGCCCCCCTCGGTAGTGTTATTATTAATAAAGCAGATCTCTGGGGGCCCCTAAAGGGCGTGGGCCCTTAGAATTGTCCCAACTTTCCCCCCCTTAGTGGCGCCCCTGAGTGTTATGTTCAGTACTAATAATGTTGGGTCTCCTATCAGTAAGTGTCACATATAGCAGCAAGCTGGACGTTGTCATTCTGTGGGGAAGTAAAATCAGGATCTGCTCTCTCTGATCTGCTCTGCTTTGCCAATGGTCTACAGCCCAAATAAGTGTGTAATTTTGGGAACCATTATTGCAGAGCAGCATCCCATTAACGTTTTAATTAGGCGATGCATTTATCAGCAGGGTATGGTGACATGTATTTTCAGATTTAAGGCTTCCCACTGCTGTGCATCATGCCTGCATGCACTTTATACATTTTATTTAGGTTTTGCCATTTTTTTAAATACTTGGAGTGATATTTAGCTGCAGTGATTGTGCTTTTGTTGCTGCTGCTGTTGCGTTTAGCCCTTATTTTGATCATGGGTGTTCCTTTGCTTGTTTTTCTCTCTTCTCATTACCCCAGGAATTAATTCCCCTTTTATGTTTCACTTTGCTAGGTCTTTCATCCCTTAATTATCTAGTAATTTCTAGTCTCAGTTCATCTCTCGACTTCATTGGAAAGCCTTTTACCGCTGACGGAATGCTGTCAGATAATTATGGGTCTAGTCAGCCACTGAAACTCATTGGAAAATCAAATGAGTGACAATGTATTGGAGGTTCCATCCATCCATCTATCCATTTACCTTTACGGAGCTTGTCCTTGTGACTGTAGCAATAGGAACAGACTTTGGCTGTGTCTGAATTCAAAGACTGCGTCCTTCGAAGGATGTGGTTCACGATGGTGTAGCCTTTAGGTTGCATCCTTCAAAGGTCCAACAGAAAGCTCTGTGAAATGGCCTACAGATACTTTCTTATTTGCATCACCAGCTGTTCCCATCCTTACCCTTGAGTCAGGAAGTGCCATTCCTATCGCCTAGCTGGGACACGCCACTTCACCTCTGAGCGATGAATCTTGGGATATGTTGGGCTGCGTTTTGGCGAAAGGAGGACTGCAGTTCTTGACCACATTTAAAGGAGCCTTTGAAAAGTGACAGTCTTGTCACAGCGCTGTGACACATTCAGTCTTAGAATGCAACTTTAGAAGGGTGCTGCCCCTGAATTTAGAAACTGCCTTTCCTTTCTCAGCCAGGTTTCGAGGGGTTTCTAGGGAATAGCCAATAAAAGATCAAACTGCCAATTACCAGGTCACCCACATAACCCAGCAATGAGGTGGAGGGAGTTTGAGACAGGAATGGGACACAACTTCGGAATTTAAATACTCCAGTATGTTTATTGAGGGGTTGACTGAAGACAAATTTAACACCGGGGCGACTTGTCAACCTGGGTTTCTACACCCCTGTGACCCTGGGAGTCACAGTCCAGAGTCACCGCGTGTGTTACACTGCCACCAAAGCGAAGAGTGAGCCTTAAGTGGAGTGACAGGCAAGAGAAAATTTCTCATTTTAATTTTTTTTTGTTTGAAACAATGTATACCTGGCATTTAATTTGATTCCTGATCTTGACTGCAGTGTGAGATCACAGTTATTATGTCTGGCTAATTATGCAGTATAATAGTATGCAGAGCACCACTTGTAATCATTTACACTCAGTATTAAATGTATATTCAAACTCTTCTTTTCAAACTAAACTTTGCATGCATGTTCACAACAAAAAATGTGTCCAATTACTTCCCTCACGGAATAGAAAAACAAATTACATTGGCATAATATAAAAAAAAAAAAACTCTTTGACAGGTGTTTGTTTGCTTTGACGGGCTGAAGCGGATATCAGCGGCTGACGACAGAAGATGAAACTTACTGTAAACATGATTTATCCTCTGCGGCTAATCCAGATTTTCTGCTACTCAGAGGAAGCTCAGCTCGGGCAAATCATCCAAGGCCAGGCCCGAGGAATCAATCAGACTGTAATAGAAAAGAACCCAGGGATATTTAATCAATCAGTTCAATTTTCCTGAGCCAACAGACCTGAGCAGGCAGTATCACAACAACCTTGACAGTAATTTCTAGACACAAAGGAATTCAGAATTGAAGGCCTCTAAAGAATCAAACCAAAAGCTGTTCTTCCTTAACCTCAAATAATGTTTATGCTCATACTTGCACAGTAAACAAAAAGTTATTCTAATATAATACTCATATTATGGTGGTGTCTCATTGGGCTGGGCCAAAGTCTCACCTCTCCTGGGCTGGGGAGACTGATTATTGCTGCAGACCAGATCTGACAGCAAAAACAAAAGTGCAGATGGTAACAATCCCAAGATGTCGTTCTTACCTTGCCCCAAATATCAAGGATACATCAGTTGCATCCTTGCTAAACGAGAACAATCCCATGATTCATTGCATCTCAGGTTTGTTCTTGGGAGGCAAGTTAGCAAAACTGCTCTTGCCAAGACCACAAGTGGAATCTTTGCCATCTTGGTATTGAGAAACACTCATTCTGCTCAGGTGAATTTATGTCTCTAAGTTTCCCAGTATGCGTGAGAATATCCGCTGCAGTGGGCTGGAATCTTGCCCGGCGTGTCCCCTGCATTGTACCCTGGGCTTTCAGGCTCAGTGTGATCTTGCACTTTTTTATCATTCATGGGTAATAGATGGATGTTTCGATAGTAATACAAAGGTCTTTAGTAGTACCTCTGACCCACCATCAGCGTTTTAAGCGGCATTCATTTACATATCAATTTCCTGTGTTATTGCTGAGCTCACACTGTCAGGCATAAATCTGCCACGATCTTCCCGAATTGTTTTACCACTTTGATTAAAGAAAAAAGAACAGGTCAAGTGAGAAAGAGAGAGAGATGGAGATGGGATGTGTAAATGCTGTCCGCCAGAGCACAGGGTAATTTAAACGGGGTTCTGATCTGTGCCCATAGTTCCATGCGGCGTGTCCCCTTTCCAGACCATGCTTCTGTGCTGCCGGCTTCTTGGGGCTGTGTAAAAATTCGGACTTCTGCTCTTTCGCCTAACAAGCCCGGAATGGATGGCTTTCATTTCCTGATACATTTTTAGAGCACCGAGCCCATTATCATACATATAATAGATGCACCAGCAACGGGTAATTAATGGCTACTGGACATCTGCTAGGATTTAAATATAGCCTGCTACAATTGCTGCTCTCCCCAGATGGATTCAGCCCAAGACCATTGCCCCTCTAGTCAATATAGCAATAGCTATATATCATCCCTTTGTCTCATTTTATATAAAAAGAGCAACTGCATCCTAATACATTAATGCAAATCCACTAGGATCATGGGAATTAAAAACATATTACCAGCAGTCTGAAAATCCCCCACCACCCACTGTAATGTAGTTACTGTTGTTTCTCCACAATGATTAAAGACAAAATGTGAATTGTCTGCCTTAATAGGACCGTACAACATTGGCAAAGACCATAGATTGATGACCTGAAGGCTCAATCAGTCAAGCGGTTCTAGAATTCCAGTTTGAGGTGTGATGTAGTCGCCGTGCCAGGTGAGCGATGGATGGAGCTGTATTATGGCTTTTTATAACTGATAGCCGAGCAGGACCTGCATGTCAGTGCTTTCAGTTAAATGTTGGCTGTCACAGTACATAAGAATGTGTTTTTCACATATCTCATCATGCTTTTCTTTGAGACACACAGACACACACACATGTATCAGGTCTGAGTCAGACAGCAGATCACGCCATTTATCCTGGGGCCAATGGAAAAGTGACTATTCAGCCAAGCACAGAATTTGCACCGGTAGCGTTCCGATCATAAGTGCAGACCTAACCCCTGAGCCACAGATCACTAGCGGTGGCCATGTATTCATTTTGTGTGTTTCCAGGCCCGCCGCAGCAAAAGCTGGCTAGTTCCACCCATAGGTCCATCGCTCTCAAACTGCATTATGTATGAAGGCAGTTTTAATATCTAATACACTGTTTTACATTGTGTTACAGATCGTGACAGTAATTCTCTCTAGAGACAAGTTCTAATTTAAGTATTGTTCTTGCAGGTCTAGATGTCTTGAGCTCCATGTTGATCTGCATGTACAAGGCAGTCATGTAAAAGTCACTTCCGCAGGGACTCTTTTGAGTTGAAAACAGCCTCTGTGCTCAGTGTCAGCCGCTTATCTACTCAGAGGCAGTGGCATGGGTTAGAACAATCAGCTGGAGAACTTCCGCAGTCCACCGCTCCCTTCTACATTGTCCTTGGAGGAGAAGGCGAGGGTTTGGCTGTGCTGCAGAAGGCCCACCATGCGTGAAGGCCCAGGGGGATTAGCCAAGAGACGCGGAAGGCTTCCGGGCGTCCCCCACTCTTCCTTTGAATGTTATTAGACAGGTCGTCCTCGGCTGCTGGGGGTGGGGGGTGTTTAATTTGGTGATAAGGAGCCGCAGCTTACATTTGGGAGGCTTTTGGGTCGCTGTCGCTGTGGGATTAACAGGATGACTTCCTCTCCGTGGCACGCAAGCCAAAGCGGTGGAACAGAGACACTGCACCGTCAATTTCCTCCCCTCTCTTGTGCTTGCTATCTCTCCCCCTCCCTCTCTCTATCTGTCTTTCATTTCCCTCTCTGTCTCTTTGACGTGCAGCCCTCGCATCCGCTGCCCCCCCCACCCCCCTCAACCTTAAAGCTCCCTGCTCCCCCCAGACTGTCGCCTCAGTGCCGATCCTTTCGCTTGTATAACATTCAAAGGCGGCTCTCCCTACTCCGGCGCTGACATTTCCAAGTATGGCTGTTCCACACATTCCGGCCCATTCTGGCCTTGACCACCTCGCGCAGATGCTCTTGCTCTCTTCCCAGCATGTGTAAATATTCCACATCAATGGGCCCCCACTCCTCCCTCGACACTTTCAGTTAATGAAAGGTGAAGACTGTCAGCTGTCAGAGGAGCCACGTTGTGGCGGAGCAGCCTAAGCAGGAGGGCGTCTCTGCTGACAGAACTTGCATAATTGATTGTTTACTCATTGAACGCAGAGCAGAAAACATGGTGGGAGATTGTGTGTGTGAAAGGGTGCATCCTGCAGGATGCTGAGATTCAAACCAACGTGGCCGACACGGGACGGCTACTCTCCTAGAGCCTAAACGTCTGCTACTGTCACCAGGTTGTTGGGTTGAGTCCCAGCCTCGGAAAAATAGTCAAATGCCCATGGGTCCTTGAGAGAGGTCTGTAACCCCCAGCTGCGGGGGTGCTGCACTCACCTGAAGCCAGTGCTACAACCTATAGCTGTACTTTCACCTTTTTGTGTATCTCATGGAGAGCAAAATGGGGCATGCAGAGAGAAGCCTTCCAGTGTACCTGTTCTTGTGCATGTGGCAAATAAAGGAGTATTGCAGTTGTACCATGACTCTGATGCTGTGTTTTGACCTCCTTCTGCAAGATGTTTCTTAGGGAACAACATGAGACAATTTGGTGATGAGGTGAAAAGACAATTTCCTCACAAGAATGAATAAAGTATCACTATGTTATCCCATTCTAAATTATTTGATACATACTTCAACTGTGAGTGATGGTGGGTGTTAGAGAGTCTTATGGTCCACGTGACTTGCCTGTCGAACTGTCATCTGAGGTCTTGAGGGAATCAGTCAAATGTCAGTGGTTCCTTTTGAATGAGCCGTTTCCATTTGTAAAAGATAATGGAATTGATCTTAACTAAGAAAGGCATTATCTTCTGCTGCTCTTTTTATTTTTTTTCCCCCCATAAAATTCTTGTTACGATTCTGTTCCACCTCACCCGGAAGGCGAAGCAAAGTTTGCGTTCACCTTGGATATTGAGTTAAAAGCCCGGTGAAATAACGGACCGTGTCTGAAAACTGATATCCATAAATTAATTCTTTCCCCACAGGCTGCCTGAAAGTCACACACATACAGTTCTGTATTTGTCATGGTGCAGCTGTTGATTTTGAGCCGTCATGATGGCCTTAGTGCACCGGATGGCACCGAGCTCCGTCGCCTTTGGCCCGTGTCCCCTGTTCATTCCGATGGTGACAGAACTGCCCCTGCCGCGTGTGTGATGTTGGTAAATGCTGTCGATCTCGGGTCACTGCGGTCATGCGGTGTCTGCTGAGCCTGGCCTCGCACCTTCAGGGGATGAGTCAAGACAAGGCCCTAAACGGAGGACACAAGGGCACCCGGAGCCAACGGGTCGGGCAGGGCTGCGCGTCCAGAGTCCCAACCAGATCTCGGTAGGGCGGGAGTGTTAAGAATTGTAATTACAGAAGTTAATTGGTGTCATTTACGCTGTCACGGGCCGGTGGCTGTGTTCACGGCCTCAGGCTGCGCTCACTGTCACGAGTAGTTAGCGGTGAAGGGCGTCAACCCCCCCGGAGTTCTGGCCTCCTCCAGCACTTAGGCAGAGGTTATTAGATGGAAGGCAGGAGGTGAGAACGGAAGCAGCGAAGAACAAACAATGTGGAAAAACAATTGTGGGCCGTCTTCCAATGATTTTTTTTCTTGATCTTTATTTACAAGCGGGGTAGCTGGAGAATCTCCTGGCTTCTCCTACTCACTCTGAGGTTTGGCCTCTGAACCTAAGACCTTCCATGCTGTCCCAGGGAGGAGGGCAAACAAACAGCTTTAATTTCCATTACGTGACATCACACTGCCAGCCACGGGACTTGAACCAGCAACCATCAAAGTACTGAGCCACTAAACCACTCACAGACCGTATCGCAGCTATCATTGTTGTCTTGAAGGACAGTCGTTAAGTAGTGATGATTCTTGTAGGATCAGCTTGGTGGCTTCTGTATGAATAGCTGATCCTATCCTATGTGTTTCGTGGATGGCATTACTGCTGTACAGAAGCACTGCTGGTCAGCTGCAACTCATTTACACCCATTATGGATTTTTGTTGCCTTCTCCAGTTCAAGCACTGTTTGTGAATAAAACCCTGCATTTAATAATCAGTCTAAATTAGCCTCTTGATGTAAGGAGAATGCGACTCTGCATGGCGCAGTGTGAACGAGCAGCTTGGCCTTCTGGTAAGTGGCAGTTCCTGCGTTCTCTCGCTTCACGGCCAAACCGCCACGACACACAGCATTAGTAACGTGCGCCTGACTGTTAAGGAAACGAGTGCTCATTAGCGGGCCTCCTCGCACTCTGGTATAGCCTCGACGCGGCTTCCCGCTGGACTGATGCTGAGACACGGATACAGGGAGCGACAAGCTGAAGGGATTCACTCGACAGAACTTTCCGTAAGAAGGTTATGCTTTGCAGTCCTGGAGGACGCTCTCTTGGAAGTGGAGTTTTTCTGAGACGTCAGGTTCGGGCCGGGTGGACGGGACGTGGGAGGCATCAGACCTTCCCTGGGGAGGTGTTTTTGCTTTGTTTTGACACTGATAGTCGCGCCTTGTCAGAGCAGCATGTCACAGTTTAAAGGTTCCGGGAGTGTCCATCACAGCGAGCAGCCTGGGCCTCCACCAGCACCAGTTTGTCACTTGGGAAGCGGCCTTGTTTTTGTTCTGACAGAACTGTTTGTAGCGGGTGTCTGCTGCACTTGATGACAGTAACCTTGGGTCGCTTGCGGAGACCGTCTGGGCGGGGCCTCTGACAGTCCCTCTTCCTCTGACATCACAGAGCATAATGAGTGTGACAGCGGCCAGCACGTTTGCGATGAGAACGCACTCTGCTTCAACACCGTGGGGGGGCACAGCTGCTCCTGCAAGCCGGGCTACACGGGCAATGGGACACTCTGCAAAGGTAAGACCCAAGACCCCCCCCCAGCTCACTCTCCAAGACCCACTGTCATCCTCCATAGTATAGCATGTAGCATCTTGGTAGTATCTACTGTATTATCAAGGACCCCCCCCGACCACACCACACACACACACATATACATAGTTCCAACCAATCAGGAACACCGAATACGTGGTACAGCTGAGTGGAACATTGGGTGTTGTGGGACCAACTAAAAATGTGGTCTGTCCGGGGAGCATCTAGGACAAGGTTGAGAAACACTGTTGTGTTGTATAGACATCATTAGGTTACAGAGGTCACCCTGGAGTTTATGAACACCCACATTGTGTGGATAATTAATTCCTAGTGTCTACTATTTATCTTCATTATCTAATTTTAAGTAGATATTGATTTAGACGTTGAATAAATTTAATTTTATCTTAAGACATCAAATCCCATGATTATGCACTGTGTTACTGTGATTGGTTACTGGGTCCTGTCCTTGCTTGCGTCATCATGTGATTGGCTCCATGATCCAGTAACGTGGGCAGCAGGTCCTGATGGTAGGTCACTGTGTCCTGGGAGGGGTTGACTGTGACTAAGGTGCCACTGGAGCATGACCCATTATTTTGGGCAGCCTGCCTTATTAGGGGCTGTCTGACAGCCTGAGGTGTAAGCCATTTCCGGCATTTTTTCCATTTGCGAATGACCTGTGCAGGTGAGAAATTCATTGAGATGTCCCTCCGGAGGTGGTGTATCACAGGAATCGAATGGGCAACGCAACAGACGCTTAATTCCCGCTCCTGTAGATTTCCACAGAATGGGCCCCCGCCAGGGGCGGCATGGTGGTGCAGTGCTTAGCACTGTTGCCTCACACCTCTGGGACCCGGGTTCAAGTCTCCACCTGGGTCACATGTGTG
>JABFDZ020000001.1:5101879-5121114 GCA_019775955.2 Pollimyrus isidori
AATCGGCGTAGTGCACTTGGATATCGGCCGATGCCGATACATTAAAAAATGCCAAATATCGGCCCGATATATCGGCCAGCCGATACATCGGTCGACCTCTAGTACTGACTACTCAAAGTCAGTAGTCTGAAGTACTGTCGACACTGAGTAATTGTAAACAGGAGCCCAAGTCCTGTCAGGAAGGTGTGCTTGTAGGCAGCAACTCAAGTGCTATCACCACTAAGTACTTGTAGGAAGTCCTGTCAACACTGAATACCTGTAACTAGTAACCTAAATTGTGTCAGGAATGAGAGCTTATAGGCAACAGCACACTTCCTATCATCACTGAGAACTTGTAGTCAGCAGTCCTGTCAGCAGTGAGCACTTGTAAATAGGAGCCCAAGTCCTGTCAGGAAGGTGTGCTTGTAGGCAGCAGCCCAAATCCTGTCAACACTGAGTACTGGTAGTCATCAGTTTGAGGTTCTGTCAGCACTAAATACTCATAGTCAGCAGCCCAAAGTCCCGGCAGCACTGAGTTTGCATAGTTACCAGCCAAAGTCCTGTCAGCAGTGAGTACTTGGAGCAAGGCTGCCATGATTAGTCGATGTAGTCGATGACATTGATGGCGAAAATTTGTCATCATCAATATTTTATTGAAATTACCTCTATGATTTTTAAAATGCTTCAATTGAGTATAACAAATGTTTTCTTTTAATAAGAGTATAAGAGTATAAAACAAAAAGGTGGTTTTACACCATGTGAAGTCCGATGCCATACCACAGGGTCACTAGTGCAATGCATGAGAGCCTGAAGAGCGAACACAAGCGCTATTCTGGATGATGGACTGCCAGAGTATGCAAAATCACCATAAGCGTTGTCTGTTCATGTTTATTAAATTACTATTAGTACAGAGAGCTTTTGTCCTTGTAGCTGCTAAATATACTCATTATTAAAGCCATAAAGTTGACTGCCGGTTACTTTAGAATCTCCATTGAATAAGTGAGAAAATGTTTAGGTTAAATCTAGGTTTGTTCAACGTGGATTGACAGTGCCACTGCATGTTTGTGCACACTGTGCTTGTTGGGACCAGTGTTATTTTCGTAAACTATAACTTAAATGAAAACAAACACTGAATTAAAGAAAATAATTCATTAATTGAAACAAAAATAAAAACTAAATGTACCCAAAAAGAAACGTGTTTGACATTAATCAGCAAAAAGCAGCGCCATGCCGCGAACATCTTTTTGCCTTGTTTATCCACAATATCCCCTCTTTTAAAAGATACTTGCTGAGCTGTCCCTTTCCTGACTTCAGTGCATATCACTTTCATGATTTACCAAAACAGCCGCATGTGGCATGCTGTGCTAACAAAATTTAATAAGCCTAAGGATGCACCAATATTATACAGATGTCTAACTTTTAGGTGTTAGGTATGCATTTCATTAATATTTTAAGCATACTACTAATTTGCTTATTGAATTGTAATGAAAATAATGTTGTATAGCGCCAAAAAGCTGGCGTCCATTATCTAAAGCCCTGTAATAACATGCAATTTGTTGTCGAAAGAAAATCAACTTAAATTAAATGTCCTGTTTGATTTCCTGGAGGAAAATTAAGCATTTAGATCAATCAACCAATCATAGACCATAGAAAAATAGTGATTAGTGGCAGCCCTAACTTGGAGGTTCGCCTGCCAGAGAGGATAGTACTGATGGACAGGAAATCCAGTTATTCACATGTGTGGGTGGAGCTCTTTGGTGAGACCTCCTGCCTTTCCAAAGACCTTTGTAACAAAGTCCTACTTTCCAATCCTGTCATTGTGACAACCACAATGGAACAGTCCTCCTTGAGTGTAATAAAATCAGGATAGGGATGTCAGTCTTTTAAAACAAATAATGCAGTTTAAATATTCAAACAGTGAAAGACCCAGAGGATATGCTATTAACCCCATTTAGTATTCTCTTAAATTTTACATGTAGCAGCAGGTATAAAATATGTATGTCACTCTTTTGAAATATTGCTCAGCGTTTAATGCCACTGAGAATCCAACATGACAAGAGATTAGAGTAAATTAACCTATTTGCTATTTTATGATATTCTGAGGTATTGCATTTCAGCCCAGCGAGAAACTGGGGCTATCGCTCACTAACGAGCTTGCTGTTATTATCACGATTATGTAGAACAGACATTTCTCATTTTAGTGTAATTGCCGGTTGCCAATTTAATGGCCTAGCCAAAAACGCAAAGCCTCTTAATGCAATTTACAGGGTTCACAATATATTCCAGGGAACCAAAATATTATGTGAGTAAAATGAAGATCAACGCAAGTTGGGGCAGCTTTGCCACGATAACCCTCAGCTGAACTGGATGTGTGAGGCATTATTTCAAAACTATCATCCTGTGCCACCATCTGTTGCTATGGCCGCCATAACTGCATGGTCAGATTAACGACCCGTACCCTGTGATCAGGTAAATTACCATGTTGTGCTGGAATTGATCAACTCTTCCATGGAAAGATACTCAGGAGTAGGGTGTGACTCAGTGGGTTAGGATTCTGTGCATGTGATCAGAATGTTGTGGGTTCAAATCCTAAAATGAGCAGTGTGATTTTACCATTGTGTCCTTCAGCAAGGCTGTCTGACCCAGCTTTCACAAATATAGACACACACACACATGTTGCATTGGATAAAAGTTTCTGCTAAATATATGTAAATGAGAGAAATACACAGGAAGAGTTATTTTGAACTTAAATAATTTGCCATTTTAGCTTTGAGCTGACCATGAACTTCTTTATATGTTATTTATTTGAACTACTTTTGAGGCTACAGTCTGTCGTTTTAAGTAGGGCTTTGTAATAGAAGTAATATTCAGAACAGAAGTTTACCACACCTTACTGGGTCCTCCCAGTGGGATAGGAGAGCACTGGTTCTCCTGTTCTCAGATATCTCCGTGCTGTGTATAGGCCACATTGTGTACTTTCTGGCACCACAGGATCAGGGGAAATTTTCACTACTCAGCACCACAGTATGTTGTACAGAATGTTCTGTAATTTATTGAATTATTTGTTTTCGACCCAGAAAGTATTGTGGAAAATTGTGATTGTTTAAACGGTTTAAATTGTGATGGTTTAAAACTCACCAGTACCACGGCAGACTAGCAGTTTAAAAACAGAATCACAAATTCTGTTTATAACACCGGAATACTTTATACTCAACTTACAGTATTACAGACTAAGTAGGAACTAAACCATGAAAATGACATTTACGTTAATTTATTTAATGGACCCTCTCTGGAAGAGAGCAGGGTCAGCCAGTACCTGGAGCAATTGGAGTTAAGGGTCTTGTACTAGAGGCTGAGTAACTGTAGATATCAAGCAATGATTCCCAGTACTTCAGGCTATTATAGGTTCTCTGCCCTAGTATTGCACAGTATTGCAAGATCTTACATCCCTTGCAAGACTCTAATTCTGAAAAGAACGACCAGCTCTTTCTGTGGCATGTGGAAAGCTTCTTGTAATTTGTAAATGCAATGCCAAAGATGAGCGCTACTGTAAGATATACCTTTGAAATCACCAAACTTTAATTCGTAGCAATTATCTAGCTTTAACAGGGTTAAAAACAGGTATGTTACTGATGTCTCATTTGCCGCTGAGTTTGATTATGCTTGGTCGCAGTCATTGGTGGCCATTCCCCACTTCAGATAAGAAGTCACCGAGGGCTACGTTTCCTGGCTGATGTAGCCTCTAGCTCTCCTTGTTTTGGAAGGAGCACTTGTGAAGTATCTGTAATAAGGCCAGGGGAGTAGAAGCCCGCCGTGGGCACGCGGAGGAGGAGGATTAATAGAGCCTTTGTTTCTGGCCCGTCACTCAATATAATGAGCGGGAAAAACCCAGCGTGTCCATTTCCTCTGCCTATCGACCCTTCGCTTCTATGGTGACTAGAGAGTGGGGTCCTGATGGCGGAGCCACCGGCCCGATTGGAGTGCAGGGCAGGCCACCTCTCAAAGCCCTTTGAAAGTCCAAATGTGTCTCCCATCAGAGGCCATCTAGATCCTCGGGAAGCCGCCGCCTCAACTCATCTGAAGCGAAACGCCGTGTTTGTCATAACTCTGGTTTAAAAGTGCCCGTTTCCTAGGAAACACTATCCGCTTTGCACCGGTGATGGAAACCCGTCTGTGTTTCATCTAGGCACCCAGAAGCATGGTGGTTAAAGGTCCCGGTTGGTTATATTTTATGCTCTGTGAATGGATGGAGCATCACACTGCAAGTTTGTCATTTGAAATAGTGTTTGTTAAGCCACAAAATGATAATAATACATGTAATTTGATGGAAATTGAATGTCAAAGACTGTCACAGGCAGGAAGCAGAACCTGCTCTTTTCATTTGGTTAATCTAAAAGCAAAATAGCATTGTAGGCAATGTTCGACAACGTGTGAGTTTTTGTACCTGCGGTCTGAAAATGATCCTGACAGATTCAGCCACACTGTCAGCTTGAAGTCTGTTTAGATGTACATCAAAATAAAACACAGATTCTGAAATAGCAAAAAAGTAAAATAAAAAGTATTTTTTTCTATAATCTGGTATCTCCTCGTGGAGCATTGTCTTTGGTGATTTTTTGTGACAAATTACCCATAATCCTCAGATGGAGCTGGCATGATGCTGTTCAATGTTGCGGTGGTGGATTTTTTGTGTTGGATAATTGACCTTTTAATACTGGAGTATCAGCACACCAAAGCATTGATCATCTGACACTAAAAAGACATTTGAAAACTTTGCTTTGTGATTGCATTGTGTGACAGTTTATGAGGTTGTTCTTCATGCTAGTTTCTCAATTATCAAGGTGCTGCAGCAGTGCTTTGGTATGCTTCACTGGGTCTTTCATGTCACCTCCATCTCCTGACAGGTCTGGCACTGCCAGCAAGTCACCAAGCTGCATCAAGCTTAAGTCAACAATATCGGGCTCTCTGGCCAAGAAGTTGGCAAAAAAAGCTTCCCGAGATGATATGTCCAGAACTTTAAAAAGGCTAACAGATCACCCATGGACCGGTATTTGACTGGTTCGTGGGGGCTTTTCAAACTCGAAGTTACAGTCTGTGAAACCACACTCATGAGTACCAACCTCCCAGGTTCTCAGTTCCAGGAAAGGCAGAACCTTTCATTTCTTCCTAGCTATGGAATCTGACTAGGCTTCTGCTGAGGGCAGGACAAACTAATACTGTTCCTCAAGGACGAACTCCACCCGTCACTCAGCACCAGGACATATTATACCACCCAGGCCATCATCCTCAGTAGGACCGTCTGTTTCATTACTGTTCCCCTGCTCTGTGCTTCTGCCAGATACACCAAAAGAGGACATTCAAAGCCCTTGTAATTGTTCATATGCCGCATGCCGCTACTAAGCTTAGATAAGAATATAGACTAGATTACATTGATGCGTATTTATAATTCTGAGGCAGCCTGGATTTTATAAATAGTAATTGCTCTCTTTCCATTGTACTGTATCTTTGAAGACAGATTGCTAGGGCATCATGGTTTAAATACCTCCGGTACACTGTGTGCTGGCATGGGCCTGAGCTAGTGAATCACATTGCACATCTAAAGTCAGTGTGTCCCGTCTCCTACAATTGGCAGATATAAAAGCACAGGGAACTCGCTTTATTAGGGCAGGGGAAGATCACAATTCCTTGGATTGAAGCCATTCGCATTTCACGCAGTCAGTTGTATCTACATAATAGACCCTAGTGGTCTTACCTGTTCAGTATCAGCTTCCCCTTGGTTACAACCGGACTGGTTAAAATGGAGGGCATCTCGGCTTTTTGTCAGAGCGTGCAGAGCAGGACATTTACCATGGCGGGGGGGGAGTGAAAACTGTATGTTACTTGCTTAGTGTGGGGAACGTAGACAAATGAGCTCAAGGGCAATACAGAGAGAATATCCTGAAGGCCCAGTTGGTATAATATTCCCCACGTTATTTCCCAAAGGTCTCATAAATCGCTTCAGAGAATGTACACATTTCCTCACACCTTTTGGAAGCTAAAATCCATGTTAATGTTAGCCATTGTAACTTTACTGAATGTTATTTCTCTTGAATCTAGTTGCTTTCTATTAATAGAAAAATTGATACTTGCAAATAAAAGACACTTTAAAATGAGGCATTTTCACTTCAAAGGCAAGGTTTATTCTGCAGGCCAACTAATGTACAATCTGCTAGATAATCCTGCACAAAAAGAGGCGATTTTTTCATTTCACACTGGATGGTCTGCAAGACCCCGTAGGTGATAGATATTAGTCACAGTAACTAAGTGTCTTCTAAGCAATGTCTTGGACAAGTAATTAATTATTTATCCTGGAGAAATTAATAAAAGAGCTCAACATCATTAGGCAATAGATTTTAATCCCATTACTCCATAAACCAGTTAAGAATCTGGATTTTTTTCGTTCGATGGGATCCAGCGAGGGGCTCGGATAGTAGGCTCAGCCTTCGAACAAAGCCATTTTCGTAATGAGGCTCGGAATAATGCATCAAGGAGGATCATAAAGAAGCCATCAATGGCTTTATGGAGACATTTAATCACTCTAAAACCTCGAGGCTTACACATATTCCTACATTCCTCTCGTGCGGCCCTTTACGCCAGCGAATCTAATTAAATATTATTTGAGATATTAGATTATTTTTCTCCATCATCATAAATCCAGTTGTTTTATTTGATACTGGATTTACTTTGGTCCTTGTAAGAAATTGGCCACCATTACGCTGTTTGTCAAAGAAATTGGTTTAGCGGTGACCGCAATGACAAGGACAGCCACTGGCTCTCAAGAAGGCCCACGTTCCCCGGAATCCGACTGATGCACTTCACATGTGTAATCGCGACCTGAGTCACGGGCAAACGATCCCCACAAGTAGTTTTTACATGATTTCCTGTTTTATCCTCCATATTCCCCGGTGTGTCCCTTCACTCCAGGAAGGGTGGGGGCATATAAAAGCTAGAGCCAGCCAGTCAAAATGCTGATTGGTGAAGCCAGGTGAACTGGGGGTGGATGTGACTCGGGTGCTGTAGATTCTGGGCTTTCTCATTCATTGGCATGGTTTTGGTCAAGGAGAAGCATAGCGGGTAGCCTGCCAACCAGAGAGAACCTTGACACGGTCTCTGACTAATCATCAGCAGTGGCGAATCTAAGATTTTTTTTGCAGGGCCATAATTCATGTGGAGGGGCCAATCATTCTTTCAGCTGGAGGCAGCTACCTTGTATGTTTCCCTGATGACCAGATTATTCTGGCAGCAGATTGATCTCACGCTGTGACTTACGTGATTCATATTCATCAGTAACACCACAGTGCGAGTGATGTTTGTGGAGAGACAGGTCTAGAGAACGCCCTTTTTTTGACCCAGACTTCCACAGCCCATGTGGAATGACCTTTGACTGGTGGTATGACTCACTTGAAGAGGTTTGCTTTGGATTACAGTACATGTGTATGGTTTCCTAGTGCTTTGCAGCCAGGTTCATGGTGGAGCTTCCAGCATTGGGCTACAGATATTAGGTCAGGTTCCCCCCAGTGTAAACCAGTTATAAAAACTCTAATACATAATTGTGTTTCTTCCTTTCTTTACAATTTACAATTTTGGGTCATGTGGAGATGTATTTGTCTTCTCAGAAGTGAAGTTCGTCATCACCCCATTTTTAGAATTTACACTTCAGAATTTATTAAGCTTCAGTGGGGTATCATCTGGCCATGCTAATGTGGTACTTCAGCACGATTGCTATAGCACGGATACTCGCTCTGAGCATGTGGGAACCTTTAATAGGACACTGTCCCATCTGGGAGCTGTTGCTCTTCTGACTGTGTGTTTGTGTATGTGTTTGTCGCAGATATTGATGAGTGCTCCAGTGGTTTCGTGGAGTGTGATAGCCGGGCTGTTTGCGTCAACCTGCCGGGCTGGTACCACTGCGAGTGCCGTGACGGCTACCACGACAATGGCATGTTTTCAGCCAATGGAGAGTCCTGTGAAGGTAGGCCCACCTCTCTTTGTTACCGACGCATGACGTTCACACCTCTACCCTACGGGGAGACCTCATTAAGGGGCTAGAGCTGCTTGCTTGTAATTGGTCTATGAAAATCGTCTCCCTCATAAACTACAATGTCAACTCAACACTTGAAAGCCTTTGGATTACATAAATAGGCTCCATTAGGCCTTAATGGGTCCCGGTGAAGTGCCTGGTTCTTGATTAATCTGTTATTATAATTCATTTTTACAAAGCAGCCTTCCCAGCATTTGCTCTAGAGTACTTAACAAAAAGGAAAAAAGCACTGCAGATTGACATAAGCACGGCTAACGTTGCACGCCTGTGGAAGCCTGATTCCAGGAGTCTCTGGTGTTTATGAACGGCCCGGATTTAAGTCAAAGGGATGAGACAGGTAGCAGTAGGAAATCACAGGAAACCCTTGGCTGTGCCCTTCCTGCCAGTAGATAACCCATAATGAGGTCAGGCAGAAGCCAAAGCAGAATTTTGATCTGTCCCGCAGAGAGGCCACCCATATCTGGAGATGTGGATAGTGCCAGTGAGGGTTAGGCGAATTTCTGCAAATCAGATTTGACGGCTTGTTGCTTAAATGTGTCAGTTTTTATATCCAATCAAGGGCAAAAAAGATACCTTTTGCTGGACAGGGATTGACCCTGGTAGGTGGTGATAAAACAGTATATAAAAATACCATCTCAATAATAATAAATACAGAATGGCAGTTTGACAGGATAGTTATAGTCCTTGGGAGGAGAGTATAAGGCCGTTGTTATGGTGGTTAAGAAACTGGCACGCCGTCAGAGAGTGCTACAGTTTGTAAACAACTTCTCGGCGGTGACTAGAGCTGGCAGCTGAGTTTGATATGTGTAAATGAAGGTGAACATGGAGTTACGATATGAATATAACAACAATGTGCCCCCCCCCCCACTACCTCAGATATTGACGAATGTGGGACGGGCAGGAACAGCTGCACCAACGACACTGTCTGCTTCAACCTGGAAGGCGGCTATGACTGCAGGTGCCCCCACGGGAAGAACTGTACCGGCGACTGTATCCATGACAACCGGGTCAAGCACAACGGTCAGATCTGGGTCCTAGAGAGCGACAGGTGCTCTGTATGCTCCTGTCAGGTGAGTGCGTCAACGGCCAGGGTCACATGACAGGTCAGTGTGTCGTTCATTGGCTGGGCGTGTTGCTTGGGTGGACCCGGTGCTCTCTGCCACACCCACACTTCAGCCGACAGTTTATAACCAAGTGGATGTGGATCTGTATTTTTGCTGGTGGGATACAGCCACCTCACAGCCTTCCTTTGAGGTGGGCGTGACACTGTGATGCCAGCCTCGTACAATGAGTCTAGCATGGGGAGATGTTTTCATTCGGCAGTGGCGTGCAACACCAAGGGGATACACTGCACGACGGAGCTTTCTGATACAGCTAGCGGGTATGCGTAATTGCTATGGAGGAGGGTAAATGTGATGCTGTTGCTCACTGCTTAAAAGTACGCCCTTGTAAACATAGAAAATTGGTTTTGGATTTAGACTAATCTCTGATTATGTAAATATGGGTGTAAATGCAGCATGAGAAAGGTATCGATTATCAGATTAAGTGATGCCATTTTTAATCTGCAGAAAGGGCCGCAGGTGTCTGAAGATGATTCCCCGGGATATGACAATTAAATTATTCATTTATTTTGCAAAACCTGAAACGTAAGAAGCGTAAAAATTTGCAATTAGATGATTCGTTTTCAATTATATTTGAAAATGGAGGGTGGGGTGGTGGTGGTGGTGGGGGGGTTTGGTGAGTGACAGGAGACTGGGAGAGTATTAGCGCGTAATTGAGCAGAATAGATTGTGTTCCCTGAGACTCAGTCGATGACGTGAACGCAGGGTGAGTGTGTGGCCATTCACACATGGTCCTTATCGGTTATGACCTGTGACCTACGAGTGACATTGAAAGTTAATTAAGCTGATTGACCCCCTGAGGACTAGATAAGGGATGTTGCCTCTCCGATTTGTTGTTAAGAAATTGGCTCTAGTCTATCACACATAACAGCCTGTAGTTGGAAGATTTTTTGTTGAGTGTGATACATCATTGTAATCATTAATCTTTTCTGTGTTCATTGGCGATATAGTGGATTGAGAGGATCGAGATTCTATGACTTCTTAAAGTGAAGGGCATAAGATGGACCATAAGTCATACAAAGGGGCTACTCATATTATGAGCCAATGAGATGCTTTTTATCAGTGAGTTATAGGAAAGGAGGCACTCTGGGGGGCAACAAGCTCTCAGCTGGGGCCAGTGACCCTGTGGCCCCGCCCTCCACCCTGAACCCCCTCCTACTCTGTTTCTGCACAGACGGGGCTGGTCATGTGTCGGAGGATGGTGTGCGACTGTGAAAACCCCACTGTGGACCTCTTCTGCTGCCCCGAGTGTGACCCGCGCCTCAGTAGCCAGTGCCTGCACCAGAATGGGCTTTTGGCCTACAGCACCGGGGCTTCCTGGGTGGAGAGCTGTCAGCAGTGCCAGTGCCTGGTGAGGGCACCTTCAGAGTATGGGGGCAGTGCCGGTCTTTGTCGGCCTTCCTGGGGGGAGGGCGTCTGCTGGCCTGATAAGAGGTACATCAGCCAAGACGGTGCTTGGAAGGCAGTAGTCTTCCTTTCAGTCTGTGGAGGGCACGAGGGACCGCTATAGGTCATAATGGAGAACAAATATGGCTCCTAGCACTGCTTCCAAACAGCAGCCTTCTCAGCCTGACTGCTGACATCCCTTCAAGTTTTCAGCCGTTTTAATGGCTTCAGCTGAATTAATTTTTACAAGGATTTAAACCTGTTGAAGCATTACGTCAGCCAATTCCCCCCACACATCATTTGCCTTTGAGATGTTCTTCATCGCTGGCCATATGTTTGTGCTAAATGCTAATGTCGAGCTTGGTATTCAAACGGCGCTTGCAGTGTCCCGGACAAACGGCGCTTTGTGGTGCTTTTTTTTTTGTGCCACTTCCTGTTCAGCGGACCTTAAATCACCCCTCTGGCTGATTCCTTCCCGCCCGTCTCCCAGGACACACGGAGCCTACCGTCTCTTTAACAAATCAAACTCATCCGCCATATAGGGACCCGCAGAATATGAATGCAGGCGGAGCGGATGTATTTACCACCGACTGCTGTTTACAGGAGATGTGGCGGACGGGGAGGCGGACCACCGGGGCACAAGTGAGGCCCCCGGAAAGTGGACCCTCTTCTTTTTGTGTTGATTTATGTATGATCTCTCCATGACGGCACATAAAAACGTACCGTGAAACCTAGTAAATTCTCTCACTCCTTCACTCTCTCCACAAAAAGGAATCAGGAGCAAAGCACATTGCTTCCAGTGTTAAAAAAACATGCATAATGAACCCGAGAAAAGAAATCTGTAAATTAAACTGAGGCACACAAGGAGTGTGTGGAAAAATACATTAGGAGGTACGGTTTCGGTAACTTCCTTACTGATCCTCGTCCTTTCATTAAGCGCAGAGGGGCCAGCAGAACTATTACTGCACCAGTGACTGCGGCCAGGGCGCTTAATACAACCCTTGATTACCTCGTGGTTCCTGTGTTGAATCACCTGACTCCTGTGAGTATGTAAGAATCGATGGTAACTGTGATACCCAGCGATGAGTAGGGGAAGCAACCTTATTGTATTGGCAGGTATTGGAAGATTATTTTTCCAGTTTGCACAATTTTCACTTTATTCCGAGCCAAACAAGGTGATTTTGTGTTGTAGAATAAATAGCACAATAAATAGCACATCTCTGCTCTGTAAAAGGATTTCATTTGCCACACAGCTCTCTCCCGTAATAATCAAGTGAAAGGGTGAACCGTTTTGATCTTTAGACACAATGCCAGCAGTCAAACGCTAATAAACTGAATTAGCTGCAAGGGCAGCACTGATGAGAGAGTCCTTGACGGGTTTAGCCACATCTGCCGCGGGAGAGATGCTCAGCGGCAACGTTGGCTGGGATACGCATCCAAGACAGCATCCGACATACTATTGATTCACACTTACCTACCAATCAGCAGGCAGTGACATAAAAGCAGTTGATCAAACACCAGAGGTGTTTCTCAAGATGCATACTTGACCACACTTGTGTTCTCCTGTACCTGTTTTATGGCATCTTCCACTGCCAAAGGCCAGTTCCACTACTCAAGAACAGAAGTACGGAGGATGGCGAAATCCCCGGATGTCGTTCTTGCTCCGCCCCAAAAATCTGCCCCAAAAAAGGATGTGTCAGTTGCATCATCACCAAACAAGACCAATCTCGTGATTCATTGTGCCCCCCAGTTTGTTTTTGGGATGCAAGTTAGCATGATCGGTCTTGCCAAGATCACAAGTATGTTATTTGCGTTCTTGGTACTGAGAAACACCAACGGTGGCACATGAAGATAAACCCACGGAGGGCATTTTCAGCGTCGGCAAAGCAGTTGGCGTCTTCTGAGATCAGTTACGGATTTAATCAAAGTTAAATCACCTGGATCTTGTCGTTTAATCAAGATGTGTTCACTGTGGTATTAAATATCATAACGCATAATGTCATATTAATTATGAAGGGTGAAGGCACTCCAATTCGGTGCATATCTTCTGTACGTTTTTCATATCTCATTCCATTCCTGTAGATGCTAGGTAATTAAATTATTATTGTACTCAGGTCAGTGTTTAGTAAATCAAATCTTAGTAAAGGCCCTTTAAGTTGGATCTGCTGTATAACTACTTTTACTGCATTTTCTTTACAAGTTCATCGAAATGTCAGGTGAAATACAATCATGGCGGTGGCAGCGTTTACAGCAGGGGGAGGAAATCGGGAATGGGGGGGCGGTTCACGTACCCAGAGAAGGGAGGCAATGGGCATGGGTGTGTGAAGCCCTGTCTGGTGCATTAACCATGAACGGAGCCCCGTCTGTCTCCGCCCGGCCCGCAGCAAGGCGAGGTGGACTGCTGGCCCCTGTCCTGCCCACCGGTCGACTGTGACTTCACCGTCATCCCCGAGGGCGAGTGCTGCCCGCGCTGCGTGGCGGACCCCTGCCAGGCCGACACTATCCGCAACGACATCACCAGGACCTGCACCGACGAGCACGGCCTGGTGCGATTCAGCGGCTCCTCCTGGATGAAGCGCGGCACAGAGTGCACCCTCTGCCAGTGCAAGGTAGGGGGATCAGCGCCACAGCGCCCCGTGTGGCACAAATCCTGTGGCGCGTGCAGCCGCGTGCGTTAGCCTCTGCTGTAACATATGGGACATGGCCCACGCGCGCGGTACCTGCTACTCAAACATAAGATGCATGCAGCTTTAGCACGTCGGGTTTGCACACAACACGTGTAGCTATAGCAGTAGATGATATAACGTATCGTGCAAACATATACACACGCAGCTCTGGGGATTGGCTTCAGCGCTAAATCGAGAAGCATAGCACTTGTGTAGCTCGGAGTCAGCTATATGGAAGTCTGCCCCTACCCATAAGTCAGTACTTTAATTGCTGGGTGGTAATATAACATGCAGTGAAACACGTATTCTATATCTGATGTTTTTGAACCCATGCAGGACTAAGTGAAAGGGCAGGAACTTAAGATGTTTTTTCTACTAGCAAACAGGGCTAATTCATTGATTTACCTCAGGGGGTCTCACCATGCCCCAGAGCTGCACAGTGAGCTATGAGGTAATCGGATGCGTATCTTGGGTTTTAGGTAACTTAGAGTAACCTTCATGACAGGGATAACGTTTCCCAGCAAAGTGAGCAAAATGGCTTCTTCTAGTTTGTGGTATTTAGCAAATTTGGCAATGAATGAGTGAATAAATTCCCTGAATGTTCTTATGTTGTATTTGTGGTCCTGGAACCTAATCGTCTAATTAGGTCCTTGCTTTGTTAGAAGCTGTTCCATTAGTGCTGACACCCAGACCTGGGCATTCCCTGGATGCTCAGCCTGGCTGCACTTACACCTGGTCGTCTCCTTGATGACATGCATGTCTGCAATGTGCTATTTGTTTCACTTGTATGTCGCTTTGGACAAAAGCATCTGCTAAATATCTGAGCGATAAATAATGGCAAAAATGGTAATTAGGCACTTTCCTATGTTCTCTGCCTCCCTGCAGAACGGACACGTTTGCTGCTCAGTCGACCCAATGTGCCTTTAGGCACCACAGGCCGGGCACTGCAGCCGCTTGTACAGTATCACGCGTCCATGGGGAGTCTCCTACCCACAAGCCTCTTTATACCAAATACAGATCTGTGCCGTACCAAAGGGACGATGGACTGTAGCAAGCTCATGCCTGCAGAGCTCCATCCGTCCCACTACCGGTAGCCGTGAGCAAGAAAACATCCATGACAAACTCTGTAAGTCTGTACAAAGTACCTAAACTGGCATGACTGTACTAGATGTTGAAGGTTTACTAATTTTGAATTCTTTACCTTTCTGAAGGATTGTGGTATATCTCAGTAGTGAAGAACATCTGTTTGGTTTTCCCTTTACTTACGTGACCATGTTCTGTTGTTTGTTTCTAGTTTAATTTATTCTGTGGCTTGTTATTGTGTAATGGTGAAATAAACTTGTCCATTTACAAGATTAATAGTTATGTCCTTTTCTGCTGTCACTGACTGCATGCTTTCACCCATATATATATATTTGTAAATACATGTTGAATACAAGAATTTAAAAATAGCAAGGTAATATAAAATATTAAATGAAGAAGAAAAAATTGAGAAGTCGCCAACAAAATATTGTGTGTACCTGGATATGGAGTTAAGAAGCATTTGTTTTTTGGTAAATAATATGGGCAAGAAATTCAGAAAATCAGAGCTGTGATTATCAATGCCTACATTGATCTTTCTTAAATTCAGCCCAACACACATTTGATAAACACATGCCTTGAAAACACTGACATCATTATCGCTTTGACTACACTTGCTTGTATGGAAAATGCGAGGGATTAGCTGAGCGGCTAACAGAATGCAAATGAGTCCAAAGCTCTTTATGACGCCAATTGCAAGGCCCTTTATTACTCTCTGTTAGGCTGCAAATGGGTCATTTGGTTGTTAATGATCCTGTGGATTTATTGTGACCGGTTCTCCTCTGGTTGAACCTAAGATCACTGTTCCTCTTCTCTACAAAATGCCTTTAATGAAAAGTTATCTTCCGAAACGGTCGGAAATTCCCAGCTTGCCTCACTCTCAAGGTCCTCCACAATAGACGTCCTCCACTTTTACGTGTGTTGTTACTCTGCAAAGGGACCAAACCTGTAACGGGAAGGTCTCCATAGAAATGCCAGGAAGGTAACTACTCACTAAAGTGTGTGGTGGACTGCACTTCCAAATTTTACATGTTACTTAACATATTCAAGGGCCCCACAAGTATCAGGGCCCCTCAATCTGCCAGGCCAGGCTCCCATGTCCCTACTGTACCCTGACTAAAAAGTAGCCTGATATACGGAAATTAAATATCCAAATTAGATTTTAAAATTGTAAACCTTGTCAGGCACATTGAAGCAGGCACCCGCAGGTGGCACCTCGATGTCACTACGCTCATTTCATCCAGTGATCAGTTTCTGCTAACTAATTTGCCTGGGTCTGTTGCTGCTGCACATCATCCTGAGCTATGCTGCTCCTGGTCCACCTCCAGCATGCCCCCCTCCCCGCTCGGCGCCAAGACGAGCCTCCCTCTCCCACCAGCTGGGAGACAGCAGCCGATCTGCAGTACTGTGCCAAAGAAAGGCTGCACTGTCCAGGAAATCACAACTACCCCGGGCCTTGAGCTTAAAACTGCGATGGGCGGCCGGTCCACAGAGAGTGCCAGCCTTCCATCTCACGGCCGTGGGCCCTCGTTCCCCTGGATCGTGCTTTCGTTTACACGCCTGCTCGGCAGCAAACACATGAAATATGCATCCAGAAAACACCAAAAATAAGACCATCAGAATCATGATCAGCTGTATTATCACCAAGCACATTTGCGTGCACGTGGGATTCAGCACGGTAAATCAAACAAATAAAAATAACAGCACTAAATAGGTGTACAATAACCAAACACTGCATACATACAGACAGACAATAATGACAGACTGAAAAATAAAAACAAGAGAAACGTAATATACTAGATGAATGGATGGAATGATTGATTAACATTGTAAAAAATTGTGGGTCCCCTAATACACCCTGTCTCCAGAAGTAGAAAGATTATTTTTAAAATTCTTTATAGAAAGACAATTATTCACAGTTGAACAGATGATCATGTTAATAAATTATATTTTCTAATATCCATTCTTTTGGTTGTTTAATATTTTTTCAAAATGTTAATCGGTGTTTGAGATTCAGGCTGCCGCGGAGGGCACCCTTCTGGCAGAAGTTCTGGAAGCTTTGACCCTCGGCACAGAATTCCACTGATACGGATCCACCCATGAATCCTGAGGCCCTCGTTGACAGACGTGAAGCTGCCGGGCCCAGCCTGGGGTGATAAGTATAGATTTGGAAAGGGCACCGGCTGGAATTCCATGGGACGCTGACTCGCAGGCTCCGCTGGCAGTTTTCCTGTGACACAATGGGGGGGGGGGGGGCACAAAGAGGACAGGAGCAAAGCCACCGGCTGGCAATTAGCTAGAGAAGCTAAGAAAGGGGGGCTTAACGAGCAGCAGCAGGGGTGTAACGGGCAACACGCCCCACCCTCACAAAACAGCCCACACTGGAAGCTTTGAAATGCCACGTACAGATGAGCAATTCCCCTCTGACTCCCTAACGATTTTTCCATTAGGTCAGTGTAAAATTTCCCTCCAAAACTCCCCCAGAAACTTCCCCGACCCACTGGGAATGACAGAGATGGATGGTCTCATCTCATCCTCCCGAGAAAGCGATTCGACACAGAGGGGATGCAAAGAAATTTTGTTCCACTGTTGGTTTTTCCCTGGACACAATGACCAGGGGATCAGCAGGATGGTGAGCACACAAATCATCGCTTAGAAAGTGTTACAAGATGAAATGAGATGTGTCACCTGATGCAAGTACTGTCCCCAGGTTCCAGTATGTTCATTTTTCCTCTCGTTAAGATCTTTAAAGACCCCGGGCTAATAATGAGGCCAGCAGAGTGCCATAATCCTTAGCCTCAATGAAGACCTTCAGACCTCGCCTAAGGCCAAAGACCAAAGAGTTGAAGCATGTTAGGAATCTATAATTTTAAAGAAATGTTTCCTCTGGGCTATCAAAATCAAATTAAACATATTAAATCATTTACACTCATAAATAATGGGGGAAATGAATTTAAATAACCTCAAACCAAGGCTCTGTTGAATTCTCCAATCTGATTGGTCAGAGGGACGCAGTGTCAACCAGAGGAATCATTTTGCAGAGAATTGTTTGCGTGTTTGCTGGTGCTTAGCCTCCACAGCTGTGAATTTAGAAGCATATGATGCATTGCTGTACATTAACCCCTATATCAGGAGTTTGCATTATCTCCCCGGGTCATGTGGATTTTCAGGAACATAGACAATCTTGACTTGGTCTCCAACTAATCACCAGCAGCAGCGATCCTAGGATTTTGTTGCTGGGCATAAGGTGTTCCATGATTCACATAGAGGAGCCGTCCTTATTATTAGTCAAATATCTATTTGTAATTGGTGAGTGAGAGTGAAGGGGGCACTCTGGAAACCAATCAGCTTTCAGCTGGAGCCAATGCCCCTGAGGCCCCGCCTCTTTATGAGCCCCTGTAAGACATGCACTTAGGTAGATTAGTGTCTCTGTATTGTGTGCTTGTCTGCCTCGGGTAGCGCCAAGCCTTCTGCCCTGGTACTGGCTCCTGTGACCCTATACAGGAAAATATGTTGGAAGATGGATGAAGGGATATATATTGATAAATGGGGGCTCACATTTCTGCTTTCAGCTCTGTGTACATTGCCTCTGAAAGGTAAAAAAATGTGGTGCTTGATTTAATGTCTTTAAACTGGCCACAATGTGGCCTATAATGGCCTCCCATCCCATCCAGCGTGTCCCCTGCTTCATGCCCTCTGGTGACCTGCTGTCTCATCCAGCGTGTCCCCAGCCTCTTGTCCTGTGATGGCTTGCCGTCCCATCCAGCGTGTTCCTTGCTTCATGCCCTGTGGCAACCTGCCATTCCATCCAGGGTGTCCCCTGCTTCGTGCTCTGTGATGGCCTGTCATCCCATTCAGGGTGGACATTGCCTCGTGCCCTGTGGTGGCCTGCCATGCCATCCAGGGTGTCCCCTGCTTCGTGCTCTGTGGTGGCCTGCCATGCCATCCAGGGTGTCCCCTGCTTCGTGCCCTGTGATGGCCTGTCATCCCATTCAGGGTGGACATTGCCTCGTGCCCTGTGGTGGCCTGCCATGCCATCCAGGGTGTCCCCTGCTTCGTGCCCTGTGATGGCCTGCCATCCCATCCAGGGTGTCCCCTGCCTCGTGCCCTGTGATGGCCTGTCATCCCATTCAGGGTGGACATTGCCTCGTGCCCTGTGGTGGCCTGTCATCCCATTCAGGGTGGACATTGCCTCGTGCCCTGTGGTGGCCTGCTATCCCATCCAGCGTGTCCCCAGCCTCTTGTCCTGTGATGGCTTGCCGTCCCATCCAGCGTGTTCCTTGCCTCATGCCCTGTGGCAACCTGCCATCCCATCCAGGGTGTCCCCTGCTTCGTGCTCTGTGGTGGCCTGCCATGCCATCCAGAGTGTCCCCTGCTGCGTTCCCTGTGATGGCCTGATATCCAGCCCAAGATGCCCCCTGCCTTGTATCTTGTTTCCTGGGAGAAGTTCCAGACTCCGTGACCCTGCACCAGATAAATGGTTACAGAAGACAGATAACATGATGCAAATATAAATATTAATATAAGTAAACAATTAGCAAGAACATGATTATACATTACATTAATTCGTCGTTCTTCTGTTAGACATAGCTTGTTCTCTTGCACATTTCACAGGTGAGCATGGTTCGAATTACGGGGGGTACTGGGGGGTACTGTACCCCCCGATTAAGACCCAGACCCCCCCAAAAAGACAAAAATAGCAGTTTGGGGGGGTACTACGATTATTCGTTTGTTGTTGTAAAAAATAAAGATAACTTCACCTTATAGGGAATGTTTATGTAAAACGATCTTAGACACCCCTAAAGTGGACCGTACCATTTTAACCACCTCGGCGCTAAAGGCAGGTTAATCAGTCGGTTGCGTCATTCATTCTAATTGAGTGACCTGTTCGTTTTGCTCGTTGTGCATTGGTAACTGTAAGTAGGC
>JABFDZ020000001.1:5121214-5136884 GCA_019775955.2 Pollimyrus isidori
TATATTCCCCCCACATCAGGGAGGGCGGCGCCTGAGCGCCCCCTCTGGGCCAGTCGCCCCCAAACTGTGGTCATATAAGTATTATGAAGGCAGTACCCCCCAATTATGGAGGGGTAATTCGCACTCTGCAGGTGAGTATTTGTTGAAGTAGCTTTATTTCGATTGTGAAACTAAAAATGTTAGTCATGCAACTGGAGTATGAAGTATTTGAAGCCATCTATCTGCAAACACCTGATTGGTGGATGTAAGGTTATATGATAAATTGTCAGAAAGACCTTTAGAATGTGTTTGTTTAATAATAAAAAAAAAATGATACCCATTATTTACCAGTCTTGTCAGCATGATCCTATTAACAGATATCCTCTTCCCCCAAATTTGTCACTGTTTAATGGTTCAAGATTGCGAGCGAGCGGCAGCCAATCAAAATTAATTGATTCACATTTGACACCTAATTGGCCATTAACAAAATAGTCAAGAGGAAGGGTTGTGAGGGGCAAGGAAAGGCGACGGGCTGGGTCCGGCCTGGGGTACGTTTCCCAAAACCTGCATGTATGTAAGTTGCTAAATGCAGCAACTATACCTTTGAGAAATGTATCCCAGGCAAGACCGGGCTAGGCTAAGCTAGGCTAGTAGCATTGTTTCCTCTGAAGATCAGATCTTTGCTATGACTACAAAGAAATCGTTGCCATGCAACCTGTGTTAATCTATAATGAAGGCTGTTTCTGCATGTGAGTAGTGTTAATGAGTCCTGGCACACTGTGTGTGACACCGGCTAATACACTGAGCCAAAAAAAGCAAAAGCCGCTGTTTTCATCCAAGAAACCTTGATTGTTACTCAAAGAAATAATTGGATGACCTTTTTGATGAGTCGGGTAAAGTCAACTTAATATTATTCATGTTAATTGCAGCAATTTTTTTTACCCTGGCTTCTAACGTTCTGCAAGCTGTGTGATTTATGCCACTGTGTAATTGGAAATGTAGATAAATTGTGTGCATGAAATATAAGCTTTATGACTAAAAAAATCTCAACTGATCCTTAACATACTGGATGTGTGGTTACTAGACCTAACATAGTATTATTTTGAACCTACATCACGCATGTTTCCTTTTCTTGATGTGTTCTCTCCTGGTGGAAGCTCTTGGCTCAACAGTGGTATGGTTGCAGAGGAACACTGCAGATTCCTGAATGGACGATGTCCTGCTGTCTTTGATACACTGCATATTATGGAATACTGCTATATCAACAGGGCTGAAGATGGGGACAGTGCCCCTAGCATATAGTGCCTGTAATTGGTCAGATGATATAGTATAATGTCCTTCATAATATGCGTATCAGGGATTCGGTCATTTTATGTGGGCTGTTTTGTTCAAACTGGAATTGCAGGCCTTGAGGGTGGGCAGAGTAGTGATTGAATTTCTTTGTCGGGCTGCCATATACACTGTAGGGACCTACGCCCAAAGAAACTCAAGGGGGCTTCAAAATTGCAATCTTGCATTCGCTATTTAGAAAACACTAGCCGTATTTGGCCGTTGGAACCACCCATTGAGATCCACTGAAATACACAAGTATATCATGAAACCCTTGTTTTTCTGTTTGTTCCATCAGTCACATGTACTTATTTGACACTATCTGATATCTGACAATGACCCCCCCTCCCCATACTTCAAAGATTTATAGCTCTGTCCGTTGCTTTGAGAAGTATATTTGAAGCATGACCTCATACCATTTTCTTTGAACTAAGCCAACTTCTTGACCCAGTAGGAGGTGGGACTAAGGATAGGTTGTCTTTGGTCATCCTTCTTTTCTTCGGGGACCTCTGGGCATTTACTGAACGCATGAAGGATTCACCCTGACAGGTGATCAAAGGCGGATCAGCAGCTGATGCATGTTTGAGATGTTTGCCACAATTCCACGTTTTGATCTCAAGCTTATGATTGATTGGGGTGTCTGCAGAATCACCTGGTTTTATCTGTTATGGTACAATATTGTTTTTCACCAATTATACGAACTGTGGACATATTTTCCCAATACGGAATATCATACTTCGCCAATATTTCAATATACTCAATTTAATTCTCAAAATCTCCTTCCTAATTAAATAAATTAGAAAAGCCGTTAAGCAAGACATCTGAAGATTATTTTAGTAGCATGGTAATCAGAAAGAAAGACTGTTCATTTAGTATGAATACTTAGTATAGGTTATGTCATTCTTACATAACCTAATTTATAACCATAAGTGGGTTCATGAATCTCGAGGTTAAGTGTCCGTATCTGGAAGGTCACCATTTCAAATCCATCACCATCCTGCTTTCAATAAAATCCATCCATACATCTTCTGCGTCCTATTCAGGGTCACAGGTGGGTCCACAGCCTGTGGGGACAAGGCAGGAAACAACCCAGGATGGGGTACCTTCCCATCGCAGGGCACACTCGCACACCATTCCCTCACACATGCGGGCAATTTAGTAATCCCAAATTACCTCTGCAGGGTTTTGGACTATGGGGGGAAACCGGAGTACCTGAAGGAAACCCCACAAGGACACATGCCACACACATTCCAGTGGAACTCAAACCCTGGTCACAGAGGTGGAAGGCCACTGCACCACCCCCTTACAATAACAGCGATGTGATTTTCTGTATTGTTGTCATTAATTTTCCCCTAAAACCCATCCATCCATCATCTGTAACCACACATCCTATTCAGGGCTGCGAGGAGTCCGGAGCCTATCCCAGAGGCTGCGGGTACAAGGCAGGGACCAAACTGGATGGGGTGCCAACCCATAGCAGGCCACACTCATCCACCTTTCACTCACAATTGTACACCTATGGGCACTTTGGTAACTTTTCCCTAAAACATCCAAATGAACCAGGCTAGGCCAGTGGGGACTCCTTCTTTACGCATAGGGCGGAGAAAGGTCATATCCATGATCTACAGCCACGCTCGTTAGCGCTTAGCTCGTTAGTATAACCATCACCTGGGTTTTCGGTAACTGAAGCATAGGCAGGAATGAAAAAGCCATCATGCTGGTGAGCTTCCTGGTGAGAGTTCTGGTGCAGTGCTTTTTGGAACACAATGCAGTATGTGCAGCTCCATAAGGACTAAACCAGGATGCCTTTGGAACATTAAAAAAAGGATCTGTTAGGCTGCGTTTGCTTTACCCTGCTTAAGCTGGAAATAAGACAATGCTAGTCAGAACAAATTTTGTGAACATTTTATTTGCATTAATATAACTAGCCGGAAAATATGCAAAGCAGAAGGTACAGTAATGATGAATAAGGTTTATAATTATCTGATAAAGTATGCTCTGAAATACCACTGCAAGCCTCCTTTCATGCCCCCAAATAAAAACATTGAGAGCCAGTAATTTCACATTGTGATAAATAAAAAAAAGCATGTTCTGCTTCCGACACGAACCAGATACGATGAAAAATGTCAGTTGTAAATATATACAGGATGGTACATGGGTGGGGGGACTTTATCAAGCCAATAAATAAACAAAATAAAAAAGTAGCCTGACATTGACATTGCACAGTAAATTGATATATTTCCCATATTTCCACCCAGGAGCAGAGGAATTCAGCATGTAGGTGCGCCTCAGATGGGAAACTCACCGTAAGATACAATATGGGACCTTCGGGTTTCTGCAGGCATTTTATTATTATCGGCAATTTCCCAGTACCATTACCGAAGACAGAGGCAGCTGGGGCAAAACATGGAAGCTGAGTTATTTCATGGAAATAAGCCAAGGCACAGCGTCAAAATTTTACAATAAATACGGTAAATAACAGTTCTGCAAATGTCCCTAATATATAAATATTTTATTTATGCACCAAAACACAGCAATAAGAAAAAATATATCGATTTACAAAATAGAACTGTTAAAGCACCAACACATTTACGCTTAAAGAGGTAGGATTACCACATTATATCTGATACGTGCCCCATGACCTTTAAAAAATATTCCTTACAAAAATGTACAAAAAAAAGCTTTTTTGGTGACCACTAGTGGCTTGGCTTTCCCATACATATGCTCCTCAGAGTCACTGCACAAAGTCCAGCACAAGACCAGCTGGGGGCTTTGAAAGGGTTAGAACAATCTAGAAAGGAACATCTGCTCTCTAAAAGCAGGTCATTTTGGCCCAGACAGGTACTAGCAGATAGACTCCCGATTCATCTGCAGCCGCCGCACATCAGGGAGATGATTGGCCGGGATCAAAAGACACAGCCGGCTCTTCTGTTGACACACAGTCTATGATGATATTGGGGTGGGTGACCTCTGGGGAACAAGGGCACATGGTGTTGCTGGAGCTGGAGACACAGCGTGGTGTGTCCACCGACAGCAGCATGAGGCTGCCCCTCTTCATAGTGGTGCCTATTGGGACACAGGTCTCCTCGGGCGTGGTGCCCATCTCCTTGCTGTGCTCTGACGGAGATTTCCTCCTGATGCGTTCATAGGATTTGTCTCGGTTCTCTGGGCCCTGCTCGCTGTCCTGGAAGCGGCCCAGCAGAGAGATGAAGAAACCAAAGAGGGCAAAGGCAGCCAGGCTGGGGATGAAGGCCAAACATTTGATGTTGAGGCTGGTGCCGATGTAGCGGCTATGCAGAAACATGTCCTGCTGGACGTAGGTGAGGTTGGTCTCAGGATCTATGTTAGAGGAGCGCCACTCCCAGGTCAACATGCTCCTGTTGAAATTGACCAGAGTTTCAGGAGCCTCCACTGTGTAGATTTTCTCCCCTGGTCCAACGTACTGCCCATATTCATAGGGCTCGTAGAAGATCTGGTTTTTCCACATGTTCAAATCCAGTATCAAAACCATGAAAATTATCCCATAGTTGAACCATTTACCTGATGGTAGGATGAACAGGAAGGTAAGAATGGAAACTGAGCCATTTCTTGTGTATAATCACCATCCTGATTACATAACAGGTCATTGGAAAGTTCACCATTTCACAGGAAATAATTCAGTTCAACAAAAAAAGTAATTTAAATATGTCACCCAAAGCATATTTTTCATGACAGTCTTTCCACCAGTTACAATCTTATCTCATAGCCATTTCTAAATATAAATTCATCTGTGAGTAGGTTTGCAAAGTTTCATATTAAATCCAGTAATTTTCTTATTACCGTCACTTTAAGAACCACATTTTTTTTAAATCCTGTAAGTGCATAATAAACTAATTTCAGTGAAGGAGCCTTTTAATGTTTCTTAGTCAAGGTAATAGCAGTGTAGCGTTTCCATTAAACTGAACTATGGTACAATACTTTCAGCTGAATATCCGACTGCCAGTTGGTTACCATCGTGGGAGTATGACATTGGAGAGAACATTACTTTTCTTCCATTAGTGAAATGCAGGTATCTGGAAAGGCAACCATTGATATCTTAATGCAAAGACAGGCTCAGGAAATGCTTTGGAGGGTGGCTGGTTCAGAGGAATTTAACCCTGCAGTCTGACATCTGGGGTCACATTTGCATTTCTCGTTTATGCGTTCAGCTGGCGGCTCGTTTTGAAGGGTCTGCCCTATTTCAGCAATGCAAAACGGTTTACACACGGACATTATTTACTACTGCCGCTGCATGCGTCCAGGGGAATGGCATCATCGTTTGTCAGAGAAGCATGGGTATGATGTCACAATGGGGGATGGTCTTAGACCTCAAGAGCAGCAAGAATAGGGGATGCTGCAGATTTAGCATGTAACAGGGTCGGATGAGACAGGCCCGGGGGTGACCATACCTGTGATGTGAATGTGGTATTCCTCCTTGAAGATCTGCTTGCAAACTGGAAGCCTCACTTTCACGTGATTAGTGTGCAAACCGGGCAGGTTGATGTCCAGGTCCCCCATAAAATGCGGAAATGCCCAGTCCTGAAATCAAGCCATATACAGTACACACCACAGTCAGCTCTTACTTTTGAAGATGGGACTCTAACTAGAACAGTGTGTGTTATTTCCTTTTAATATTTTTACATTTCATACACTAGCTAATATTCATGTTATTGTATTTACATTTAGAACATTTGTTATATGAAACATTAACCAAGCACATATCTGAGCTTAAAACAAGCAGCAAAATCATGTATCTGACCATGGTTACAGTCTGAGGTGCAAAGGCCTGAGCGCTGAGGGAAGCTGTCACGGGCATAAACATTATGACAAACAACTTAAAGAACTCAAATCTACAGCCCTGCATGCCTGGAATTTCGTTAAAAGATAAAATAAAGTGGCTTTTATCAGTATTATGTATATAGAAGATCCAAGATTCTGCTTCTGAGAAAAATTTAACGTCAACATATATTGACATACTGTGCTGTATCTACTATTCAAATAACCACACAGACACACACATTTTAGACTTGACTTTTGTTGTTGTATCACAGATAAATGTTTATAGATGCAATATCCTTCTCAGCTTCCAGTGTCTGTTATCAGAAAGAAATTTTGTATTTAAACCTCAAGTTTTGATATGGGCTTGGTTTCTAGACTTCTCTAATGTGCACTACAGTGAATAAAATCCACCACGAGCTAGTAGAGATCTAAAGGACTGCTCTCTATTGCAACCTGAAAGAACTAACTAAGCACAGGTGACGAATTAAGGAGCGACAAGTTTGTGCTGAAAACCAATGTAAAATAAACAAATATCAAATAAACCAACAAGTAAGTTGCACTAGGTAGCGTGGTTAGTCAATATACGAACTTCTGTAGTGCGCCAGCTTTATTTAAATGGTCTTAATTAACACTCAGCTATAAACACTATGAAAAATTAAGTCTAGCTTTGGATAAAAAATGTCCTGGCAACCGTGCCAAAAGCTGTTTATGAAGAAGTCAGTCATAAAACCCAACAGCTTCTGTTACGCAAATCTTAGCGGGGCAATTGGTTCGGGGGACAATTCGCGCTTGGTCGGTAATTAAACTGTTAATTAGGTTTTGAGTAAAAGATTAGTCCTTCCCTTGCAGACGCGTAAGAAGATTAAGGGCCACACTCAAGATGAAGGTGAAAGGATCCCCTTTCTATTGCGGGGTGGGCGCTGTCTTATTGACAGGATGGAGGCGGGTCTCCGCAGTTTGCGGCTCAGCCTAATTGAAATCGTAAAGCACTTTAATAAAGCGGCCGAGGCAGCAGGCGGCTGGCAGGCGGAGCGCTGCGGCGAGGGCTAGGATGAGTAATACTGCGGTAAAACAAACGCATCTTCGGGAGGGGGTTGGGAGACTGTGAATGAGTTCGGAGGAGGAAAACAAAGGGGGATGGAAAGTCCGCATCTGGAAAACGACATCGGCGCAATTAACAAGCACAATTACGGTGAATAAAATGCGTTTGCAGAAGAGGGTCGACCTGAAGGCTTTGAGAAACGGGAGAATGTGTCTATCTCAGAAGATGTACAGAGAAACAGACGGAGATTCTGTTTTATCTTCACTGTGATGTACTTTAACAATTTTGCCTTCGGGAATATAAATGTATAACAGCATCGATGCACATGGCAAAGATGTGTTACTAATCGTAATCCGGAGAAAACATCTAGTAGTACACTGAAAACTATTACTGAATTAAATTGCTTTAAAATCTTGGTTTTTAATAGGACTATATTATTGCCGTTTAAAGCTTGTTAAGACCAAAGTGTCGCTGTATCTCTCAGGCATGCATTACATTATGACAACCGAGCTGCAAAACAAATAACCTTTAAGATTTCACTTAAAAATCTGACACATTACAGACAGCGCTAACTGTGAATATAGTTTATTCAAATCATGTTGTGCATTTGTCCCATCCAGCCCCAACGCAGAGTTGATTGGCACAAATTATGGAGGTATAGTTAGTACAACATTTTTAGTCTATAAATTTTGTATGAGTCTAGCATCACACAAAAATAATCAGAACTTTTCCTGTAATCCAAAGTAAAACCTAAACATGCAGTGTCATTGAAATAATGCTTTTGAATCTGTAAAACACTCAACATTACTAACCATTTAAAATATTGTCTAGTGTTCATGACATGTTCTATAACATTGAACAGTAATAAAAACTGTAAAAAGTAGTAAAAATAAATGAATTCTTCGCCGCTGCACATTTTAAACATGTTAATGTCCTTACATTCTTTTTGCAAATAATTTTCCAAACAAACTACTTGGTTTTGGTTATTGAACGAATACGGCAGTCCTCCGTCTGTAATGGATACCTTTTTTTTGTTAATGATACATGAACTACCGGACAGCCGGTGATCTAACGAATTACCTATGGAGACGTGCTGCCGAGCCTTTATGCGCATGTGCAGTTCCGACGTTTTTGATGTAGAGTTAGGTTTTGGGGGTTAGGGCAAGGGTTTTAGGGGTTTAGGGTTATGGTTAGGGCTATCGATTAGCACTACGGTAGCCTAACTCGATAAAGTAGGTTAACAGAACAACCGACCTGCGAACAGTAACGGATACTATAATTCCTTGTTTTTCGCGTATAAACATAGGCCTACTTATGATAAAGTTTAGCTTATAGTTTGCACGCAATAAACTATTCGGAATAAGCCACCAACAGAAACATTATCTAAAAATAAAACAACTGTATTTCCGCCACGGGATAGAAATTCTATTCGGAGTGGAGCGGAATTTAAAACTTATGAACCGTTTATTTTTGTAATTTTCCACTTACTATCTTCCCACTGCGGTAAACCGCGAATCAGCGGATACGGGGGTTCCGCTGTATTATGTGCCATCCGGCTCCACCTGCACTCTGTAAGCGCTTCATGATACCAAACTGCCATGACTTAGCCCATTACAGTCTTTCAATTCTCAGCACAAAATATAGCCAATCCCCATCTGTATTTGGTACAACCAATTTATTTTCGACATTTCACCTTGATACATATAAAAGCATATATTTTTCCATGGGGTAATTTGCTTTGGTAACAAAAACCCAGTACAGTGTGCAGTCTTCCCATCTCTGGACAAGATGGATGACTGTAGTCCATGTGGACACATCTTATGATGTTAGATTTTCGCAAAAGGTCTCTCCATTCGTCTGGAAATTATTGCTGTGCCAACAACCCTATATAACATATAGCAGGCCTAGGTTATATGGAACTGTATATATACACATCTGTATATATGTAAACTTTGTATTCATATTTCTGAAAACATGAAGACTAAATTTAAAACCTTCAGTTTTTTATTGTAAGTAGCAGAAATTGTATATGGCTAATGTATTTCATATGAATCAACACAATCTCATTCTGGTAAAAATGTAATTTCATTTAAATCATAAAACAAACATGAAACCCACATGTTTTGAGATAGAAGCACTTTGGTGTAAAGATTCCGTCTTTAAAAACTGCTCTTTGCTCACTTCCTTCAGAGGCAATTTGCATATCCATACCCCCTGCGCCATAGAAAGCGATAAACATGATCCATGATTTTTCCTTTCTGGAAGTAGAGATATAGAGGATGTCTCACATGTCACGTTAAACACAGTGTGTGTGTGTGTGTGTGTGTGTGTGTGTGTGTGTGTATATAGGGGGGTGCCTTATTTTGCAAACAGTCAGAGGGACCGCGAGACACACGCACAACAGCTGTGGATACGTGAGCAGTGATGTCACAAGCAACGAGCCGGCAGGTGATCAAAAAAGCGGCGCGGTCCTCGCTGCCAGGCTGCCGAAGCCGGCTGGGACGCAGGCATGTTTTAATTGGCCAACAGGGAGCCCTACCTGCATGACAATGAGGAGGTCAAAAACCAGGATGAAAGAGGCGAGGAAGGCTCGGGAGACCTCGTCACTCGGCAGAAAACCACGGTTCAGGTTGTCCCAGCTTATCCAGTCAGTGCTGATGACAAGCACCACCACAGATGTCAGGGAGACGAGGACGGCCCTGTGGGAACACACCACACACACGCACACACACACACACACACGGGTGCACACAAATCCCATCATGCACTTGTTTCACAGCACGACAGTCTCCTGATGTCATACTGACTGATCTAATTGCTTAGACACTGTTATCCCTCTTCCTGTGTCACTCGCTATTTTTTTAAGAATCAAAGATGCAATCACAGAAGATGAGTGCAGGTATACTAGTAGCATGAAAACTAGCAAAACTCTACTAAGAAATAATTATAAAATACAAATCAATTTATCATTAAGAACATATTCAAAATACAGGCTCACTTGAGACAGACAGATAAAGGTGTGGGTTCTTTTACAAAGAAAATTGAAAGCATGCCTTTCAAAAATATGTAATTTTTCACAGAAGAGCCCCTAGTTAGATAAAATAAAAGTTACAACAAAGTAATGCTGAATGTAATGAAGTAAATTAGTCCAAGAAAAATGCAATGATAGAGCGGTGGGGCAGGTCTGAATAATTTAGGTAGGAGGTCTGTTATGTAATAGTGGAGGTTCTCCTTCACGGAGTCTCTCTATATAAACTTCTTCTCCTGAGGTTAATTAAAGATCATTCTGCAGTGGGGTTGTTAACTGATTTCACATCATGTCATCCTTGTCACTCACTGATTCAAAACATAATATCCCCAGTCTTAAATTCCTACAATTGCCCCTGCATAAAACCTACATTTTCCATGAGCCTCAGTACTCAGGCTACGGTGGAATACTGAACAAGCTATTACTGGCCTATTGACGGTCAACATCATCGGTCAACATTGATAGGTGGCACCTTGGGAAGCTTGAGGACTCATGAGACAAGGCTAACGGGGCAGAGCTGAATAACATGCCAGAGGTGTAGGAACATGTTACCCAGCATCCTGTGCTGGAGCCCTGTTCCTGGTTGAATAACAGTAGCGCGGCCAGCCTGGGGACGCGGTAAAGTTACTTCTGGGGCCATGGAGGTGGCAGCTGAGTGGAATTTCGTGTAGGAACAAATTCTGGTACAGATGAGAACGTTTCCTAGCTGGGCCTTCAAACCTCGGAGATGAAAGGAGCCAGAGGATAGATCTCCAGAGCTTTTGATCTTGTTTTATGGGACTATTTCACTCCCTTCTTTCCAGAGAGGTAAAAACAATGGAATTAACGGTCTGGTTCAGGGTCAGGCGCTTTGGGGCCTGAGCCCGAGGCTACATTGCATTCCTACTGCGCTGCATTTATCTGACAGGAGGCTTTATACTGGTTAATTTTCACAAGGTTTTTTCATTTGCACCGAAACACTTTTCTACAGACGGTCGTTAAGGGTACATATGGTGTTCAGCCTTTCCATTGTGCACTACATCTACACCTTAAGGCAACAGACATTAAATACAAATGGGTAACTACAAAAAAACTGGGTTGAAATAATTTCACTATACAAATTATCCATCCATCTTTCAGCTGCTCATTCATTAATCCATTGTGGAGACTATGAAAATTATTTGAATGATATTTACTTGAAATTGAATTGAATATAATTTCAAAAACAGTTACAATTGCATGGAATATATACATATTTTGTGAAATTGTCAAGGTGATGTGCTGACGAAAAGAGATTTTATTAACCTATTTCTTGGCACAAATTAAAACACAAAAAGTATTCCTTAAATTTAATGACACCTCTTTTCGAACAATGACGTTCTCAGGTAAGGGAAAATAAAGGTGCAGTGCTCTTTTGAAAAATCTTGCTAATCCTGTTTGAAATAGTGGATTCATGGGGAACAGATATGAAAAAATGCCTCAGCTTCCAGGTTTTCTGCATTCAATGAACTGCTGTCCTTCTGGAAAGTACTGTCAGTGTTTGGGGAAAAAAACCAGCAAGGTCAAAGATTATTGTTAGCTGGTTATGACAAAGGGTAACCTTACCGGAAATTAGTCATAATTAATAATAATTATGCTGACTTATAATGCTCAAAACAGGTGATGCCAATTGTGCTGGGTTCTCTTATCTCATTAACAGAGTCCTGCTATAGCAGATCCTGCTAACACACACGAGACCTTGTTCTTCGACGCTGGGAGACGAACACACTCCTCCAACACCCAGAATTCCTGGGTTCAGTCGGTCACACGTCTGACCCACTTTCTAACTTCGAGTTCTGACCTACTTTGAAGTCTGGACAAAAGTGAGTTTGTGTAAGAATATTTTTATGTATTTTTTAACAGCTTCGTTATGACACTGTGAGGACTCGGGTAGCTGACTGACCCTGGCGTCTATGGAACATCACATTATTCAATCTGGAACTATCCACCAAGTGTTTACAGAGCAATTTAGGTTAAGCACCTTTCTAAAAAGGTTTGAATACAGTTCTTCTGCTGGGACGTGAACTGGTAACCTTTTGGTGATAAGTCAAGCTCTCTAATTGGTACTTAATAGCCCAATGCAACCTTACATGGCAGCTGAATCACGGCATCGTTTGGTACCTTGTTTTCCAAACCTACTGGCATATAGGGCAGTATGTGTCCATGGGGCACTCATGGAGTGGGGGTGGGATGGGTCTGTGGCTCCCTCCATTGCAGGGATGGGCAAAAGGAGCAAAATGGCCAAAATGATGACCTTTAACATTTAATCATTCCTCTCTGCTTGATTAAGGCATGGATTTTGTTCGTTGTTATTATACATTCTTAAGTTAAGTTACTGTGGTTTTAGTAGGATAGGCAGCTATGCTGTTACTCACATACATGCACACACCTACCTAGTTGTGGGGACATTTGTACACACCCCATGTAAACATATGACAATACGCAAAGGTATACATAACTATCACGCATGTACGCATCCACCTTTAATTAAAAGCAATACATGCAGCAATCGGCTGATCTAACAGTGCAGGTACATACATATTTTACATGTATGTGCACTACTGCGACAAGAAATGATCGTTATCGTGCATTTGAACTTTTACATGCTAATTTGTACTTCATCTCCATTATAAAATTTAAAATGCACGGTCATTTCTTGTCACACCAGTGCAAATGCACGTGACACATGATGATGATGATGATGAAAACCCTTTATTGCTGTTGCAATATACCATGTCACTAGTCACAAGTACCAGTGAAAAGCAGGCCATCAACCTGACCATACATATATAGGGGGTAGACAGGTCAGGAAGACAGGGGATATGGGAAAAACAGAGAAACAGGATTACATGAGGGAAGAGGGGGAGAATAAAAAAACAGCCACCAGACTGTACTCCAGTAGGGAGTATAATGTAGGAACTGAAGAAAACACCCCAGCAACATAAGCACATGATCACTACACCTCACAACATAAAAACTCGTGACTTGCAACAGGGGAGGGAAATGGGGATGTAGAGGTAGCCCAGCATAGACAAAAGAGAAAAGAAGCTGCTGCATGTGCGTGTGCCGCCATGTTTTCTTCTTGTTCACGCTGGGGGTATGAAGCGGCGGAGGCGTGGGATGGGGGAAGGGAGTCCGTGGGGTTGGGGGAGAGGAATGCAAGACAGTCTCACTGCCTTTTTCTTCCGGGGGAGTTGATACTCCCGCCGTTTAGTTTGAGGGCTGAGAGAGTCTCTCTAGTACAATAAGACAGTAGACTGGACGAGACGAGAGTAGCAAGCAGGGAAGATAAGGGGAGGGAGAGGGAGAGAAGAGAAGTGCGTCTGCCTCCGCTGAGAGCCAAGCAAGAATACCATGCATGCACTTGCACTGTTACAACAATCGACTGCTACATGGCTTTTATGTGCACAGCAGTTACGTGCATCTGTGATGGTACGTGTGCACATGGGTAGATGTGTGGCTCAGCAGGATAGGCCTCTGTTCTTGTGAGAAGAAGGTTGCTGGTTCCAATCCTGTGCGCAGCAGAATTTTCAGATCATCACTGGGCCCTTGAGCAAAGCTATTAACCCCACAAAATGCTCCACGGGTGCTGGATAAATGGCCTGTGCTCAGACCCAAAGCTTTGCACTTGTTTGTACTTGTATGCGTGTCTCAAAGAGAAGCATGATGGGATTCGTGAAAAGAAGCATTCCAACATACCCACTTTCATAGAATAAAGAATCATTTTGTGTGTATATATACAGCTGAAGACTACAGACTCTCCTTTTACAAACAAAAAGAAACTCACAACCATGAACACCTAAATACTCCCAGAAATTTCCGTGACCGGTCTAAAAACAATGAGCTGTGTCGCAGCCTGAATGGCTATGGGATATTTACCTACACGAGTACACCATGTATGTGAGTCTGCGTCCAGACATACAGATGTCAAGATGGATTACCAGAAAAGGACGATGCGATTGTGTCCTTGTTTCCAAAATCTTCTGGGTCTCCTTGCCCAATCTGGGTAATGTTTATCTTGCAGCATCATGTCATTCACCTGGAAACCAGCAGAAATCATGATGATTATTCAGACGTCGACAGCAAATGCACATGACCTGCTTGTTTTTCATTTCAGTGTTGAAGATTGTTAAAAAAATCTACGTATTATAAATGAATGGCATGAAGATTACATCAAGGTTTGAGGAGGGTTACAGATTTTGCAGACACTACTCTGCCACTAAGAGTCTATTTGTTACTCAGACGGGCAGAATATCCACTGCTGTATGATAAAGACTCCAGAAAATTGCCAGCTTCTTTGATTAATGACCATCCACGGACATCACAGCCCCTGGACAGGACTCGTTTGCTGGGATGTAATAAAAGCTAATTACAGTGTATGTACCTGCAGGTAAGCGACCCAAGCTTTAACAATCCCTCTGAAAAGTGACACCAGATTGTTTGGCGCCTTTTACCGTCAGGCACGGAAAGGTTGAATTATTAAAATGTTCAGCATTCAGGTACCTGTAGAGCACAGCAAATTAAACAGATGCCAGTTTTGTGAATTGCACACACCTGGTTATAATTTCCCTCCTGACATCTACCTTGGGACACTAAAGAGTGGATGACTCTTTAGGTCTTTGATTCTTGAAGAGCCTAGTACTTCTAACACCCCTTAGTTATGGACCTGTAGAGGGGTCATGGCCAGCGGGGATGTCTATCACCACTCAAAACATTCTTAAACAAAACAATAGTTACTACAGTTAATATCAATCAAATGTGTTCCTTATTTAGAAGATGCTGAAGCCGCATGTTCTGCAAACCAGCTAGCTAGCTATCATCGTCTCAGTCTACTCAAAGCTGCAGGAATTTTAGGAACTGTGGCAGCTTGGATCGAAAACTGGTTAACTGAGAGGAAGCAGCGAGTATTTGTTAGAGGCACAATGTCACAGTGGGCCTGCATTCATAGTGGGATACCGCAGGGTTCAATTTTAGGAACACTATTGTTCCTAATTTACATTAATGATATTTACACCAATACATTCAGTACACTGGTTAAATTTGCAGACGGCACCAAGGTGGGCGGTGTAGCAGATACTAGCAGCAGAGAGGCTACAACGGGATCTGGATTTAATTAGTGACTGGGCTGAAATATAAAGTACAGATACTTTATGGGTTCCACCAAAATGAAGTTAGCTGATTACGAGAAAGATCTTGGCGTGTATATTGATGCTTCCATGTCCCACTCTCGTCAGTGTGGGGAAGCAATAAAAAAGGCCAATAGAATGTTGGGTTATATCGCTAGGTGTGTGGACTTTAAGTCAAGGGAGGTGAAGTTACATTTATACAATTCCTTGGTAAGACCCCACCTAGAATATTGTGTGCAGGTCTGGTCACCATAATTTATGAAGGATTTTGCTGCCTTAGAAAAGGTGCAACGAAGGGCTACGAGAATGATTCCTGGTCTTAGAGGAATGTCTTATGAGGAGAGGTTAGCT
>JABFDZ020000001.1:5148255-5159025 GCA_019775955.2 Pollimyrus isidori
AGAGAATACCCCCCCCCCCCTCCATGGGACTTGCACATCTTGCCCCCACCCCCCTTCTTGAGGTGAAGGATGGTTTTTGGGGGCAGTGTCTCTGCGCTCTCCAACAGCCAAAGGACGAGCATCAGTGATGGATGTCAGTGTCTCCGTGGCGACCGGCCTGACGGATGGGGTGATTACAGTGGCATATCCCCTGTCCCCAATAAAACAAACGGTCATCTTTTCTTCCCTGTAACGGTTTTTGCAGAGGGTGCCGAACAAGCAGCTCCGAAGCAGGCGACGCTTGTCATGCAGCCGTTAAGCGACAGGCATCCTTCAGGCTGTTTTTGTCACGCGAGAATCAATATGTCTGACATTTCTGCCCAGCTCTCAGCAGAACAACAGGACACCAGATTAAAACAGTTAGTCTCAGTGGTTTGGGGACACAACAGAGCTTTAAAGATCTTTTGCTGACCTTCAAAACATTGAATATGTCTGAAATGCCAAGATAAGCCTGTAGAAAAAAATGTCTGTGGTTTGTTAAAAATCATCTTTTCTGGTATGACATGAGACCTTGCTCATTTGAAATGGATAGAAAAACTTTGATCTGAAGGGAAAGCCATCTTGGCTCAAGATAAGGCCCCGAGAGAGCCAAGATGGCAGGTTAACGTGATAATGCCCTCAATAATGGACGACTGTAAAATATCTGGATCGCTTCTTGTTTAGGCAGTTCTCCGGAGGGCAGGACAGCCCCGCCTGAGTGGGACAGAAACATCCATCATATACTTATGTCTGGGATGGTGAAAAACAGAGGTCACTAATGTTCTTACCCCATATCTCCAGCCATGAAGAGGAGCAGATTGTAAACGTGTGAGAAGATGAAGAGGAAGAGGATGGTGCTGAAAAACATAGTCATCCACGACCCATGGTCCTCTCGGAACATTTTCAGGCGAAGATATTGACCTAGGGTATGAGAAAAATGAACCTATTAACTTCGCGAAATCTTGTTGTTTTCGAATATCCTAAATTGTATGTATATAGAATACCAGCAACGATGAAACAGAACAAAAGTATTACATTTCTCACAAAAGATCCTGTCTTGTAAAATGCACATAATAATGACAGGAAGCGTCGAGGTGGTTTTTCCATCCTGTCCATTACAGCGGCACAAACCGGGCGCGATCAAAGGTGAGCGCTAATTCATTTAAACTCCTCCCCAGCCCCAATTTAACGCTCTTTCATTTATTATGCCGTCGGTCCAGAAAATTACATGCCCTAAAAGTCACTTGGTGTCACAGGTCAGTTGCGTCGGTGCTGCGCGGAAAGGATGAACTCCGACGTCAGTATCCAGGGAGCGCGTCCGCCGCGCCTTTCAGCTTCCAGCGGCTGGGAATTAACACATACAGTATTAGGACACTACTGTCTCATAACTGGGATCGGCTAAAGTGAAAAAATGCCACATGTATTAGAAAGAAAATATGTAAAACAGCACTAGCATGAAATATTTTGGAAGAAAAAAACACGTCAATCATTCTAAGGCTATTTCTGATCAGTTAAATCCATTTATAGATCTGGCTTTTTCGTGCTGCACTTTCTAGGGCTGCATTGATTTTACAATCTTCCAGATTTCCAGCATGAGCCGCAGTAAAGCGCAGGTCCGTCTGTAAATTCACGTCTTATACTTTATCAGATAATTACTATTCGACTACAATATTGGACTATATAACAACGATGAAACTGCAAGGTATTTTCTTCCAAAATCGCTTGCGCAGCCCTGTGCTCCAACACCGGGCACATAACTCGGACGTTTTATCGTTAATTGCTTGTTCTGATTATATCCGCGCAGCATGGTGCCGGGCTGTAGCTATTTCGCCGAGAAAGGAGCTCCTCCTGCATGGTCGCTCCGGGGCCGGGAGACCATAGGGAGGAAGAGCAGCGCCTCCCCATCCCCTCCATCTGAGAAACAGCGCATTAAAGCGGGCGGCACTATTATCATATCTGCCGGTCTACTCCAATGTCGACAGCCGGTGCCGCTTACCATGGGTGTAAATTATAGGGGGTTTGTAAACCCCCTGATAATCAAAACCAGCCAACACACCCCCTGTACCCCTTTAAATGATTGGAGACCAAATGCTCATCCCAAAGTTATACCCTTGCCGTATTAATGTAGGAGGACATTATGAGTCGCTTAATTGAGTTACGCAAAGCACGCATTGTAAATTGAATTTATTTTATTTTATTAAAACATAAAAATACGTATTACGGTGAGGTACCTAAAAAATGAAAGAAGCCTTTGTATTTGTGCGCTTCTCATTTGTTACGCCTCATGTACGTCTAATATTATTAAAGCCTCAAAGCCGGTTAGCCAAGCTATAGAGTATTAAATATTCATTTCGATTTCCCCTATAATTATAGACAATAGAAAGAGGAAGACTATTAAACCTGCTGCGTGAAAGCTTATGTCGCTAAAGCTGATAGTCTGTGAATGTATAGGTCAATATGCAAAGGACAAGACACCTGTTTCATGAGTCCCTATATATACCGGACACTCAAACTCAACAAAGACACACCATTTAATATGCATAATGCACAAGACCACGCTTGCTGAAAAGGTCAAGTAGTTTTAGGGACGATGCCAATCTACTGAGTTATCCATCTGTCCATTGGGGTGTGACCTAGAACTCCGTCCAAACGACATTTGCTATAATTGCCCTTTACAAATGCACGGCTTTTCCCTTCGACCTCGGGACCAGTGTTTTAAGAGCATTGCTTTAAAAGCTCCCCACATCTGCTCTAAAAAAGCATTTAAAATTACGCGAACAGGGAGCCGTTTAATCTGTTATTTAAGATTGAGCCATTCTTGCGTCCGCCGCCTGTTATATCTCTCCAGTTTCCCCACTTTACTTTTATTTACGCAGTTTGATATTGACTGAGGAGAGTAATCGAAAATATGCATAGCGTAAACTGCTCCACAGCGGTACTGTCCTTGAAATGTACGCTTTCAATCTCCTGATCGTAAACAGTAATGCATTTTTTCATGTGTTGAGAATGATAAAAAATAACAACAGATTTGATTCTTTACTGCATGCCTTATCGGAACAAAGCAACTCTCTGGAGACTTACTTTAGTGTCAGTATGCCTGTTTTATATTTAAAAAACTACAGTTTCCACGGGAGCTCCTCGATCGGTACTGGGAGAAAAAGAATCGCCTTCTCATTTGTTGGTGTCGCCGCGCTTGTCGTACCTGGCGGGTCATAGTGTCTCCCAGCCGAACCCGCGGTAGGCCGCGTGAGTTATGGGCCTCTCACATCGGCTGACAGAGCCCCTCTGCTTCAGCATCTCACAGCGACTTCATATATCATTTAATTCGCCATTAGCCTACTGAAGGCCAGTTGTTTTAAAATCGGCCCAGAATGGTTTTAATTCCAAATCAGGCTCTGAGCGAAATGTACGTGGTAGCCTATACATTAGATCTAGATTTATTTAACATTTTAAGTACGTCATTTTACGTTGAACATGTTAATGAGAGACATGCATAATCGTAATTCACCTTGTTTTACAACTAAATTCTTGAATATGTACGTGTGAAACATTAATAGTACCAGATTATAATTTCTTTATTACATTAACATTTTAAAGTTTAAAATCTGACAGTGAATAATCCAAATGAAGTTGTTTTTTGCGGTGCAATTAATTCCGTGCTCGTAGTTTTAACTCAGCCGTTAAAATGATTATCAGCATTGATCAGGATATAATTATATAGGTCCCCGAGGAACCGACGTGCCATGGCTATGTGTCTTAACTTAATAAAACACTTTAACATTGTAGGAGGTGTACAATATTGAAATTATGACATAGCCCGCATAGCGATATCCACTGCAGAATTACAGTTTATTCGATTTGAATGGATGGTAGGGGTGGGCGGATCGATCCTAATATCGATAATATCGATACCAACGTTGGTATTGATATCGGATCGATAGCAGCCTTCCGAGATCGATACTTTTATTTAAATTTCATCTAATTTACGCTAAAGTGCATTGCTTCTGTTTAATAAAAGAGCGAACATGTCTCTAAATACCCCGCTCCTTTTATATCCCGTATACACCGTTGCTCCCCACTGCTCTGCTGTTATTAGTTGTCCTTTCATTACGTAACTCAGCAGCGCCAAAGCGCAAGCAATTTTGGCTGTTCTGAGATGACGGAAAGAAAGAGGAGCGCTGTTTGGAGTTATTTTATTTAAGAGAAATGGTTTTGTTATTATATTATTATATTATTGTTTATGAACAAAAACCCCAGACTGAAGGAAAGTTAAAAAATTCATTGTTCTCTAGTAATAAGTTTGTGTTTGCAAATCCAGATAATTAAAATAATAAAAATGTTTTTATTTGGCTTAAAAGTTTAAAATTTGTCCTGGGTTTTAACATATACATTTAGATATAGCTGCTTTGAGAGCGTTCAACTCATAAATCATAATACATTGTTCTCCTCTACAGAAAAGTACATTTAGGGTCAAGTGCATGATTTTTAAAGCAAAAGTTTCAGTATTGGCGACACTGGCTCTGTATTTATGGGTATTGGATCGATACCAAATTTTGCAGTATCGCCCAGCCCTAATGGATGGGTTAACTCAGGGAAGTTTTGAGTTATTGAAAGGCTCAGGGTCGAAATCAAGTTTACCCGGGGCTTGACTTTTTCTGTAAGAAAGATTGGCATCGGAGCTAAAATACTCGGAACTATATCCCCGAGTGATCGGACCTAACGACGCCCACGGTTTAACAGTCAGCCAACAATGCTGCGTTAGATGCAGATTCCATATTAACAGAGCCTTCCTAAAGTAATCCGTCTGGGATTTATCGGGGGGATTACAGATTATCCTCTCTATTACTCCGGATCATTCCCCAGGCCTCCTCAGATCTGCGTGCTCCATATCTGATAGCATTAAAAAGGGAGATTTTGCCAGGGGGAGGGTACCGACGACAAAACTAAATTTCAGGAGTAGGAAAGTGGTGGATAGGGAAAACCGGGTGTTTGTGGGTAGAAATGGTACAACGGAAGTAGGCCTACAGCGTCAGGAGCGGTGGAAATTAGAAAACGGGGAAAATTGGAAGTGCCGACAGGTATGGCTACTAGTGTCACACAAGTGCCGGTCAACCCATTAGGCGTTTGAGGGCGCCATGTGGCTTCGACTGGTAGGGCTACTGTGTCGAACTGCTGCAATAGTAGATTTCACCATAGAGGACAGAGAGCATCCGAGAATGGCCACTGAAGGCAGGGGCTAGAGACTTTGTGTCCCCAACCCAGACCAATCCTATTGTGTTTTACCATGAAAATAATGGTATAGTCTGTGATTAACCCCGTTTACGGGCCCCCTGGCGGCAGGATTCCCAGTCGAGGCGATAACGCGCACCTAGAATGGCAACAGGCGGCTCCTAGGCATGTATTTCTCAGGGAAAAGAAACACTATCGGCTATCTGCAATAAACTTAACTGAAACTGGCACACTGCTATGTTATAACATTTAAACAACATGCCCGTTACATGTTTAAATTTTACAGTATACTTGTAATTTCTTTGTAATAGAAAACAGCCAATGTCCCAGTTTGATTAAAAAAACGACACTTCATGTATTTATTGGCAACTCAGGTGTCATAATAATAAAATCATATATTTGGAGATGTCTCCATCTAGTGGTTGCACACGCTGATGAGCGATGGTTTGTTGCTGAGCTTCTACACTCTTACAGCTGTTTCAATATTAGTTACGGTTTTTACTTTATCCGAAAAGTAAAGCGACTATGCATTTCATAAACGCACGTGTACATTTTGTATAAGAAGCCACATCTTGAGAATAAAAGCCCTTGGATAAAATTAAAGAATAAATCACTGAACGGTGTACAGTTCTTGTAAAATGTGCATTTTATAAACAATTAAATCACTGTAAGATATGTTTATATGAGTGTCACAAGCATTTCGTGCCGTCTGACTGTAGTGATGCCGCTCAGGCAACAATACTGAAGGAAACGGTAGGTGGTACTGTGATGCAGCCTATACCTGAAGGGAGTGAATGAATGGGCTTTTTTCGACAAGGACGGGTTTTTAATACACCACTGAATTCGGGAACAGAAGAAATTGATCCTGCAGCATGCAGCCGTACTTCGCCAATGGCTCGAACATAAACGGTAAGTATTAATATTACCGCAACCGCAATTTCAGATACATAAATATTTCTGTTTATCCGCTAATCTTGTTTTATAAAGGATGACATGGAGTAAAAGGAATATTCAATATCAACACATAAGCGTGAGAGTCTTTTATATTCAGAGACTAAATCATAAAGCGGCAGAGTCGACATTCAGCAGGGGATTATCATATGCGCAGTATTTACGATTGCGCATCGCATCCATTGCACGGTGCAAGGGCGTAGTTTGGAACCCTGTAATCTACCGAAACTCTTGCGGGGGTATTTCTTTCGAAATTACAAAGTTCGATGTTTTAGGTTAGTACACTTCACCTGCAATGTTTAGATATTACTCTTCATATTTAACGGCCAGATTAAAGATAAACATTATTTAACACAAAAACTGGGATGTCTTAATTGAATCAAAGTTATCGGTTAGATGCGAGACAGTGTGATATTTTAGAATACTTCTATAACATAATACGGATATGAAATGTAAAGTGTTATTACGTAATTACAGAGCTTAGTTCCCGTACTGTTCTTAATACCAGTAACAGCCTGTAACTGGATGTCAGTGCTGTGCGGAGACTTAAGGAGAGGCAGACCTTGGGCCCTATAGCGCTCAACCCACCCCCCCAAAGGCGAGATCGCCAGTGACGAAGAAGGGGCACTGAGTGGAATTTCAAAACGGGGGAGGTCACTTTCAATCGTTGATGCAAAACTGGCCCAAGCACGTGAGCATGTGGCATGTGCCTGCAGAGTGTACACGTGACTTTGGAATTATGTTTTAGTCATAGATGGAATCATTCGAAATCATTCAGCCAAAAATAATGACCTATGTGTAATCGTCTGGAAATTTCCAAAAGAAAGTCGCGGTTTCATGTTACGGTGATAATAGTCGTGAAAGGGTATTATTTATATAATGAGTATAAATATTAACTGTGCTATGTCTTGAATGCTGCCAAAACAGAGGACAAGGTAGGGCTGGGTATCGCCAACTAGCCCATGATAGGCCTACACAATACATCAGGATACCAGTGCCACGATGGATTGCGTCACTATATTACCATTGTATCCTGATGGTTAACACTCCAGTGCTAAAATAATGAAACTATTAAAATGTGAGAAAATGTGCAAAAAACACAGTGTGAAACATTGAAACAGACTTGTAATTTAACGTTTCAAAGGTAGACACGTCACTGCATTTTTGCATTTCTAGTTCATTTAGCATAGTTTACATAAACACCATTATTTGTATAAGCTAAAGTTAAAAAAAAGTTTGCAAAATAAAATATTTCACAGTACTGCAATAAATTAATAAGCAAAGGTTCAAAATATCTATAGAACATCTTGACGAACTAAATTGCGATTTAAGATTAATTACAGAATGAATACAGCTCTAACTCATAATGTAATTAAAATACCCTTCTATTTTAATTCCATTGCTTATAATCACAAAATTGCAAATAAGCTGCAGCAATAATTAAAATGAAGTCTGCTTAATGTAATTCATACACAAAATCTGTAACCTGTTGAATGGAGTATTCCAAGTACAATAAATATCCTTTTTGCTTGTAGGCAACATGGAGCCTGATGGTCTGAACCAGTCCACTGAATTCTGTGGCAAATTGGGGAATGCACAGGGGTACTGCTACATTGTCCTTGGCCTCTGCGCTCTGGCTCTGCCCTTGGGAATTCTGGGAAACATCATTGCTTTGGTGAACTACACCTGTTTCAGAAAAACATGGACAACCAGCAATGTATTCCTGCTGAACCTCGCCCTGTGTGACCTCACATGGATACTGACCTTGCCTTTCATGATATATTTTAACCTGCAGAGGTCTCACCATGGGGGTATCCAGATCTTCTGTAAGTTTAAGAAGATAACCTTCAACGTAAACACATATGGCAGCATAATGTTCCTGACGTTTGTCAGTTTTGACCGCTATGCTGGCACCGTACACCCCATCAGGTCCCTAATGTGGTGGGATGTGGGTAAAGCCAAAGTGTGCTGTCTTTGCACGTGGACACTCTTGTTCATTGGCAGTGTCCCAGACCTGTTCTTCACCTTCGCTGTCGAAGGAAACGTGCTCGTCTGCGTGGACCAAACTGAAACCCCTTTCAGCTATATCAAGACCTTCTCTATTGTACGTGCTGCCATTGGATTCATCCTGCCTTTTGGCATGATGTTTACCTTTTATGTCATGACGGTCAAGGTTTTGCGCCGCCTGCCTAGAAGTACAAGAGTTCGCCAGAGGTTGGACAAGCCCCTGTTGTTGCTATCGGCCGCCATCTTGGTGTTCGTGGTCTCCTTCGGCCCCTATCACGTGATGGCGCTGACAGTGGTGCTCGTGGGGGTTCAGAAGCAGGTGACCAACCGTTCCACACTCTATATCTGCTACGAGTTCTCCAAAGTAGTGTGTGCCATCAGCAGCTGCCTGGACCCCATCCTCTACATTCTGGCTGGTGGAAGCTTCCACAAAAGCTGGCTGGCTCTAACCAGGCAACGCTGCATGCACTGGGGGGTGGTGCAGGGCTGCTGCCGGTGTAGGTTTCACCTGTGGCAGGAGCCAGTTGGCTTGGTTGACGGAGAGGCCTGTCTCCCCTCGTGCATCCCAGTGCCAGACTGCCCTAGAGTGGCATGGCCCTCACCAGACACCCATGGAAATGCTAGGCATGCTAGCGTAAAAGAAGGGTAGATGCTCCAGCAACAGGATCCACAAGAGCTACCAAGGTCCGGAGGATTTCTGTATCTCAGAAGAGGCATCACACTGAGCAGGACAATGATACTCGACCCTTCAGCTCAGGAATCCACAACAGTCACCTATTGCGGTCAAACTATCTATAATTTCCTATCACAGATCCACATCATTCATGGATCGGATTGGACTAGCGATGTGTTTTTCCTTTTCTTGTAGTTTTTTTTGTTTTGCAAAACTTAAAAACATTTACAGAAAAATCAGCAAGATAAGATAGAGTCATTCATCTGAAAAATAAATTGGAAATCACCACCCATGACCCTGTTTGTAGTATCTATTAATATCAAAGACACTTTTGGAAAAAGGTATCGTCTCACGTGGAATCAAACAGCCAACCTGTGAGACACATTCAGTTGAGTGTCTAGCTGCTTGTGGGACCCAACCTCGCATTTCCACCGCTGTTTCAAATAAAGTACAACTGTAGAGGACTAAGAAACCACTAATGTTAAAGACACGTCTGTAATAATACAAAGGCTTTGTCATATTTAGTTCTTAGAAGATATTCATCTACTCAGAATCTTGCTGCTGTGTTTTGGTAAGAATATCTGCTGAATTGGCTCAGTGTCCTAATCCAAGCGTTATGGAAGGTGAATTGTATTTGCTGAAATATACATTACATGTCCATCAGTGATGCGCGGGTTGATCCAAAACGAGCGCGTGCCCGCGGTCACCCGCGGTTACGAGTCATCCAAAAATATTTTTAATGATATTCGGGTGGCGGTCGGTCGGGTCGTTTGAAATAAAGATGCCAATTAAACCTTTGTAATTTATATGGTACCAGACAGGAAGCGGGTCGGGTACAATATTTTCTTTTTTTTTGCGGTCCGAGTTGCGGGCGGGTTAGTTGAAAACGTCGGTCGGGTTCGGGTTGTTTATACATTGACATCACTGATGTCCATTATATCTTCGGGTCATTGCTGTTCCAGAAACCTGGCCACTACACTTTAGTCTAATATTAGATGTGATCGCAAGCCATCAGGTGTAACTAGGAAAGAAGTCATTCAGTGCAGTGTCAGTTACTCTTCCAGTTAGTGAGAGGGCTCATATACAGTTCTCTGCCCTTGTTACATTCAACATCATTGACAGAAAACAACTCAGACAGCCGCAGATGCTGAAGATTAGCCTTTAACGGTGACAGGAATCTGAAAAGTAGAGAGTTTAAAATGGATACCTAATATAGGTATGAGAAGGCCACAAAAAGCATTGCTCACAAGCATGATGTTCCTCATATTTGTCTAAGTATTCAGGCTCTGCATGATTTTCAGTGTTTTTAAGTGGTTTGGAGCACTGGAGAGAAAAAGTACTTTTTTGTGTGTTAATGGTAATCAAACATGTAAGGCATTCAGCCCAAATAAATTATCATCATTAGAAGCAGCTGCTTTTGTGTCTTGGTAAACAATCAGGCCTGATTTTGTGCGCCACCTGTCCAGCATAAATCAGTCACATTGCCCTTTGCCAGCAAAATGAGAACATTCAGACTGTAGATACCAAGATCATTTTAAGATCAAAATAAACTTCTGGAAACCTCTGTTAAGTTCTTGATGCCTCTGAGTCTGGAGACTGGCATTTTTAGGAGGTTTCATGGCTGCACTGAACTTCAGTCAGAGTCATTGTCCAAATTAAAAAAGTCTGGCACAGCAGTGAATCACATCTAGGTCTCCAACCAAAACTCTTCTGTACACAAAATATGAAATACGCTAGAAAGTTCCAAACAATCTTATAGGAGCTGGCATCACCTTTGCTGAGGTCATAGTTTGTGACCTAATTAGTGTCTCAGGGATTCATCCATCCATCCATCCATCATCTTCCGCTTGTCCGGGGTTCGGGTCGCGGGGGTAGCAGCCTCAGGAGGGACA
>JABFDZ020000001.1:5168586-5192450 GCA_019775955.2 Pollimyrus isidori
AGTTTACATTGTTGTTAGATATAGTTTAATAAATAATGCTACATGATAAGGCTTCAAGTGGGCCCTGTAATCGGTAATCGGTATCGGCCGATATAGCTTCTAGTGATCGGAGATCGGTGATCGGCCTCAAAAATCCTGATCGGAGCACCCCTACCTCATGTAATCCAACTTTACTTAAATTTCTAAAATTCAATATAAATACTGAAAAACATATCCCATATCTATGTTTTGTAACTTTGATCTTCATGTATACTATAAGATATTAAGAGATACTATATGGATGACTGCAAGACTGGGGGACATGCGCATGGCGTAGGAAAACACATACTAACTCTTGATTTATTCCCATCTGCCAATTCCAGAATGGCTGTATTTCTGCAAAGTGCACTGTCACACTGATGGAAGCCATGGAAGAGTTTGAATTGAAAACAACACCAGCCATCAGAATTCAGACTCTATCTTCGTTATTTTGATTGCTTTGCATCGTCTACGAATCACTGATGTCAGTCATCCGAGTAGCTAGAGCTTGATCCTAGAGTTTTTCCAAGTATCTTTCCTGTACATTGTCCCTTCGGATAAGATCTTATTCTCACCCATATTAGAGTAAAACCCCTGTTCTATCTGGCCATTTCTATGCCATGTGGGTCAGTCCGCTGTACCACCCAGAGCAAGTTTAAAATAATGGAGGAAATCATGACCAAGGCGGCTGCAAGGCTGCAGCCCAAACAGCCAGTGACTGTCTATCCCGGGAACAAACATCAACTTGGCATTATGGGGAAAAAAAAAACAAACACGCCTTGTTTGTATTGCTCCCATTGAATCACCTTGCTCCTATCAGTGCGATCTGCTCCATGATGCACACAGAAAGACTGTACACCCAACACAACAGGACAAACAGGACTGCACGCTAGGGCGTCGGATGAAAGCAAGTGTGTCACTAATGGCAGGGAAAATGTCATCAACCATAACAGTGCTCGTACACTCTGCGGTTTTTCTATTGTATAATCACATTAGTGCTGCCACAGGTTCAGAAATTACTACTTGTTTACATACAGCCTCACCAGCAGAATAAATGGTATTACATCACAGGTTTACCCATCAGATTATTCCTGCTTAGAAGTATATTTAAAGAAAATTGCTGACGTTTTGCTAAGTAAAGCTATGAGATGGAGTGGCACTGTGGTTAGGGCAGATGCCTCATGCCACTGGGACCAGGGTTTGAGGGTCCACCCTACCTACATGTGTGTGGAGTTTGCATGTTCTCCCCATGTTGTCGTGGGGATTCCTACAGGTACTCCAATTTCCTGCAAATACTAAATTGCCCATAGATATGCATGTGAGTGTGCCTTGTGACAGGTTAGTGGCCCATCCTGGGTTGTTCCCATAGGCTCCAGACCCCCTGTGACCCATAAAATTGCAAGCAGGTACAGTAAATGGAGGGATGGGTTTAAGGTTTGTTATTGCTGCAAAATGCCTTCAGTCGAGGAGCAGAGATCTTAGGACATTAATGGTCGTGAGGCAGGATTTTGCTGGGATACAGCTGCCAGTACTTCAGGACATTTACCTCTCAAAAAGCCCTACATGCAACAGCAGAGCACCCCCTCCAGCACGAGTCTACGCTGTCGGCAGCCACCTACACCATAGCCGGATGCGAACCCCCCCACAAAAGTATCTGATGGTGTCAGAATACAATGTAGGGTACGTAACTATGTTGCTATTGATAGTGTGGATTCTACGCTGAGCATAATTCAGCCTTAAGTCTAAAGCAGGGCTCCCCAAGTCCGGACCTGGAATGCCAGTCACAGTTTGGAGATTCCCCCCCCCCCTTGAGGATGCAGTGCAGGCATGTGCCCCTGTTACCTCTAATAACAGAGAGGTACAGCAGTGTGGCCTCCGGCCCCCAAAATCCCACAAGGATCCTGTGCTCTAAATACCAGCTGGCTGGGCCTCTCTCTGCACTGCTGCTTCCAAGCTACTCTGCGACCTCCTGCATGGATTTTAACCGCTCATGTAGGTAAGGTCAGATGTGGGAGCTGATGCTGGCAGGAGGAGGTCAAAGCTGACCGACAGCAAACGATCCTCCGGTACAGCAAACACGAGCAGGCTGCACGAAACCACAGCATGCCGGCTGATAATGCACCAAAAAGAAACTACGACTGGACAAAGGCTCAGTTTTCGCCACACCGCATCCCACACAGCCAACTCTCCTGACACTGTCCTTTTGCAAATGATGGTTTGTTCTGATGATGCAGACAGGGGGTAAGAGGGATAGAAGGGAGGCTTTTTAAGAGAATTAAAAACAAAATCCTGAGTCTACAGAAGGTCATGAAAAGCTTTTCTTTAGAGAAATACTGGGCTGTTCATGGACACCAGACACTACAATCACTAAGCAGTTCTCTAGAACATTGTTTGGGGACATCACCCTAGGTTACTATTACTAGCAACTCATCAGCAAATACCAGAGCTCAGAGCTGTTCCGCTCCATTTAAACAAATCTTCTGTTGATTCACAGAGTAAGAGGATGAAAAAAGTGTCAGTGTGACAGTGGGGGTGGGGGCGTGTCACAAAGCTCCCCAATTCCACCAATCTTTGTCATTGCGTAACTAAGACCCAAAACACCGAAACCTGGATTACTTCTGTGTTTGTTACCGAGATTTTTGTCAGTCCTAGGAATTAATAGATGAGGTTCTCAGATGAGCCTTGTTAGTTTTCGTGATCTATTTTTTAAGCGCTCGCTTGCACACACAGGTCTTACCGAAGATGCGTTTGTGGAAGAAGAACTTCCCCACAAAGAGGCCGACGACAATGGCCACCAGCCACAGAAGCACTTTAACAATATTCCAGCCTCCGCCTGGGTACTTGGTCACAATGAACGAGAAGCAGTTGCCCACCATGGTCATGCGTGCCTGCGTATGGCTGTGGGAGACAGGGTCCTCAGCGAAGATGAGGAAGTTGAAGAAGGTCACCAGGCTAGCCACGGACAGCCGAGCCCACGGATGCTGGAAGTAGTAGCGGAAACGGGCGTAAATGTCCATCCTAAATGACCTCGGCCTCAGGCCACCTACGAGAGACAGAAAAACAAACCTTTCATCAACACAATATTTAAGGGAGGTTACAAAAAAAAATTAAACAGGCAAGGGTGAGGTTCAAGCTTTATAAAAGCAAGCTGAGTTTAAATTATACACTCGTAGAGATATGCTAGCATTCACTGTTCCTCCTCCCTGTAATTTGCATTTACTCTTAGTCATGAATGGAAATTTCAGCAAAAGCTCTGTAAAGCTAATTTAAGAGCTACTAATCTTCTGGGGTTGGACCTTCCGACATCTAACCGTTTCCCAGTGAAATCGTCAGACCCAATAATACCCCTTGAAAACTACTCCCCTCCCCAATGCTAGAAAGTAAACCTGTCTTATTTTTAAACCAGAGGTTGGGGGATGGAAGCGTGGTGGGTTCCACTTTAAACCTTGTTGTACCCCTTTAGCACCCATACGGCTCCAAACCGTTCAAAATTACTGCTTCCAGGAATACATGCCAGACCACAGCTAAGAAATATAGGTTACCTAAACACTAGTTATGTGTGTCTGGACTGTGAAATTTCAAGTAGTATGATCACGAAGCCTTAACACACAACTGATCACGAAGCTGAAGCAGGCAGAAATACTTCTCGATAGTGACTCACGGTCTTTATGGCCATCCCACGAACGGGTTCCCGCACGGAGGGCGACAGCAGAGACAATTTACATAGAGCAAACCCCGCCGACCGACTGGCGTTGATAACGAAAGCTGTCAGAAATTCAGCTTTGCACCCCGGCATAGTTTATTTACTCTAGACCACCTTAAGATCTGCCCCGATCCTTTGTCTAATAATAGAATGTATTAGGTTGGAGTTCAGAAAATGTCACTCTCCCACTTTTGTTTATTATTCCAGGGTAAACTGTTTTCTGTAATTCCGAGTGGTGCAGAATACCGTGGCTGTTCTCCGCAAGCGCGTCCACGCCGCCCTACCCTGTCTCCCTGCATTTCTTCGGGACTACACCGACGCCTTCTCGCGTTGCCGGAGGGGGCTGCTTGAAAGCCGTGGCTCCACCTCCTCCGCTCCCCCAAAAAACAATGCGTCCGAACCGATTCTTTCGGCTGGCGGCAATGAAACAGGAATCCCGGTAGTGTGTGACCGACATGCACATGCTGTGCGCCCAGCCGGGCAATGCGGTCTCTTGTGAAGCACTATGTGAGGACGACGCGATCGAGCACAGGCGCAGGCACAAACGCACATTAACATACACCGACCTGCTCTGCGCCAGCTGTACCCCCCTCCCCACTCAAGCTGCACCTTCCGGACCACTGGAAAGATCCCATTCGCTGCCGTGCTGCCTTATCGCACCAAGGGAGCCGGCGGTGCCGTAATAACCCAAAAGCTCGGAGCCGCCTGGCTTGGAGATGAGGGGATTATCCATGTGACCCGTCATCCCCTAGGGCAGAGGCAAACCCCAGCTGCTCCCCACCACGGTGATGGGGTATGTGAGTGCCGGGACGGGCTGCTTCCGCTGATGCTGCTTACTCAGCACAGATTAGGCGCCTAGGTGCGTGTGTCAGGGGATCTCAGGATATAGAGACTCATACCATCCGTCCACTGGGATTGAACCAACACCTCAGGGCTTCCTATCGCCAGCTACAGGGGTTGCTTTCAGGCGTATATTTATTAGCAGGAAGACATTGATAAAGTTTTGCTGGACAGTGGTGTAGATGTTTTTTATGACACCCCAAACGGAAATATGCTTGCATTGCCGTTGTGTCAGGTGCTCTGGCTATCTTTATAGTTAATATGTAATGGTATTTTTTTTTGTATTGTGAGGTTCACAGATGATACATCCTTACAAAGTCAACAATTTATAGTATTCGGTGTATCCAATGTATCCTACAATGTATTATTAACATTATAAAATTTAAAAAAGCAAGATGAAGTAATATATCAATATGGAAGAGTATCTGTATTTCTAGTTAGGGTGTCAGAATATTTAACGTTTAATATACAAACCATGTAAAGCAGTTTAGAATGATAAATTGACAGCTAATCAAACAGTATTACAAATAGCTTAGCGGTCCGACTCCGATTTGCGAATCTAAAATAAGACTCAGGTGGAAAAAACTCCGCATCTCGACCGTCCATGACTTTGTTCTCAAGTCTTCCAATCGCTAGGGGCCGTGGAAACACGTGACTAGGTCACGTGGGGAGGCTGCATGTCGCGGGGCTGCGCGATCACGTCTGGTGGCGTGGGCGCGGCAGCGGGGTGACATCACAACAGGACCGGGTCGGGTTACTGTAGTCCCATTTCCCTCTTCCGTCTTCAGACCCTGTTCAGCAAAGCGGCCGACTCGAAAGGAAATAAGTACAATGTCCCATCAAACAGGCATTCAAGGTAAATGCGCCTACGGTTTTTTATAGATGGTTCATGACAAGTTTTTGAGTTTCGCCTGATAAAAACGTATGATTGCATCGCTTAACGTTTGGATTGGGAGCGTGCAGAATTTGCTTCTTAGGGTGAAAACCCTGTTGTTTCAGTATCAGCCAGTGTGCTTTTTCCTAGGCTTAACCTGTGGAGTATCGCAGTAAAAAGGGTTTTATTGGTAATCTTGGCTTTTGTGCTTCTGTACAGTTATTTACAGGTAATCTGTCACTTGGTCAGTCGTGAGTAATGACCTACTCATGCTTCTGTATCCAGATAGCTTCCTGTTGTTATAGGAAAGGTCTTAAATATAGATAAATATCAGCACCTGCAGTAAGAATGAGCCGAGACAGCAGACAGACACGCCTAGGCGACCAGGGGCCAGCAGAGGGCAACTACGGTCGGTGGGGGCGAACGACGGCCGTCAGGAGCCGGCAGTTGTTTTAACTATCAGATTTCGCAGATTGAAAAAACATAGTTTATACTCAGAAGGATACAATACATATTCGTGATGTTGAGGATATTGAAAAAAATGACCATACCATCCAAAGAAGGGTGCCATGAAATTCCGTCATCTATAAAAAGAATACGTTTACAAAGCTATGCTGAAAAATCCCGTTTTCAGTTTTGCTGTAACTTTATCTGATAGGGCATCATTTAAAATAGGGTCGATTTTTGCTGCAGTTGTACGCCTGGTCACATTGCCATATCGACTTTGACTTTCATTTTGTAATAATTTACTTATTAAGCTCACGGTATATTTAGGTCAGAATCAGCTTTGTGAGAAAGCATATAAAAGGTTCAAAATACATTTTTTTATGGGTTTTCTTATTTAATTTAACATCAGGATGCTTAACAGTATTTAGCACTCTCAGCTTGGTTATTAAAACTATACAGAATATATACAAAGCTCTTCTGTATATATTCATATTTAATATAACGTTTTAACCTACACTTGTACTTATTGTCAATGACAAGTATGCTTGTAAACACGAGATTCTTGAATTGTGATTATTCACCCTTTTTTCCCATTTCTGAGACACTAGGCTTGCAAATCATAAAATTTAGGACATGGTATATCTGTTGAATGATTATGATTATGCTTTGGTGCATGGTCTGGCCCATTTAGAAAGTGGTGTGCATCCTGCATGTGGCTCAGTGTAGTTTACTTTTCTGAAATGAAAAACACGTAAACTCTGGGGGGAAAAAGGAAGAAAAAAACGCTTTTCATGTGTCCATTTATCTCACAACTCTGTCATCACAGCTGCTGAGGAGGTGAAGGAGATTTTCGCGAAGGCGAGAAATGGCGATTATCGGGTCCTGAAGATTGTCATCGAGGACGGTGAGTTTCTGCTCATCCTGCCAGGCAGGGCCCCGCCCATTTCAGGACTCCTGCCTTGCCCTCTCACATCTCCACCAATTAATCAATCACCCAACATAATTACTGCAGACTGTGGCTATTTTTCTACAGCTGCTCCTAATGTCCTGTGTTTGCTTCCCTGCAAGAAGGGCACAGCTGACTGAGAAACACAAAAAGCGGCGTTATTACTAATTCTGCTGCTCTCATTTCAGAACAACTGGTTTTGGGTGGAACGAAGAAAGCCGCTAAACAGTGGGACCAGGACTATGACTCCTGCGTCCTCACTCTGCTGGAGGATGGGGTACCGTGCTACATTCTGTACCGGCTAGACTCCTCCAACAACCAAGGATACGAGTGGATCTTCCTGTCCTGGTCCCCCGACCATTCTGCCGTACGTGTTGCTTTGAAATGCCCGGAGAAACCTGCGTGCGGCTTAAGCAGAACATTCTGTAGTTCAGGAGCTGATGGGAGCAAGTTAGGACTTGTTAGATTCTTCCTTGGCAGCAGATGACTTCACAGTAGCTACCTGTTGCTGTCATTTACACTAGGGTTGCTGTGTAGGTTTAATTCGGGGAAAGATTACAGGATTAGGACAGATCATATTTATTTATTTTGCAGATGCTTCTTTCCAAAGCAACATACGATTGAGAAGGCAAGTTCAGGCAGTCCCCAGAGCAATTGGGTGTCAAGGGTCTTGCACAAGGGCCCGATAGTGAAATCACTTTGCCAGCCTGGGAATTTGAACTGGTGATCTTCCGATCATGGGCACAGAGGCCTCGCCCGCAGAGCCACACGCTGCCATCGCTCATTCTGACTGTTATATTGGCTCTGTGACACCAGGATCTTATGTTTATGTAGGGTTTTGAGGAAACCGATTGTTTGCACGACCACATGAAAGGGAGGCATTGTCTTCTTAAGCTCAGTGTCGAGAATCCGTGATGCTAATTTGCTGTTCAGTTTCCCCCAAAGTGGAAGAATGGCAGTGACAGCAAGGAATTTTAAAGGGCAAAACTAGTCCACTGCTTGATTTTTATTACGCAGGAAGAGACAGCTCAGTGTTGTGTCCAATGCCAGCAATTTGGAACACTTCAGACGGCCTCCAGGTTTACGAATGTGGGGAATGTGTCTCTCACCCAATAGGTGCGACATAAGATGCTGTATGCCGCTACCAGGGCCACCGTGAAGAAGGAGTTTGGAGGCGGACACATTAAAGACGAGCTCTTCGGCACTGTAAAGGTGCGCATTACACCAATGCAACATGTCAACTGAGTGCATGACAACCAGAGTTAACTGATGAAGAAGCGCATGAAGTTCAATGCTTTTTGAGTAATTAAAATACACCCACCTTATTTTTTTTCTAATTTTTACTGGCAAAACCTGCAGTATCTGGTCTTTATCACTTTGTCACTCATTTGTCATAGGATTGCTTTGGTACCATTAAAAAGAAACCCTTAAAACTACAAAATTTTGCTGAGAAAAGTCTTAACATGAACCAGGGAGAACCTAGAACATTTGAGTGGAGGATCTTAGAACAAGAGGCCGCCAGCTGTATAATCTGAAGTATCTCATCCTGGGCTTTGGAATGTCTCTGTTCTCCTGTGAGCTTTCCACGGGTCCTTTTCCAGGATGACCTGTCTTTGAGCGGGTACAAAAAATACCTGACCTCCCAAGCTGCACCTCTCCCCCTGACTGCCGCAGAGGAGGAACTGAGACAGATCAAACTCAACGAGGTAGCCCGTCACCCTCTGTATGCTCTGATGTGACATCTGTACAGTCATTGCTCACCAGGCCTGTTCTCCAGATACTTATTTGTTCATATTCTCACACAGACACATTCACAAACGTACTTGGTTTAACACACTACTACTGTTCCCCATATATAATTACACACTAACTTGCTTGCTTGCATGTATGTAATAACACGGTACATATGTGTATTAACACACTAACTTGCTTGCTTACATGTATGTAATAACACAGTACATATGTGTATTAACACACTAACTTGTGTGCTTATAGTTTAACACTCGGTGCCTTTCTCTCATAAACGATTAGAAGTTAAACTGCTAAAGATTTCTGATTTTACATGTAAGGGTTTGCTCTGTGACAGTCTGGAATCTTGTGTAGTTTATCCTTTGTCTCATGCGCGTCTTTCCTAGAAGAGGTTCTAGATGATTGTTAAAGCTGTTCATTTAGCTGATTCAGAGCTATTGGCACTTTGGCTTGCAGAATAGCCCAAGGTCAGTATTGCCAGCGGGGTTATGCTGAGAAGAGATGATCAATCACGCTAAAGATTGCTGATGCTGGCTTGAGTGAAAGGCTGTTCCGAATTAAATGGTACTGGACAGCTTGTGTGTGTCGTAAACATTTGCAACTGTGTTAAAATTAAGGTTTGTTTATCCCAAAAACTAAGTGACACCCACTGAACATAAACTGAATATTCATGTTTAAACAGGCTGCTTTTCATTCTGAGAGTTGAGTATCACTGCAGTACCATTGCTTTGGATTTACATGTGTGCCCATCAGATGTCAGCGCCATGCTCTGATTGGAGGATTTATGATGTTATGTCATTATTTGGTTAGCATTTTCATGTGACCGAGATAGGAAAATGAATTGTTCAGAAGCAGTGATTTATCCCAGCAGCATTTTTGTCTGTAGGTTTTAATTTCCTTAATCTGTGTCCCATTGCTAAATGAAATTTCTTGTCAAATACATTCTTGAAGCAGATCCATTCAAAATTTGCTGTCATGGGGGGGCGTCAGTTGTTTGTACCTGTGCGTGATTATACAGTAGATCTGCAAGCATAGGAATATATATGTGCACCAGGATAAATTTAGATCATTCACTGTATTCATTCACTCCTTAAAAGGAAATTGCTAAGTTGACTAGTAGACACGCCTTCTGTTTAAAAAAAATGTTTATAACGGGAAGCTGTGTTTGCATTTCCCCTGCAGTCAGCAGCCGCTGCAGATCAGGAGGAAAAGATTTGGGATATGTGTTGTACTTTTAGCTGGGAGGCATTGTGTTTAGCAAGTAGATAGGATAGAGGAGGATGATTTTTTGATTGTGGGGCAGCTACATAAGGAAGACAAGCTTCTGGGTCATTGCCACATTGCTCTGTTTCACCTCCTGAAATGACAGCCCACCAGCCAGGCGTATATTGCTCTCGCAAGCAGCCATTTGTGTTCCACTTGTAGATCTTATACAGTTGTATCTGTGGAAGATACCCTAACAGCTTCCAGTGCCACCTGCTCTTTTCTGTGAGCATGTGGCGTCGCAAAAACCACTGACCTTCTGCTTTTACTACGTAATCACCAGCAAGCCACTTTCCAAAGTGCTTCTCTATATTTATTTTGTAATTCTTTCTGACCCATGACAGCTTAGTTATGTTTGGCATTCTCACTCTTAGGTGCAGACAGACATCAGCGTGGACACCAAACAGCAGACCCTGCAGGGTGTGGCTTTCCCCATGGACCGGGAAGCTGTTCATGCTCTGGAACAGTTCAAGGAGAAAAAATTCAACTATGTCCAACTTGTAAGGAGAACCCAGATCCCCTGTTTCTGCAAACTGCAGTCAGTGCCAGCCATGCCCCTAGACGAATATGGGGAAATGTGATTAGCCAGAGGAGCATGAGGGGAAATGTGATTGGCCAGTGGAGCATGGAGGGGAATGTGATTGGCTAGAGCAGTGTGACTGAGCTTTTAAGTGATAGGTGACTTTACACGAGTGGACCAAGAATGTGTCACCTGCAACACCTAGTTTAATGCTGGCTTTATATCCTGCACTTTTTTTCTTTTTTGGTAGAACATTAAATGGCCCACAGTGCCCCCCCACCTCCCATGATAGGCTTATTTTTAGAATGTGGCATTAAAGTGCTTTGCAGGCAGATGGGTAACATCTGGACAGCAGAGAGCGTGTCTGGCGAAGCCTAATGGTGACTTTCCCATCTGAAGTGACTGCTTTTTGCTGTTAAGCCTGTATATTTTCCACAAAAACACAATTTCTCTTTACCGGAGGGTGTTGCTTACTTTTTTTTTCCCCAACAGGAAATCGATTTTCAAAAGGAGAGCATAAAGCTATCCAACACAGCACCCACGGAAGTCAAAGACCTGCCAAAAAGAATTCCCAAAGATTCAGCCCGCTACCATTTCTTCCTATACAAGCATTCTCATGAGGGAGACTACTTGGAATCCACAGGTAAAAAGGGTAGACCTCAATGGCTTAGCGAATAGCTGTTAAACACGGCATTCAGGATTTGTTTGCGGATTTAGTGCTTATTCCATTCTGGTGCAAGTGATGCCCCCTATAGTGAAGTTTTTGTTTTCCAAAATACCTCATTGCGCTGTCATGGCAGTAGGACAACTGTCTTTGCACTCAGGGAAGGGAGGCAGTTGTCAAGTCCACCTCTTGGGTTGACCACACAGAATTTTGCTCGGAAGTTGTGATGCTTGGCAAGGCTGCTCTTTTGACCTGATCTCTGCAATATTGCAGTCTTCATGTACTCCATGCCTGGCTACAAGTGCAGCATCAGAGAGAGAATGCTCTACTCCAGCTGCAAGAACCCACTAATCGACATGGTGGAAAACAACCTTCACATTGAAATAGCGAAGAAGGTAAGGATGTGGCAGCAGGACTACTCAACAAAAACAATTTCTTTGTACAATTTAAAACAGTTAATAAGTTGACACAAAATGTGCCAAAATACATCTTTTGGAAATGAGTGCTCTATATCATAGTCGTGGGCTCATCCAACTGCGTAGAATTGACTGTGTGATGCATCGTTCGTCTGCCTCCAAAAGAGTTGACGTTGGTGATCTGGCTCTCTCTCAGCTGGAGATTGAAAGCGGCGACGAGCTGACCAACGACTTCCTGTATGAGGAGGTCCATCCCAAGCAGCATGCGCACAAGCAGGCCTTTGCCAAACCTAAGGGTCCTGCTGGAAAAAGAGGCCAACGAAGGATGATTCGGGGTCCAGGGGAAGGCGAGGATGAAGACTGATCACCCCTCCATAATGGTTCACATTGGAACATTCCAAATAGTGTAAGAAGACATTTTTGAAATTAAAGCAACCCCTATATTCCCTTTATGAAATCCTCAAAGTCCACTTGAGATTGATCTATGCACACAGATGATAAACTAGGCCTAGTCAAATGTGAATTTTTACTTGCAGGTTGCTATAAGGAACGTACATCGAATAAGATACACATGAAATAGAATAACAATGCATTCATTGTAGAGCTAAGACAGGAAATGCCATATTTTTACGGCTTTGAGATGTGACACGTGTGTATGTCTTTATGTCAGGCTGAGGGTGGCCCTCAAGTCGATACAATGAGAGCAGCCCCCGACCAATGTCATTTTCTCTTTTTTTTTCTATAAACGGGACCATCCTGTTTTTATGATAGATTAAAAGCCTGTAAATAATAAAGGAAAAAAATAACAAAAATAAATAACATAAAATTCCTTGCAGCTGCCCCTATTTTACTGTGTATTGGGGTGTGGGGGTGATAGTGCCCCATGTTTTTTTTTTTTTATGTCCATGTCCTGTCTGTTGCTACTTCTGTCACGTGACTTCAGTGACCGTACTCGTGGTGGAGAGGGAGTCCGTTCTTCTTAGCCGTCCCCTGCATGTAACACACAGTTAGTGTGCAGGCTGTCTCTATCTCAAAAAAACACTCTGTTAGGGGAAGCTACTACCTTATGGATTTACGTGGTATTGTCAGGAATCAGTCTCAAATGTGTATTTTTCTCCTAAAATCAATTTGTTTTAAGGAAATTAATAAATTATTTAAATCATATCTCACAGGTGTGTATATAAAACGTATTTGGTCAGGACTGTTTCTCCTTGGTACTGGAGTGTCCCTGCTTTCCCTGTGCTACTGCGCATTATGCAGAAGTACTACAAGACAGTGAAACAGTAGCTTTGGTAGGAAAGTACACTTTATTTGGTGAAAAGAAATGATTCTTCATAATGTTTCACTGCTGCTAATGTCTTCGGGGTAGGATGTGGTGTTTGCTGCCATCTGACTTGGCTGTTACCCATTACTCTTTGCTCTGCTGCTCCAGTGGGAATGTTGTAAGGGCCTTTTCAAGCTCCATCAGCACCTAATAGAGAGAGGAAACTTGTGTGCATTGTAATGGTTGTGAAGTCAGGAATGTCAGTGTGGGTAAAATTCAATGTTTCTGTGCCTTGAAATGAGCAAGTAAAATTATGCATGAATAACCATAAGTGGTCACTGTGAGATTTTACTGGCAAAACTTCTCCTTCCACCAGCCCATCTTCCGACTGCTGATCCTAATCGGGGTCATTGGGCTTGGATCCCAAAACAAGTAGACACCCTGAATGAGATGCCAGTCCATCTCAGGGCATTAACATATCTCAACTATGCAAAATCAAAATATCCAATACTAAAGTGATCTAGGTCAATCTAGATCCTGCCACCCTCCTTTCTGTTACCACTTGAGGACATTACAATGGAGAACATTACGGCCAGCTGATATTTGTCTTGCATGTGCCTTGGAGCATGAGCACCTCAAAGTCGTCAGCAGGGTGGTTCTGTGGAGGCCACGCGTTCTGTGACCATACTGAGGCACATACCTCCTTTATTTGTGGACGCCTGTTCTTCCTCTCATTAAGACACTTCTTGGACAACGAGTACATATTTTCCACTGATGTTTGGTCCCAGGGTCCCATTTTCTTGTCTACAAAGTCCTCAAGTGTCATTTCCTCATCCTCTATTTCATCTTTCACTTCCAACTGTGACGAAGAGTTGGTAAATTCAACAAATATGGTGATAATACTCCGAAAGCTGTGTAGAGGAGCATTAATAACGTATCACTGACTACTGTGTATTTAATCTTGCGTTATATGCCTCTTACCAAGAATGGTAGGCAGGAATTATGAAAGCAGAGAAGACATTTGTATACTTACAAGAAGCTGTGGTTGACGAGTGTCATCAGCCGGAGGGAGTCCAGAGATCACCTCTAACAGCACCTGCCAGCAAAGTGACCCAGAATCAGAGCAAGAGACTAACTGTTCCATTAGCAATGTACAGGAAGTAGGAGAAATCCTTAGTCAACGAAACACTTCTGCTTCTGATGAAAAAAGACAGTAGAAGGAAATGTACCACGCCCAGGCTGAAGATGTCGGACTTGGGCGTGATCTCCCCCCTCAAAGCCTCGGGTGCCATATAAGCTGTGGTTCCCACAATCTTCTCAGTCAGCACCGTGGAGGAGCTGTGCTTGGAAGAATTCCGCGTCAACCCAAAGTCTGAGAGCTTTGCCCCGAATGTCTCGTCCAGCAATATGTTCCCACTGTGGAGCAGGGCAGATGTTCTACTGCTGAAACTGCTACCGCTTCAGCACAAACTCTTTTCTGCTGAATCTATGATCAAATATTGCAGGTACAACAATAGCCAACTAGTACACATTACAGCATCATCAGTGGTCCTGTTTGGTTGTGAAAGGTCCAGAACATTGCAAGGACAGCGGCTTACACCTGTGTGTTTGCAGTGGAGACCTGACTAGGATAATCTCGATCTTACTGGGAGGCTTACAACAAATGCTGCATCCATAGACCAGTCGGGATCAAATATCAGGTACTAAACTTTCAGAGCAAGGCAGGACAGTTATGGGCAGGTCGTAATAACGGCCCAATCTTATTCTGCCAATGAAACATCAATCCCAGCAATCTTATCCAGAAAGGGTCGTTGGGTATGCGTGCTCATTGGCTGAAGAATCCTCACACCTGGGTCTGACCAACTGACATTTTTTTTTTTTCCCCTTGTCGTGTCCGGCAGTTAAGCAAGCGGGATGTTGGTCTGGGTGCTTATTGTGCCAACACTTTTATTTTGTCAAGTGGAGCTTCGAATTGAGCTCCTCTTGTTACCTGAGGTATACTCTTTATTGACCATTTCAGTTTACTGCGCCACAAAGCTGGAGCTGACAGGGGAAGTTAGTAGAGGAGGAAGAGAGAGGAGACAGAAGAGGAAAAATAGAAAAAAATAAAGAATTACTTTTAGATGGGAGTTCAGACAGAAAGAGAGAAAGAAGAATAATACATAAGAAAAAATAGGAAAACATAACTAAAGGGCAGCTTCTACATCTTGATGGATTGTTGGATTTTGTATCATCGCACCAACTGCTGTATCTGAAAAATAAGATCCAGTTGCACAAACAAAAAGTAAACATACAAATAAACCCTTGTGCTAGCAACTGCTTCTGGTACTAAATTTGATGATACCATGGAGAAAGAAAACACATAAGCAGACCACCCAGAACATGATCTCGATGTTAGCACACCTGTATCTGTGGAGAAAGACTGGAAGCCGCACACCTGCACACACACACACACATCCAGACAAGGAGAAAGAAGGATAAGATAAGGGTAGAAACCCCAAAGCTCTCTTGTGTGTGTGTGCGTGCGCCCGTGCACATGTGCTGTGAGTATATGTATGAGTGTGCAGGTTGACATGGAATGATTCCCAATGGGTGTGTGAGGCCACAACACCGCCACCCCAGGGCCCCCCCGACAGCCAGGAGAGCCCCAAGCGACCTAGGACCCAGCCAGCGGCCAGGCACCCGGGGCCCCGGCCACCGGAGGGCCGCGCATCCACCTAAGGAGTTAGAGGGGGGAGGCCCCGGCCACGGGCCACAAGCGACACGGGCCACGGGCGGCAGCATGCCAGCCCCCACCCGGGGGCGGGCCACCCGCACACCCCATGGGGGCCCCGCCAGGGGACCAGGGGGACGCCCTGAGAGCCACGAGGCACCCCCGCCCCTGGCTACCCTGACCCCCCCTCCCCCAAACCCACCACTCCCAAACCCTCCCTCCCCAATCCCCTGACCAGCTGACCTAATGGTCATCCCAAGAACTTGCATACACACCGGCCCTTTGTGGATAAGATTGCCCACTTCTGACTTAAAACATACAAGTGAATCACTAATGTTGAGTAAGTAGGTAAAAGATAGGATCTGGGCTGTATGGTTATGAAACGGTCGATTACAGAAACTGTATTCTAATGCAAATTACACACCAAAACACAAACAGTCGTCGTCAACTTACAACCATGATTGGTTATGACTGACTGGTCATAACACGATTTGGTCGTAAGTCGCATATGTATAGCCTACTGTACAGTAATGTATTGTTATAAAAAGTCATACCTTATCATAATTTTCTTTGTTCATTATGTATTATTATACATCATACTTTTCTCTGTTCATTATTGTTATACATCATGATTTTCTTCGTTCATTATAGTTATACTGTTACTGGGCTAACAGTTAGCGGCTTAGCGCGCGGGAATGTTAGTGCTGCCGGGAACTGGTGCGCAAACTGTTGTACACCCATCTGGGCAACATTTGCGCTGCCAGACATAAGAGCTGCGATCATGGTCGTAAAGTCGATTGGTCGTAAATTGGATAGGTCGTAAGTCTATGAAGACCTGTACATAGGGAAAGCAGCAGCCTCCTCTGTAAGACCTGACCACAATCACCACAGTTAATTGTTTTTGGTCAAGATAAGTAAGTACCTCTTCACATCTCTGTGGATGTGATGGTTACTGTGTAGATATTCTAGGCCTCTCGCTGTTCCTACAGTAATCAGACACCTCCTAGTCCAGGAAAGAGGAGGACTCCCACCCTGCGAAGGACATTTAGACAGAATTTGGAAGCAGGTGATGCACAGTTTTTGCAAACGACACTGTTGCTTCACCATACTAAGTACTTGCTAAGAGTATTTTTGAGTGTGTTTTTTAGATGTTCAAGAGAGTAAGCTGCACTACACTCATGTTCACTAGGTGACTGGTCAAGACAGAGAAACAAATCAGCACTTACAAGGCAAGCCAGTCGGTCCAGCAAGGAGCCATTGCACATGTAAGAATACACAAGGCACGGATGGTCACCGTCACAAGAAAAGCCAACCATGTCTAAAATATTCTTGTGTTTCAACCTGGTCCAGAAGAGTTAAGACATGTCAGATACTTTATAAATACTGAATATAAACTGCTGTTAATACATCACATTTAATAAAATGGTACTTATTCATTTTGTAGCTCTCTGAGGCTTCTGATGGGATAACCCATTATTCTTTTAATACAGTGGTACCTCGGTTCTCAAACTCGAATTTCTTGAAAGTCAAACAAACCAGTTTCATCTAGTACTCAATCTGAATATCAGAAGTTGAACCGTGAACGCTGACCTAATATAAATTGTACGCACCAGGAAATAAGTCGTACTACAATGCAATTCTTACTTAAACGCCTTCCTCACAGACTGGACGAATAACCAAATAAAGCAGCACAACATTACAGTAACTAATATTAAATAAACCACTAACTTATGTGTACTATTACAGCATTTATGTCATTTATTTAAACTTTATTTTACCAGGTAAATTAACCGAGAACCAGTTCTCACTGTTTTACATAATATTTGGGAGAAATAGCAGATTACAGATCTGCCTGGGATACAAACATGCGTGTAACTAAACTTTTCAGCCAATAAAGGCAGTTTGTGCAAGCTGAAACGTGGACTTAATACAGAGGACTAATGACAACAACCAGAAACAGCTGATCACATGGGGATTCCACACTAAGTTAATGAGGGGGCATGGCACACGGAAGGAGATCAGGGCAGGACGGGGGGAACGTTGGGGTAAGATCTTTATTGTTTTGGAAGCCATTAAGAAAAAATGTTCGTTTGGTGTTTAAATGCTAACAAAAAAAACATATTTAGGTGTAATTTTGAGGGGGCGGGAACTAATTAATTGATTTTACATTATTTCTTATGGGAAAAATTCAATCATAACTCCAGCTTTTTAGGATTCGATCCGGAGTCAGGAACGGATTAAGTTCGAGAACCGAGGTAGCACTGTATTACCAATAAAAACACAAAAAGGCTTCCCATGTAAACCAAAGCCACTACAAATCTGAGTACGGCCACCTGTGTTTGCAGAAGAAGGGAACGGCCACCTACATCTGCAAAGTCTGGACCTCTTGTTTGAACTGAATTTTCAGTTCCTGGGGAGAAATGTCACCCATCTGACAAAGAAAAATAAACAGATATGTAATCTGCTAATAAACAACCAGTTTGACTATGATGTGATAGTTGCAGTAGCTAGAAATGAGTGCTTACTTCTCAGATCTAAATGTACGTAATCAAACAAGGCACGAGTCAGCGCCTTATGTTGAATTTCGGAACTCACACAGCTGAGTTTCTTGATGGCCACATCTGCCCCGTTGAAGCAGCCCCGATACACCACCCCGAAGCCTCCTGCCCCAACTCTGTTTCCCCCCTCCATTGCAGACCTGTCATTGAAGTTCCCGGTCATCTGGAGCAGCTCCTGAAAAGAAAACCCACGGAACCCTGGACGCCAAGAACAGGGGCGACACTCTGGTTAAGGCAACAGGGAATGAGAGATAATGCCTCCTAGTCACATAAAAGTTAGTGCTGCCACCTTCTGGAAGTATCCGTTAGCCCCATTCAATGGAACTAGCTCCAGGTTCGTATTTCAGCTCAGAAACAAACCATGATAATGTTGTCCAAAAATCACTTTGAATTTGAGGCACATACAAACTTAAAATAAATATAATCAAATATAAACCTTAATATCTACTTACTTAGGTTCACTACACAAACATATATTTCCACAAATTAACAGCAGTGATAAAATCGCTGGCCTAAAGAGTGCCTGAGCATTAATCTGAGCTGGTCTTTTACATACCTGAGTCACTGGGTTGATCCTCATCTTCCACAGGCTCTTGAGAGGTTTTGGAGATCTGCAGATGTCCCACTATGCCGAGGGGGACTGTCACCTCAGCGGACTCCTCTCTTCCTGGGACAGGAGTCCATGGCGCTGGGATCCTAGTGACTGCATCAGTAATAAACAGAATTCATGAATTTTCCACAGACATGTATGTCTGTTGTTATGTTATACATAACTTCAGTTTCTTCTTCTTACCACTGGTGGAAAACCTTGAAATGTGTCATAATCTTTACAGTCAATGCTTTAGATAGCATGGCATACTCTGGGATGACCTAAATTGCTTAACCATTTCAGCTTACCTGGGAGCAAAATATCGGCTGCTGCCAGAAGATTGTTTTTCTCTAAAATTTCCACCAAGTCACCCACTGTGCAGTTAGTGGTGCCCCAATCATGCAGAAGTTCAGCTGTGGGGCTTTTTCCTGAAGCCACCAATCCTTCAAACTTCCTGCACAGAACAAAAATTAAATATATTTGCAATTTTTCTGCCTATATTTTGTAATTATAAGTATTCTTTGGGGCAAATGCATCCAAGGAAAAGTAAAAAAGCGAGAGCGTCCTTTGGGCCACCTTGGTACACCGTACTGTAACAGTAAGCGCGCCCCCGCCTGGTTTCTGTGATTCCCGTAGCGCTGAACGACGAGCATCGCTATTACTGCTCGCCTTTATACTGAAGTACCTTAAATGATTCTGAGTGTATCTCGGTTCTCCTGTGGATTTATAAATGTTGACGAAAACTTTCTTCCAGTTATCCTGAGGATCCAAAAAGTCGGACAATTCGCAGAGTTTTCCATAAGTCAGATTCCGGACAAATGTAGATGGGGTTATTGATTTAGCCATCCTGAAAATGAAGTATTTTGATTACATATTAATCATTAATTAATTCAACTAATTATACATATTATTAACTTTTAATCAAGTGTGCATTTACAACAGAAAATAAGTATTTAACTCCTCCCTTTCCCGGAATTAGGCCTATCAAGAAATTCGAAACTATTATTGCAAATGATTTAGAAATTACACACATGATTCAGATACAATTAATAAGAACTCACCTTTAAAATTACAAGAACATAAAAACATTAAATTTGTTTAAACTGCTGCTAAAATCTCCATAATCTCACAGAAAACAAGGATTCTTCTGCTATTGAGTAACTTCCTGGCCAAAACGTTTAAAGCTATTTTTGTCGGCATACAGAAACTCTTGACCGTCACCTTTAATGGTATTAGACACGTGACGCGGAAGTAGTCCGACAGCACTCTGCTGTACAACGTGCAGGATAGGCACTGTGGCTTCCAAAGCGTACAGTACGAAGTGAACGCGTTAGTTTTACATTTATCGTTTTTCTTATGCCTAGTATTGTAATACACGTGATGTTTTATCTTCAAAAGTAAAATGTAGAGTTTAAATAGCACAAGAAACGTATTTTGTTTGATACTATGAAATGTATGGGGTTCCTTGGTTAATTATAAAGTTAACCAACTACATACAAGCAAAAAAGAGTGTACTTTGTTTTGGATAACACCGATACCGTTTAGTGATCACATAAGATGGACCAAGTAGAAATTACCTGCAATTCCGTATCTTGTTTTATTTCAAACCACGAGGGTTTTCAGGGAAGCATAAAAAAATTCACAAGTGACTTTGTAGTGATTGAAATTAATATAGACGGACAGATGGTGTATGCAGAAAGTTTGCCCAAGTCCCATTTGGAACCATTATTATGTTCTGGTAATCGGAAGCGGGGCCGTAATTATGAACCAAAGACTGACCAAAGCGAAGGCTCCGCATTGACTACCAGCAGCAGAGAGGAGAGAGCATCACGACATGGTGCGAGCGACCATGTTTTCTCTGCATGTGTGAATATGTGGGAGCAGCATCATGATCTGGAGCAAATTCTGGGCCGTTCGATAAATGATGAACTTGAGAAGTTTGCTATGGAAAATAGTTTGTGTTACAAACATAATGCCGGCGTAAATCCAGGCAGGGAACACATATCTCTGGGTGCATTTCCAGACAAACACCAAAGGGCGAACGTGCATCGTGCTGTGCGATACACATTCCCTCATTTAATGACCATAACCACCAAAAACGAGATCACAGTAAAGCAAAACCCCGATTACAAAGAGCTTTCCTGCCTGGTTTCGGAGGAAGAATCGCAGGACTTCTTTAGGTTTATAGACGCCAAAGTTCCCGATTCAGTCTTTACTTTCAAAAGTGACGACAATAAAGAGCACAGGAAAGCGGTGCATCATTTGCTCAGCAAGCGTTTCGGTAAACTGGTGGAAGCCAAAAGCTTCACCAGCGTTGATAGCAGTGACATGCGAGGAGCGACGGTAACGGTGCGGTTCAGGGAGCGAAAGAGGACGGCCGCCGACTGCGTCGAAGAAGATGTGTATACGGGCAAGTCAAGATCGCATTTTTATATTTTATCCAGGCACCCGTTCAATCCTTTATTCAAAATGTTTTCAGTCTCATTATCCTTTCAAGTTGGGTAAAATGTCAGGGTTGCGACTCAGGTCAGCTGGCTACAGTGAAATTTTCAGTTTGAGAAAGTCCTCCACATGCATTTCCATTTATGTATTTATTTTATTACCTTGAAAATAGTCTGTAGGGTTTTCAGACTACTCCAACGCCTTTGGTGCAGCTAAATCTAAGTTAATAATGGAATAGATAAATATATTTGCTGTAAGATTTCTTGCGTTAGTGTGAGTTTCATGCCAGTGATAGTTCAAACCCAGAAATGTGTTTTCTCTTTATATGTGATTTAATCTGCTGTAATTGTGATGTATCCTGCTTGTAACTTCCTGCAGCCTTTGTTATGAAGAAGGAGAATCTGGAGACCCTGGAGGCTATAAGCTATATGGCTGCATCTCTGGGTGTGCTGTCATCAGATTTCACCTATGCTGGTATCAAAGACAAGAGGGCCGTCACTTACCAGTCCGTGGTTGTGAAAAAGATCTCCCCTGAGAGGTACACCAGCTGCTTCAGACGTTCCAAAGACATGTATCTGTGGTAATCTGATGTATCATAATTGCCCTTAAACTGACACTGTGTGTGCCATATGATTTGAGAGAGAAGCTCCTAATAATGACAGCTTTACTTTGTAAGCTGTGAATTCCGAAACATGCTGTTTAGTTTTTTTTTTTACATGCTATTATAGTGAAACTTGTTTTTTTTGTTCTTTAAAATCCCAAAATGTGTATTGGTTCACTACTGTTCTTTCAGTAACTTAAATACTGTTGAAATGAATAAGGTTGCACTTAACTAGGTTACTGGTGTGTCCCTTCTTTTATACTATTAATTAACAAAAAAACAAATAAACACACATGCACACATTATCACACAAAGGCTGGGCAGCTACCGATAAGCGAATAAGTAGCGAATAAGTCAAAATCATATTTACATCCTTTTAATCATATTTATATGTGGGAGGGGGTAACAGTGTTGTGTAATAACTAGACAGGTCAGTAATTGTGTGTGTGTGTGTGTGTTCATTGGATACAGACTGAGAGAAAAGTGTCCTGACTTTGAGAAGAGAGGGATCTGGCTCTCCAGCATCCATCCCGTGTCCCAGCCTCTAAGTCTCGGGAGGCTGCGAGGGAACCATTTTGATCTGGTTGTTAGGGACCTGAGGCCACACTGCACTGATCTGAGATCAGACCTGGCTCAGCTGGTGGATGAGGCAGCGGACAACATAAAGGTAACTCGGATAAAGCGAAGTGACCCCGTGGACATGTGTAGCATCTCCATCCTGTGACGCTGGCAGCACGGCACCAGCATAGCAGTGCCAACTTGGGAGACTGTAGCGAGGTTCTCAGTGTTGAATGTGCTGATGAAATCCCTCATCCTCCACTATGGAAAATGACTGATCGCCCACTGCAAACATCTCCATTGTTTTAGCAGTTATGTCCTTAGCTCTGGTGTTGCTAAATTTGAATATTAACTGAAGTCAAAATATAGACATGCAATATTTAAATATAGTTGTTTGATTTTGTGTGGACCTCCTTTTCCTTTAAGATGAACGGCTTTGTGAATTACTACGGTCCGCAACGTTTTGGTGCCAGCCAGACTGTTCAGAGTGACCGGGTTGGACTTGCTCTGCTTAAGCAAGACGTGGTACGCTGCTTATTCCCCGCAAATTTCCTACGGTCAATCCCTGTTATTTTGTTGCATTGATATGAAAAATAAAACTGAATTAAGAACTTGTCTGACGTCTAATGAATTAAATAATTAAAATATCCTACTACAGAAAAGGTTTTTTGTCAGTCTGTATTTTATTGAGTTAATCATTAACGCCAAGTCTCGCCTGATACAGTATGAAGACTGCTTCATTTGCCTTTATCTCCTAGGCAATGGCTATCCGGTTGTTCTTTACCCCAGAGGATGGGGGGGATGACCCCTCGAATAGGGCCAAACGCCACTTCCTGGAGACAGGTGAGTTCCGCCGGCAGCAGTGGCGTGTCTGAGGAGACACAGTAGAGAAACAATAGTCATTATTGACATTTGAGTGTTTCACTAAACATCAGATTTCACGCACTGACCTCATCGAGCACTGGTCAAACAGCTTTTTGTTTAAAGCCATGTTTGCTAGGTGTGGTTGAGGTAAACTGGCTCCCTCTGGTGGCTCTCTGTTGATCCTCTCGTCCACCACTGCCGGTTTCCAGGTAACGCCAAGGAGAGCCTGGCCCTGATGCCGGAGCAGAAGCCCCGGGAGAGGCTGCTTCTCCGCGCTCTGCATCGCTACGGGTCGGGGCAGGACGGCTGCACGCGTGCATGGCTCAGCCTCCCTCACAACATGCGTGTCTTCTACACGCACGCCTACTGCAGCCGGCTGTGGAACGAGGCCGCCACCTACAGGCTGCAGCAGCTAGGACACCACGTTGTACAGGGCGACCTGGTTTGGGAGGACAGGGAGCAGGAAGAGGGAGGGGAGCAAAGTGCTCGTCGGGTAAGGGGCCGGCGACCTAAAACCAGACCAATCATATTCAGTAACTTATTTGGCTGAGCAGCTGGTCTGATGTGTGATGCATTAAATAATTAATATTTACTTTTGCAGATATACACTCACCTAAAGAATTATTAGGAACAGCTGTTTAATTTCTCATTAATGCAATTATCTAATCAACCAATCACATGGCAGTTGCTTCTCCACTACAAATAGGAAAAAGAGGCTACAATTTGCACAAGCTCACCAAAATTGGACAGTTAAAGACTAGAAAAATGTTGCCTGGTCTGATGAGTCTCGATTTCTGTTGAGACATTCAAATGGTAGAGTCAGAATTTGGCGTAA
>JABFDZ020000001.1:5202204-5218401 GCA_019775955.2 Pollimyrus isidori
TATTATGTTAGCGCGATTTGCCTTATTGCAAAACCTGCTATTACTGTGCATTGCATTTGGATGATAAGATATAAAACGGTGACCCGCGTCCGGGCAAGGGAAACCGTGATTCCATAATGTTTTTCTTCATAGTGAGTCTTGGTGAGCCGCACTTCTGGTTCCTCACCTGTTTGCCTTGGGTGACCCTACCCCAACTTAGCTTCTGGGATTATTGGAACACGCAAGCTCCTCCACCACGATAAAGTGTCGGCTCCAGGAGGGGATCGATATTTCTTGTGTTTATTGGAAATTTTCCAAAGTCAGACCTAAACAAACGCAGACGAAGGGAGATCTCCTTTCTAAATAGGACTTTGTTCCATTTTGAAATGATTTTTTGTAGTGTCCTATACAGATGGAATCCGTTGCACAACAAAGAATGAAAGGCCATAAAAATATGTCACTGAGCTCTAAAGCATCTCTTTTGTTTTGCATGAGTTAGTCATTAAATCTTCCCTGTCATATTTAAATCATAATACTTTGTTGTTTTCCTCATTCTAAGGCAGAAATAGAGCTATTGGATTAGTGGGCGGGTTTCCTCAGTCCACCCTAGAACCTTATTTTTGCTGTTCCGAAATCTTGACCCTAGAGTAGCACATCAGTGTGCTTGTGTGGGAATTTCAGAGTGTGTGATGGATGAGGCTGATCACCCTTAAAGTTCACATAGCAAGAGGTGCACCCCCAAACTGTGCACAGTGCTCCCTATGCCACAGCTATCCCCCAGGGAATTCTGGGAGAGGCCTACTAATGCTTCAATAAGTCACCGGTCAGCCCTCAAAGTGAATCGTGCGGCAATGAAAGACAGGCATGAAGAAAGGACGCTGTACCTGTCTAAGTTCACATTCATACCCCACTGTGTTAATTCCATAGCTCGAGCAGTCCCCAGTAATCCCAGTGTTTTTTTTTCTTTCTCACGGCTCCAAAGAGGGACCAGATGGGGGCCCCGGCTGAGAGTGCCGTCCTGAGATCCGGTGCCCAGGGGGCTCCTGCCTCCCACCCCTCTGCTCAAAAATAACCTGTTTAAACTCATTATTTGTTTAACTGGGCTAATTTGGCATGTTTTAAGTAATTTAAGTAGTTTACGATTAGAGACGTGACCATGAGAGAATGCTGTAGCGGGGGAGGGGTCTACATGCCATGATGGGACAATGAGCTGCACACCTGCATGTCAGTCCCGAGCTCCGTGTCACCCAGGCAAATGCAAAGGGTGATTATGGCCACCCTGTATTGCAGAGCCGGGTCACCTCTGTGGGCCAGACCTGTCACTACAGGAACTCTCTGAAACAGAGGCTATTGTTTTCTCTGCCGTTGTTCCATTGTCACAAAATTCATTCAGCCTTGGCCTAAAAGGAATCAGATACAACTTCTGGGCACTTGAGAACCTGAGAGTTTAACCAAATTTAATGGAGGATGAAGACATCACATTCTTTGCTTGTTTTAAATTTATTAATGGCTCATGGACCTATTGATAGCAGAGAGGGCACGCTGTCACGGCTCCTAACTCGGTCTTTCACAGAGCAGGTTGGACACGCTGCTAAACCTGCCGGTATCTCGCTGCATTCTGGGAAACCTAAGCAGGCGTAATCAGCCGCTGCCTTTGATAACCTGTGACCCTGCAGCCTGGGAACTTGAGCACATTTCCTGAAGACATTAGAGGGGAATGTTGTGAGAGAACGTTGCTCAGTGGGAGATTAGTAGCATGGAGCATAGGGCAGAGTCACCTAGGAGTCATTATGGTGGAGTCTGACTGTGTGTGTTTTTGTGTGTGGGACAAATTCTGGGAGATTTTACCCTGAAAAATGCTCCCCAGATATGAAGCCCTGTTCAGAAGATATGAATACAAACGTGTGTGTGTGTGTGTGTGTGTGTGTGTGTGTGTGCGCGCGTGCACGTGCCTGTGTGTGTTCATGCATGCACACTCTTGCATAAGTCATGCTAAAAGCCAAATATGATACGTGGTTCAGTAAGACGAAGTTCCTTCCTGTAGGTTCTTCCAGATAAGATCTAACTCAGATGGCTGCTCCCTCCCCCCTCCCGCTCACCTCTGGCCCCTGGTTCCCCTCCACATGTTGGAGAGGAAGGTTTAAAATGCAAAGCCCTCCTCTGGAGTAAGGGCAGCTTTCACTCAAACACAGGGCGTGTGTGATTGCAAGAGCTGCACATTCTCAGAAGAGCTGAGCATAGTCTGACCTTATCACTTATGAAGATACCAGTTTGAGGTTTTGCTGCGAACATTCATTAAAGGGTGCTCCTGAAGGGGGGTGGGGTGTTTAATGCTCATAAATCACACGTGTGCCTCATAGATCCCACGTCACTTGCACATGTAGTTCTCATTCTTGGCTCATTCTCAACTCTCGCGGACATATTGCCCACTGCTGCTGCCTCCCAGCCTCTGCAGGTTGATGATGTCACTCGTGAGCCGCTCCTGCTAGTGAGTGACATCATTGCTGAGCTTGCTGTTATGCAGGAGCTCCTGGCCTAGGTCACACACCTATTGGTGTCTCTCAGGCTGCTTCACTTTGGAAGCCACTCTGAATCCTGCCTTGCCTCCCTGTTCCTGCTCTCCCTGTCACCTCCTTTTGCACGATCTCCCATCATTCCCACCTCTGAGTCTCCCAGTTCCTGCTCTCCCTGTTACCTCCTTCTGCACAGTTTCCCATCACTCCCACCTCCTTGTCTCCCTGTTCCTGATCTCCCTGTTACCTCCTTCTGCACCATCTCCCATAACTCCCACCTCCTTCTCTCCGTGTTCCTGCTCTCTGTCACATCCTTCTGCACCATCTCCCATCACTCCCACCTCCTTGTCTCTCTGTTCCTGCTCTCCCTGTCACCTCCTTTTGCACGATCGCCCATCATTCCCACCTCTGAGTCTCCCAGTTCCTGCTCTCCCTGTCACCTCCTTCTGCACAGTCTCCCATCACTCCCACCTCCTTGTCTCCCTGTTCCTGATCTCTCTGTCACATCCTTCTGCACTGTCTCCCATCACTCCCACCTCCTTGTCTCCCTGTTCCTGCTCTCCCTGTCACCTCCTTCTGCACGTCTCCCGTCACTCCCACCCCCTTTTCTCCCTGTTCCTCCTCTCCCTGTTACCTCCTTCTGCACCGTCGTCCAGGACTCCCACGTCTGAGTCTCCCTGTTACTGCTCTCCCTGTCACCTCCTTCTGCACCATCTCCCATTACTCCCACCCCCTTGTCTCCCTATTTCCTGCTCTCCCTGTCACCTCCTTCTGCACGTCTCCCATCACTCCCACCTCTGAGTCTCCCTGTTCCTGCTTTCCTCTCCCTGTCTCCTCCTTCTGCACTGTCTCCCATCACTCCCACCCTCTTTTCTCCCTGTTCCTGCTCTCCCTGTCACATCCTTCTGCACCGTCTCCCATCACTCCCACCTCCTTGTCTCCCTGTTCCTACTCTCCCCATCCCCTCTTTCTGCAGCAGCTCCCATCACTCCCACCTCCACTTGACCTTTTGTTTTTTTTTAAAATCTTTTTTCATAATGATCTCTTCTCAGCCAAGGACCGACCAACCTCTGGAACTATGTTCCACGTCCAACCCAAAGACCTGGTAGTTTCTTAATTCAAAAACGGACTTCTGGACGTGGCAAACCAAAGACCTACATTAGCAGTTTTTTTTTTGCTGTGGCAGTCACTTACCCTCTATTTCCATGTAGTGTTTTTATAATGTGTTAATGACAATACTAATTGTGACATGTCACATGGCAAAGAGGTCAGGTGATGGAAAGCCGCCTCACACTTTGATGAATGTGGTATGTGTAGCTATCTAATATGAAGGTGGATAAACATGGAGCCTATTTTTGACAGATTTTTATAGACTGGTATCCTTAATACTCGTGTCGAATTATGAGACTGATGTGATTTTGACTAGCTGATTTACATTGTGGTCCATTGTATTACTTTTTGTTTAGGTACAATATGTCATGAACAGTTTGACTGAGTGAATTTTCTTTCTTGGACAATGCAGCCAACGCAAAAGCTTTTGCTAAAACCTTCTACAGGACATGATAATACCCTAAGGGGCTCAGATACATGATGTAAGGGGAGGGACTGCCGTCCATAATTGGCGAGCCCCCTGCCCGATTTGGTTTCCGCTTTGGCGCTGACCTAATGCAAACCACGTTTGTTGACATTGGGCCAAAGTTGTATAGAGCTGACCTGCAGGGTTCCACTGTCTCACCCGTCAACTCGTCCCAATCCTGCCCTGTTTCCGGACTACCGGGTCAGTGCGGTGACCTGGCTGCTGTCACTTTGTCCCTGTGGTCTGTCAGTCCTGTTGCGACCCCCCCGCCGCTGGAGTTCCTCAAGGGCCTTTTGTGTGATGCTCGCCACATTGTGCTGGTACACGGGAAACGGGGAGACGTGGCGTCCTCACGGCCCTGCATCGCCGCTGGAGTCCGACGCTCCGGCCGACCTTGCCTGAAAGCCGACTCCGCCAGAGAAAAGCCCTTTCCGCCGTGCAGAAAGCCGACTGGCAGTGCGCAGAATGGACCTGAAGTGTGAATGAGCAGCCCGTCAGTAAGAGTAACGGGTGGTCCCCGGCCTCAGGCTGTCCTGCACGGGCCAGCCGCGGCCAAAGGAACAATCACGCAGTGTCAGCCAGACAATAACCGGTGAAAATTGTGTTTGGGAACCTCAGATGTCCTGTGAGCACGCTGGATTTTAATGCCTTTCTTAGTCTTCCCAAGTCTGTTGGGTTGGGTCCAGAATCTTGCAAAAAAATAAATAAATAAAAATAAAAAAAAAATATATATATATATATATATAAAATTAAAGAATAATCATAATAGTTGAATAATTGCATATTAAGTTTGTGTTGTTAGAATAAAGATTTGGTTAGGGTAAAGATAGTACGTTTAGATATATATATATCTATATAGAATGTTTTTAACAGTCATTTTTATCCAAAGCAACTGGGGATATCATTTTAGGATTTCTGTGTCATGAAGCCTGGATCTGGGCTTGTGATTTACTGAGAAGTAAGACAACTAAGATATCTACAGTCACAGTTTGGCAACTGAGGTCCAGAGAGTAAGTCCAGTCCAGGACTCAGTTTCAACCAACCTGTTGAGTACTCTGTGAGTCTTTATGCTCAATTGGTCTCTGTACCTCAATTACCCAACTGTGTCTACAGTGTAAACTGAAGAGACAAAACTTTTTCCTAGAAAGTATTGACATTTTGACTTCATAGACAATAATATAACAATAATATAATAAAGTAATATAAACAATTACTATAACAATATCTTCTACCTGATAATAGAATCAACTGTTTATTGGTGAACATGTTCCAGTAGAATATTATTTCTGGTTGGTGACATCTTGGCCACTGAAAAAAACAATCAAACATGCTGCTAAATGCTGTTATTGTTAAATAAGAAGATAGATATTGTAGCTAATGTCAGCTATCAAAGACGAAAATCCAAAAATCGTTTGGTCTAGTGTAGTTTGCAAACCACCTGCACATTAGAGGATACACCAATAACAACAATGAAATGTCACAGATAGCAGAACAAACTTGAGCAAAAGAAAGATTTGCATTCATTATTCCAGCAGAAAGGAACTCCTTTTGCCCATATGGAATTGACTACATTGTATGATTTTGAAAAGTTCAGTCATTTTGCTAAACGTTTGTATTTAACATCACACATACAACATTGAAGAATGTTATCTCTCAGAAGTTGCCAGACAACTTGGCAAGGTAATTGTCCAACCAGCCAATGACAAACCACATATGCTGACATCAGAGGACACAGCCAAGAAATACAGCTGCAGTTGTCCTTCCACTGAGCCCAAGGATGTTTTCAAACATTCCTCCTTCCTCTCATCTTATGTTCTCTCTGACTGGGACAGAATACCGTAGATTTCAGTCCAGCTGCCATCAAAATGCAAGTCCTACTACCCTTGTCAGCTCTACATCCACTTTTGTTGAAACCAGCTGACCAGCTGAAATAAATTCCTATCTCTGCTCAAGTGATTTCATAAATTAAGGTTCATGTTTGAAATAGCTTAGGAACAAGAATTGTTAACATTTCTCCATTTGTCCATCCATTCCTTCAGTTAATCTCCCACACAGGATCATGGCATATCCCAAGATGCCCTGCACGTGACACAGAGGACACCCTGAATCGGCTGCCAGTCGACTAAAATATAACTGCTCATAAAACTGGCTCATGCATGCCAGACTAAAATTCAGCTGAAAGAATGGAATGCTTCATTAAGAGGGGAAAGATAGTCCGGGGTTTGTCTCCATAGGGCCTAGCCAAACCAAACATCAACAAGCCGGAGCATTCTCCAAGCAAATTGGGGCCGGAGTGACCCCACTCAAGCCCACCTGCACATGCTAGAGCAGCTTGGATGAGCGAGCAGACTCGTGGCCAGCCATGTGTGGCCTGAAGGTACCCTCATAGAACATTTGCTTCCTTGGCAAACTCGAAGATACCCGCTCGACTCCTGCCCTGCGCCGATACTTCATTTAACCATGAAACCCGAGATGGCACAGAGGCACTCGCCTCGCTCCAGGACAGGCCCACCAGGTCGGACTGCAACCCCCAAGGTATGCATGACTGGATCTCCCATTCATTCTGGCTGCACACTGTGCGTGCATAACGTGTGGCGTGTCCTTCTTTTAATCATGACGCCATGTAGAAAATGCAGATTTATTTTCATTAGTGGAACAAGCTTGTCTGCATTCTTAAAGTCATTTTGACAGTTATTAAATACACATGCAGGAGTTAGACACTATTCTGTCTGTAACAACATGCAATAATAAATGTATACAACCAGGCAATTAGGTCACTCCTGTTAACTATCACAACGGCTTGGCCTTCAGTTGGTTCTCAGCTGCCCTTGATGAAGAATGCTTCACATTGCACATGGCATTTGCAGTGATGTAATCAGGAAAATGATCAACTGGGGAAGCAGTGCTAAGGGAAGCCGGGTAACGTTACATATTTAGAGAGGATAAGCTGCAATTAATAAGGCTTCTCTTTTCGAGAGTGTGTCCATCGAGAGCTAAACTCAATGGACTGATTCTGCTTGGATTAAGAGGACAGGAAGGAGCAGAGGAGGAGGAGTCTGTGTGAGGCCAGTGTGCTGTGACGAACCACGGTGGTCTGTGTTGTGTATTACACTCAAACACAGACGGCTGCTTTATACAAAAAAACATGGGCTGCATGCAAACATTTAGATTATTTAACAACAGTTAAAGTATTGCTGAAAGTCCATGGAATCCTGTTCAAACTGACTTTCTCACTGTCAGAGTTTTTTTAATTGAGGAGCTTGTGTAAAATACATTTATGCTGATACATTTATGCTGATATATTATGTGACTGCCGAATGGATACCGATACCCAGTTAATCCCGAAAAAAGCTATTTAGCAGACAAGCTAAATGTGATGTTTTCACTAAAGAAAAAAATTCTTGCCGTGATACCTCACTTATCAGAATCATTGTTAAATGAGCACGTTTTCTTCTACAGTTTTAGATTCAATTGTGGGATTTTCCACTTTGTTGATCTTGCTCAAAAATTTCAATTGTAGTGTTTCAAAAAAACTTATGAGTGAATTTAAGTATTAATACTCAATTCACATGCTCGTAAAATGAGGCATGTTGTTTCCTCTCGTTTTTTTACTTTTTTCCTTGATGCCTCTGCTCATAAGGGACTGGCTCAAGCACTGCATGCATCATGACAGTGTTTCACCCACTTTACAAGTGAGACGCTGCTTCAGCCAAGGCAGTGATGGCGGATGGGTGCGTTTATGAAGACATCTGTCCAAAATTTGCAGCAAAAGCTGCAGTGACCTTGCTGGACTGGAAGCTGGAAAAGGTTTTCAGGCACGTGGGCCACATTGTCGCAATACAGCGAAACAAATGCATCCAATGCTGAGTCGTCTTTGAATTCGGACAGTCTGCAGATTGCGATTCCAAGACATCTGAATCAACCCTAACTGGTCACGTTCAGTGACACTCTGGAAGCTACCGAAAAGCCCAACATGTTTTCCCCTTGCAGAATATGACAAACATGCCATGCTATTTGTTATCTAATAAAAAATATATATTTGCTTCCTCAACCTTACACTGGATAAGCAGTGAAGGATGGATGGATGGAAATGTATTTGCTTGAAAGACAGAAGTTCATTACCTTGAAGACTTTCCATGAGCCATGTGAAAACCCAGCACTCTGGCTTTAAACCCAGTTCATCTGGTGGATCACTCAAGGACTGACTTTGTGTGTCTGGGCCTGCTGACTGGGAAAGCTCACTCTGCTGATTACTCACCAGAAATTCCAGTGTAATACTCAGAGGGATGGCAGCCAGTGCGAACACTGTACCAACTGAACCAGTGCATGTGGGGGTTTAGAGGTCACTGTGGTGGTGGCAGAACATGTGCAAAGCAACGTCATCCAGCCAACAAAGACAGTATGAGTCGGGGGCTTGTCAGGCTGCCACCTGCTGGACAGTGTTCTTAAGAATCAGTGATGTATTTAGTTCTCACATGCCAAAGGGCTAATGGCTAAAGCTAGTTAGGGATTCCACCATCCTAGTCTATTTGTGAAGCATATTTGTAAGATGTGGGAGTGGTGAAGTAATGCGCAGTAATGCACTTAACCTTATTATAAGCAGGGCCCACAGGCACAAAGTCATATTCTAATTCAAGCACCAAGACCACTACGGATTCTAAAATACGGTCTCTGGTAAAGGATTATATGCAAATAGCCCGTTGATGAATGGAGCGTTGAATGTCTAAGAGTACACCTTCCTTTCCGTCAATCAGCTGTATTTCGTAAGCTATTTAGTAAAAGAACACGCATTCATATGGTTTGTTCGTATTCAAATGGCTTTGCTCGGGATTATGTCTACAGATCGTTCCCTGAAATAAATTCCTGCATTGAACACAGGTATAATTTCACTGCTGACATCCCACAAAAAAGTTCTTGCCGTCACATTTATCTGTGCAACATAGTTTACGTGAACAGGTTTAAAAATGCAATGTCAATAGCAAGTAACAAAAGGCGTGGTGGTCCTGCCGCACTAAGGTGACAATTAAACAAACACGCGTGAAAAACTGATTTAACAACACTGGGTTTTAATCTCAGGAGCGCCGCAGCAGCGTCAGTGAGGATGGTGAATTTTCCTGAAATTTAGTTAAAAAAAAAACACAGGGGGAAACTTGTGATTGGTGCACAGGGGACGGGGGCGTCGTCTCCGTTTGATGTAGGAGCGGGGAGGAGGGTGTTTCTATGGATGGCTGGAGCAGGAGTAGTGCTGGCACCGGCCCCCCACCCCTCGGCCCGGACGCATCGTTTGCATGTGTATGTGTGAGTTTGCGGAGCGCAGAAGCGGACGCACGGCTGCGGATGCCATGAAGCCGGCGTACTGGTGCAGACTTGCGGCGCTGAGATCCTCATCAGGTCCCGGGACCTGTTGCTGACAAGCCGGTGGAGAAAATACAGAAGGTGGAAGGGGGGGCCGGCGGACTGGGAAGGTACTGCCCAGCGAACGAAAGCTGCAGTTCCTTTGCTGAGAAAACCATGCGGTTAGCTACCCAGCTGGTGGGACTCACGTGTCACCTCCTAACACTCGTATGGATGTCGTCGGAGTACCGATTGCACCCAAAGCAAGGTAACTTAGTCTGGTATGATGCCGGTAGTCATTCGGTGTGCGATATGATTGCATTTTTCCAATCAAGTAGCCTACAGCAATGTGTTGAAGCTTCAGTGAGTAAAGTGCAAAATGGTTTAATTGCAATAAGTCATATGCCAATAACCGGTGTATTCAGCCCGAATTGCATATGCATCCAGTTGTAAACCGTGTATTGCCATCCGTGTATTGTAGCTGATCGCTTAATTTCATTTAGGTGCCCTTTCATTACACTCACTCACCTGTGTTATTGTTTGTTTTTGTTTCTCTCATTCAGAAAAATTTGTTAAACAGCTGTCGTCCTATGAAATCGTAACCCCGCTGCGAGTGAATGATTTCGGAGAAACTTTTCCGCACGCCTTGCAATACAGGAGGAAACGGAGGAGTTTGGATGCGACTTTCCTCGGTTTGCGGGCTCACTACCGAGTCGACGCTTTCGGACAGCGTTTCCATTTCAATCTAACGGCCGATTCTGGATTTATTTCTCCATCGTACACGGTGACACACGTGGGAGAGCTGGACAGCAATGATAGCTTCCCTCAGGATGTCGCCAGTGACATGAGGCACTGCTTCTTCAGTGGACACGTCAACGCCGAGACGGAGTTCAAGGCTATCTTCAGCCTCTGTACTGGCCTTGTGAGTATATGTCTTCTTTGCAAAGCTCAGGTCGGTCTGGAAGACTCTGACACTGGAATGTGCACTGAAACAGGAGTGTGTGTCCTTGCGTGTGTGTCAGGGCATGATGGCATCCTTTCTGCATCCTGGTTCTGGAAGTCTTGTTTTTTATTCAAAGTTCATAGACCTTAACTGTGTCTTTCACTATTATGTAGATGTGGCAACAGTTTCTGAGGTTAAATGTGTATGAACAGCTATTTATGAATCAACCAGCTGGAAATGTTGCTTTTATCCGACTTGATTCCTCATTTAGGATCTACCGCATCCTGTTTTATCATCTGCTCTAATCTATTTTGACAGTGTCAACACTAATACAAGGACAGTCATATCAAGGCATTTCATATTGTAAAGTGTTACTGAGCGGTCAGGTTCTGCTTTAACTAGTGAAGCTGGGAGTTTATGCCAACATTGGTGGGTATTTATTTAGAAGCATCAGTAATGACTAACTTCGGATCCATACACTGGGATCACAGAGTCCATCCTCTGTGCATCATGCTGTTCAGAATAGAGCACTGCGTGACCAAACGCATGACGAGCCACCTTGTGTTGAGTCAGGCCTCCATACTTGTGACCGGGGTAACATCACTCATTACTCATAAGGCAGTAGTCTGGCATGTCCCCATTGTCACCTCAAAGAGAAGCCCAAGTTTCAGCGTCCAAGGTACATTTCAGCACCCGTCCCTGAACAGCAGCCATCTTGGCTCTATTTCAAGAAACGAAAAACTGACATGGCTGGTTGGCACAAGTCTTCTGGTAGTGCATTGGCATCTGCCGACATTCCCACTCCTGTGACTGGGTGTGACCCCCGCTGCTGTGAGCCTTATATTTAGGTGGCTCGCTGACTGAGGATAAGGTACTCGAAGGGTGTTGCATCCTGGGAATGCTCCTGCTGTAGGGCTCAAAAGCCAATGAATATAACCCCTGATACCCCAAGAAGATATTCCAAGTAACTCATTTAAGCTTATTGAGGCTTAAAGCCTTAGTGAAGAAGGTGAAAATGTGTGTGTGTGTGTATATATATATATATATATATATATCATGTATCTATCGCCATGCATCTGGGGTTTGTCCCAGAAGGGAGGACGTAAGTCAACCTGGCCGTATCTTGTCATTATTGCGAAGAGGTCATATATACTCGGGGGGGCTAGCACCTGACAAACACAGACTATGGGAAATTATGAAAGATAATGTTTTGTCATGGAGCTCAGAATTCCCAGGTACACCCCAGTCCGGAGAGGAATTTAGATAAATCCATTGTTTTTATTGTATTTGTTTGATTCTTTGTCACAGATTCGGAATTAGGTGCTTAGTCTAAGGAGAATCCAGCCATTAGCCATCTTTAGGCTGTAGGATATTGTCTATAATTGGCATCTAGCTGGACTTCAAGCTCTGTGAATGGAGAATAGCCCTAGCGGGTTGCAGTTAAAAGGCTGCAGATATTCGGGATAACATGGAAAACAGGATCACAGGGCCAAGACATTCCTAATTGGTCGTGAGAGCGAACAGCTCTTGGAGGAATGGAGTGTGATTTCACCAGCTTTCCATCATCGGGGACATGCCTTTCATTTCTAGGCATAAAGACACATTGTGTTTGCAGCTACACCTGTTCCATGACTTTTGGTATGACTGTGTGTTTTAGATCTTCTGCTATATATTACATTATGGAGTTTGCACTGTAATTCCTCTGGACTATCCCACATTGCGTCTCAGTGCTGTGTGACATTTTCATTCTTTGACTTGATGACAGATTCTGTCATCACCACAATGTAATACCAGTATATACAGCTAGTGTTTTGCCACACAGTGCTATGTGTGATCGTGACCCTGTTTATAAATTTAAGTAAAATAAAACAATAGGGAGCTTGGACCCCCAATAACTGGCCCAAATTACAGTATATTGCTAAACCAGGATTCAGATGTCCAGTACTGGAAATACACAATGACTCATACAGTATTTTCATGGTGTACAGAGAGGTTAATAAAAATCACATTATTTTGTTTAATATGCAGTGCACTGTCAGTTTGCAGACAGAATTTGCTGCTTTGGGGTGGTGATGTGAGTTTCCATGGATGAAGCCATTTTGTTTTGTTTCCTATGACAAAGTAAAAAAGTTTTATGTTACTTACTGATTGACTCAACCCAGCCAACGATCACAGTCTAAGCGATTGTCTTTATTATATATACATTGTGTGCGCCTAATAAAGACTCTGAAATGTTCAACTTTCAGTCGTGTGCTTTGAATACTGATTATGTACTCTCATGACATGTATGTAAACTGGGAGAAAAAGGAAATTCTTAACTGGGTTTGTCATGTGGATTTCTGTTGGTTGTTTGCAATACCTTTACATTTGGTGTAAGAGTAGATGACTGTGATGTCAATTTTAATATTATTTACTGCCATACAAAAAAGGCAGACTAAATGTACCGCTCTCCTTCAGATCTAGAATGCTAGAGGTGCTATTTGCATAGGTTGAACTACTGGTTATTTAGTGACTCATCAGACAGACCTGCGATGGTGACTGTTGCTACGGACGCAACATTCTTCAGTTGAACGCAGTAGGTCCCTTGTGCTCCACACCAATAGCTGTGTACCTTGGCCTTTCAGGTCGGGACCTTCACGACCCGGAGTGGCGAGTACTTTCTGGAGCCTCTTATGGCGGCGGAGGGTGAGGAGTACGACGAGGGGCACAACAAGCCACACCTGGTATATAGGCACGAGAGGAAGAGGCGGCGTTCCGGGCCAGGCTCCTCTGAAGCGTGTGCAGTCCATGGTGAGCTGCTTCTCCTTTGCTCCATTGTGTTCAGCCCAGCGCTGATCAGCGGGGTTTCCTAAGCATGAATTATACCTCTGCATCAAATTGGCGCTGTAAGTACGGCGTCGATGTGGACCCTGACCTACACCTTCCCAGCAATGTAGCTACACATCACGACAACGAAGACCACTGGAGCTGTGATTGTTTGGCTTGGTAGCATTCATTTATTTATGTGTGTGAAGACAGCGTACATCCCAGGTGTACTTATATCACTGCCTAACACTGAAGTGCTATTTATATATAGCATTAAATAACCCACCAAGTATTGTGGCGTCAAATCTGCAAAACACTCCTGATACAAGCGCCAATTTCACTTACCTCCATTAGGTTTATTGGTACTTTCCAAGACTAAAAAATGTTGTTTATACCTTAACTTTAGAAGGAAAAAGGCATAAAAAGCTCGACATTTTTTCAAATGTGTCTACAGGAAGTTTGGAGCAGCACAGTAACCAGGACGCGATAGATGGGTACTTTGCTAAATGTTTGTTTCCTGATTCGACAATCACGCAGGATATGAAGATAATAAATGCAACAAATCTATGTATCATCTAGCATTTCTGCGGTGTAATTGCTGAGCAACACAGACTCACCAGCGCACAAGTATAAATGCCGGCGTTGGCCTCTTATGTAGGTCATGGCATAGGCTTGACGCAAAAGTTTAAGTCCACTTTAAGGGTGATAAATTCTACTCTATCATGATGCTTTTCTGATGAGTCTTCTGTATCTCCTGCTGGCTGCTGCAGTAAATGAACACATGATATGACCATAAGCCTTGTTAGAAACCTTCAGAAGGATATTTTTACAAAAAAAGTAATCTTTTGTATAAAGAATGCTGACCCTGCAGAGTTCACCATAACATGGGGATCTAGGCATCTTGGAGGGTGGTCTCAGGGCAGAGCAGCACTGACATCATCAGTCTTTCATCTTGGGGGTGTTTGATTGGCTTATTGTCACGACGTTGTCATGGTGTATTGTTAACCAGCCCTATCAATGGTTCGCTATAAGGGTTTGAGTTCTTTGAATGACTGGTGGATTCAGACTGCTGTCCTCTCTGTGCCCCCCCTTTTCACTCTTTGAGTCCGTGGGGGCAATAGACAGATTTCTGCAGTCAATTGTTCATAGATTTTAGGCAGAAAGGGTATTGTGTAGCCTTAATCAAATTTTAAAAAAGCATTTTTCCCATTTATGTGTGACAACTTTGTAGCCTTCATCTTTGACTTTACACAGAGAATATGCATCTTTCATTCTTAGGAAAATAGACAGATGCTTTATTAGTCCCAAAGGAAATTACAGGTTTACTATAGCTCAGTATATGCATTTAGAGAGTACAAACACATCGAGACGTTAATAGAGGCAGTAAATAATAGACAGCAATAAACTATGACAGTGCAAAGAATGTCAATGTTTTCTATGAATGTGATAAGTACAAGTTATCATTGTAGTTGTGGCTGTGTAATTTTAATAAAGGCATTTATGTACAGGTCTGGAATTGGGAATGTCTGCACCTTTTTGATTGTGCAGAGGTGGGTTCCACATGTTCTGTGGTAAGAGATAGTGAGAGGAAGAGGTGGGGGCATCGATGCCAATCGACGCATACTGTCTGCCATGCAGAGGATTAAAGCCAGGGATGTAGGTATCTCAGTCAGTATTACCACACCTCATCTGATAGAACCCTTTCCAGATTCAGAGATAGTGGGGCCTCTTTTGAAGCGCCCCGCTGCCTTTGTGACAGAGCCACTATTGCGGGAGAAATAAACACGGCCTTCTGTGGCGTCTCCGTGCTGAACAAACAGGGCCGAGCGGCTTCCAGGCTAATTGACGTGGCATTGTGAAAGTCTGAGGGGTTCAGCTTGGTGGGACTCTCCATCAAAGGGTTCTTCCGCAGACATCGCCAAGTAGGAGGACTCGAATGCTTCTAAAAGCACACATGTTCATCGCTGTCGTTCTTTCAAAGCGTAATATTCTGCTGCACATGTGCCGTTCCTATACAGTTTTGTAATGATTGCCGGAATTATGCATGCATCTCCTGAACTGTCATTGAAAGTAGCTGGCTATCAGTGTTTGAATAGATAACTGATTTCAGTCATCTTCATACATGTGCTGGTGCATTGACTGACAACATGGTAATGTCTAGTTTTTGTTATTTCTTTAGACTTCAGTTTTTTCTAGATGATGTCTGATAATGCTCCAGCAGCCTTTGGTATAGGGTGCTGCTTCATTGGTGTAACTGTCATTATTCTCAAATCTTTGGGCTTCATGTGTAACGCAAAAATCTTTAAGCCTCTTTTATTGTCAGTGTGTAGGTTTGTGTTTCTGTTACCATTCGAACCATAGTGAAGGTTCCAGCCCAGTGTCAAATCAGGGACCATAGGGCCTGAAAATGAGCGCAAACTATATCAAGAGTCTAACCCATGTCAATGCGACACGTGCTCAGAGTATGTTATGCTTTAGAGGTCAGCCTCTCCCAGGCTCTGTAATTTAGTCATTTTGGCAGGGAAAGGTGACAATAAATGACATTGGCTTGTTACAATGATTTATTTTGGGGAGTGGCCCTCGTTGAAATGCCAGTCGTGTATAATGGTTATAAGACCTGTGCTGTCCTGTTATAAGTTCGGTTGGAAATGCAGTTAAGTCCAGAATCCTTGTTCTTTTGGGCATCAATATTCCATCAATGAAATGTAAGGTGTGAGTTCATTTAAAATGGACAAAGTAGTATCTTTGGCTTATGGTTGTATTGCTCTGCTCGCTGAGTTGCTGAACACATATCTGATTCTTAGACAGCTGTTTTAGAAAGCAGAAATACAGTGGTACCTCAGAATTCAAATTTAATCCGTTCAGAACTCCAGATCGAATCACAAAAAGTATGAGTTGTGATCTAATTTTCCCCATAAGAAATAATGGAAAACCAATTAATTGGTTCCCGGCCCCCAAAAAATACATCTAAATTAGGGGTGGGCGATATAAACGATATGCGATAGAAACGATATAAATTTGGCCAACGATAGAGATTTTAACTATAT
>JABFDZ020000001.1:5258389-5271341 GCA_019775955.2 Pollimyrus isidori
CCCCCCCCCCCCCCCCCCCCCCCCCCCCCCCCCCCCCCCCCCCCCCCCCCCCCCCCCCGCCCCAAACGCGCGCGACTCCCCAGGGGGGGTTCTGGGGGAGTAATGGTCAGAATGCGCAGCTTTTATGCTCGAGTTTTGAAAGGGGTTGAGTGAACAGGACCCACTCTGAAATGAATATGGCGCTCTGTGTTTACAAAACACCTACTGCCATTGAAAAATGTTTATTCATAGCAGAGAAAAAGGTCTGTACATTTATTCAAACCAGATACGACAGGTTAATTTGAATAATTGAATTGAAGCTTTACTGTAAAATCACTTTCTTTAAGATTTAACTAAATCTGCAGATATTTGTTGGTAGAAAAGCTGGATTCATGAGAAATAGGAGTTGCTGGGGAAAACAAACCTGAAAAATATACAGCATTACATTTACACTTCAGCTCTGCATAAACTCACTGCAGACCTTTGATTTATGCACGGCAGGATTATAATAGTGTGTTTCAAAAGATTACATAAACATCCAAAATCCAAACCACGCTGCAGTCCATGTGTCGCTGTCTTTATTGGTTGCACGTGGGAATATATACATTTCAGCTCGGTGGGCCAAAGAGGTCGGGTAATTGAAACCAAGCTGGGTATATTTGGCTAATCAATGTTGACAGGAAGTTGAATTTAAGGGGCCGGTTTTATGGCGGATGTCTCGAGATGATATGCATGCTGGGGGATGTGGGGGCCACCGTCGCTTTGGCAGCAGTCCACATCTGGGCGGCAGGGGCCTGAAATAAATATTTTTTGAATAGTGTGGAGAGAGAACCCATCAGACTGTTTTAGGAAGTCTGAAGCAGGGAATCTGGCCATCAAGGGGGCAGGCGGGTCTGGGGGGGTGGGGGCAGTGACAGAGAACCCTTAGGCGAATGAAATTGGCGGCTGCTTAGAGCGCCACCTTCTGAGAGTGCACCGACATAGCAAAACGAATTCCACTTTGTGATGGCCAGTGCACATTGGGTGACTGAAATTCACCATCCCAGTATTGCAGTTGGAGCTGCTATTTACAGTTAAACCACTTGACTGTGTTGAATCAGTATCACTCTGAATGTTTGACTAGCGCTGAGACCAAACAACTCCAGGTTTGGGGGTTTGAATCCCACGTCCTCCGTGTTGGGCTAACAATGTGGCCTCACATATCCAAGGTGGGGGTTTGACTTCATGTTTTGGGTCGCACTGTAGCCTCGAATCTCCAAGGTTCAAATCCTGCCTTCTCTGTGTTTATGTTCATGTGTTCCCCATGCAGAGCCATGTGTTCAGGCTAATCGGCATCCCTAAGTTGCCTGTAGTTTGTGGGAGTGCCTGTGCCCTGTCTCCCATCCGGTGTGTACCCTGCCCCCCACCCCTCAGTTTGTTTTTAAAAGGATTTCATGTGTTTTTTTCCCCGGTTCAGGCTAGAGCTAGGAATCTTGTACTACATTTAGATGACAGTTCCCCGACAGTTTAGAAGCATGCATGCGTGTGTGTGCCTACATGCATGTATTTGAGCAGGGAAACCTACAAACTGTACTAGATTCAGGCCCTCCAGGGAAGGAACTTGGGAATCCTGTCTTATGGCTTGTGTTCCCCGAGACCCTGGATGAGAATGTACTAGCAGAAAAGGATGTTTAAAGTTTATCAGTAAGATTAATTTTTCTGGTACCCAGGGTGATTCTTTGCTTGTTTGATGGTTGCCAAAATGGGGCTAAAATTTATATAATCCTATACTGATTATTTATATAATTTATATAATCAGTATAGGAGAATGTAGGACTAACTTTATCATTAGCAAATCATATGTTTTAAATTGGAGATTGACAGGGGAGGGGGGCGGTCCGGGGGCCAGTCGGCTTTCAGTTGGGGCTAGTGTCCCTGGGGTCTCCTGAATCTCGGCTGCCAATCAAATAGCCCGACCAGTGGTAGAGCCTCCAATGACACTTTATTTTATCATTTCCTGTAACAACAGATCTGATCAGAGCAGTGTCTGAATTTGGATTGGTTTGTTTTATCTGTTCAAAATTTTATTGATATGTCTCCCTTTAATACCTTACCAAACAACGGCAGAGTCAAAAATGTAGCCCTGACATCAGCGATAGGCATTAATTAATTGTAATCAGTGTTGGGTGTTACGCGTTACTGTAATTAAATTACTTTTCTCTGAAAAAGTATATTTAATAATTACTGTTCATTTTTAGGTATTTTAATTACAGTTACTTATAATGTACTTGCGTTATATAGTAAAATAATTACACCAGCTAAATATCATTATTTAATTTTATTAATTTATCTTCAACAGGTTAAAGTAAACTCTGCTGCTTTAAAATCATTGTAGTGCAGATGCACGTGATTTTGCACCGTTTGCTGCATATTCGTATTCTAAAGCGGAAGATGTTGGACTCAGCTTAAACGAGTGGCTGTTTTACGAAATTGAAATATTCCCATCACTTTACTTTTTCGCAGTGTTTCTTACCTAAAGAAGGTTACATTTCTTACTAACAAATGTAATTATTATAGGATGTTTTTATAGCTAAAAGGCTAAACTGTTTCATGTTTGACTCATATGTTTTTTAAAATTATTTATTATTTAAAGCAAAGGTCCCCAACCACCGGGCCGCGGACCGGGACCGGTACTGGGCTGCATAGAAAAAAATATTTATATATATATGTTTTATCGACAATCAGAGTCTGAGTGATGTTTTTTTTGGAGAATATAAAAAATTTGGGGATTCTCTCCCAATTAATTCAACGTAATGGTGAGTTTTATTTTTATTCGGTTTATATTAGTTTTTATGCCAGTCGTATCATTTTTTATTTACCCCCCACACTTTAAAGGCCGGTCCGTGAAAATATTGTCTGACATGTAACCGGTCCGTGGCACAAAAAGGTTGGGGATCGCCGATTTAAAGTTTAATTTCCATTATTTGTCCGTTCAGATTTTAAGAGGATTTAGTTAAATTACTTATTGAGTAATTATGTTACTTTTCAGACACAGTAATTAGATAAGTATTTTAAATACAACATTGATTAAGTAATTAGTAATTAATTACTTTTTATAAGTAACTTACCCAACACTGATTGTAATCACTGTTGCACATATAGGTAAAAATTAATCAGTATATTGTCGCATAAAATATTTAATAAAATGCTAGGGCATTATTTATTAGGCACTAATTAATATTAGGAATTCATTTAATAGGTAGCAGAGAACCAAATTCTGTTATTTGTTGCACCTTGTGTGTATATTATTCTGTTTAAAGTATTATGTGAATATTATTATGTAGTACTGTGCAAAAGTCTTAGGCAGTTAAAGGAAATGTTTAAAGCTGTTGCCCAGAACAATTTAACATAATATATATTTGTGTGTGTGTGTGTGTGTGTTAAAAGTAACACATTGAAAACTAACAGTAATTTCTTCTTTTCTTCAAAAACTGACTGATATCTGTAAGTACTGCTTCACTTACCAAATCTCTGCTCAGGGAGGGGCACCCCAGCCGTTCCGTGCATTTGACCAATTTTAGCACAGGCCCAATTAATTAATCAATTAATAAACCTAATTTTCAAAAATGAGGTATAGATTAGCCATACAAGGTGTGCTACTGGAAGTTACAAACATACATGGGTGAGCTGGACGGTGGCTGTAAATACTGGAGTGACTTTGGGAGAGGCTTTGAAATGGTTAAGATGACACGCTTGGACTGACATAATGGCACCAACGCACGAATATATGATCTTTTAAGCATCATTTTTTATGAATGCCCATGAATTTTGCACAATTATGTATATTACTAATGTACTGTGACCTCAATGTACATCAAAGAGCCAAAGGTCTTTCTTATTGAACTTTTAACTGACCTGTGCTACATTAGACGTGTTTGATCTTGTCCACTTACCACCCAAAGACCAAATACAGGCATGATACTGTATTTGTCCCGCTCTGTCGCTGCTCTCAGCTGAACATGATGGTGCTCTCCACACATGCATCTCCGCTTCCTCTAGTGTGTCACACTTCCTGCTCTTGCTGTGTGTTTGATCCTGGTTCCCTGCTGCTTACAGTCAGGAGCCTCATTTTTCACTCTACCTACTCTCACCTTACTTTTGGACAACTATCAAAGGCCGTCATTGCTGCAGAGATGAGGCCATTCGCTCCGGTCCTGACTCGCCGCTCTGGAGCCCCTAATCCTTGTATGTCTGCTCTGTGCGTCCTCCTGCTTCGCATTTAGCCTGTTTGATCCCATCATTAGCCAGGTGCAGGTCTGTTACCTTTGTATCATGCTGTACATGTTTATGATTGAAATTGCATTTGAAGGTTTACTGTTCATTGCACTTAAATTGGGGTAAATTGTCCTGTTATATCCTGCAGATTTTGGAGTTTGTGCTGGAAAAGACTTGAACAGTCGTTAAATGATGTGGCCCTTCAAATGAGACCCATGTGCTCTCTCTGCATGACGTGTAGGGCTTACCTGGGGGTCAGACAGGGGTCATGTCTTCCGCTTCTGCTTCGCTGCAGCCGCAGGTTCTCCAGAATTCCCCCGATGTGAATGGGGCCACACATGTGCTTTTTGTCAGGATTTTAGGAGAGCGAGAGCAAATCCTTTATTTATTCAGCTCATTAATCAGGGACAGATGGCTCTTAGCTGCTACAATGCAGTAAATCATCATGTTGACCGAGTGGGAATTTTGACATTTATAACATTTTACACAGCAATGATAAGTTTTGAATATACATCAGTCTGGATAAATTTGTTCTCAGCTTTGAAAAATAACAACAGGACATGTGTCAGAGTGTGGATTTGGAGGTTAGGAAGTAAATATATTTATAATGAAGAACAGATTCATCTCATTTTAAGAATTAGGAGGCCTGTGTAAGTGTCCCATCTCTTTATCAACACTTTTGTGCATCTCTCTAAATTCTTCATTCTAAAATCACTTTGCTATACTGCTTATTCTCTGATGTATTTAATTTATGCTTTGATCTAAAGCAGCTCACAGTAGAGGGAAGGATCATAATTTATGTACACTCCCTGGGATTGGAACACACAGCCTGCGGCGTGAGCACAATGCTTTGCTTGTTGCACTATAAAACCTGAGATCTAGGCGTAGTTAATTTGTCACTGGTGAGAGCCAAGTTACTGACTTTCCTTAGTTACTTGTAAGCTTTTATGGAGTTTCTGGTATACAGTAAAGGATACTCTCTTGCTTAATGGCTTGAGATAAATATTTTTCTGCATGTGTTGGTAGAACAAAATGCCTCCTTGAGTGAGTTCCCTAAGACAAGCATCACCTGGTGGTATGTCTATTTGAGTGCAAAGTAGATGTTGGAGGTTTTACAGATTATTTGGAATAGCCTGGGAAACAAGCATTGATACAGATTATCCATCTTGCCAATCATCTTCGAACATCTTGGTTAATGTTACCATATGGAAGCCTGGGGGCTATACCAGGGAGCACAGGACACAAGGCTGGGGCACATCCTGGGTGGGATGCTAGACCACCACAGGACACGCACAGTTATACACCACAGAGTAATCCAGGGGCACCTGTTAGTTTAACAGCATGTCTTTGGAGCGTGGAAGGGAACCGTAGTTCCAGTGGCGAATCTGCACAGCAAAGGGAAAATCCGACACACACTCACAGACACAGCAAAAGGGGGCTTACAAAGGCATGGAAGCATTTGTCTTCGCAAGGGTTTTCAGTTACCATGTGTTCTCCGGATTTTTAATGATGAAAATGGAGATTTAAGATGGAGGGAAGCAATCAAACTAGAGGAATATGGACTAGGCTTTCTTAGAAATGATGTAATCTTGTCCCTTGGGGAAAACTTCCTGTTACCTTGTAGTCATAGCTGAGTAAAAACTCTTGGGTCAGAGATGTAATGCCTGTTCCAAGGGACGGAATGTGTGCTTATGCGATATGACAGTTATGCTTTAACAGCACTTTAATGAAAGGTGCTGGTGGAGTATATGTATCGCGCTCTGACCAGGGGTTTCCTGATGAACGTGGTATCAAGAGCCTAAATGTGTATTTTACACTGGATATTAAAATTATCAACTTTGTACTTGCACTGTCTTTGCTACATTTATTTAAGCTTGACACAGCACCACTCTAGGTACAGGTAGGCTTAAAGATACCGAGAGTAACTGTTTACCTGAGGCAGGACTGTCTGGCAGACTTACTCCATGGAATCTTCTGGTCTTCTGCTAGAAGAGACCATGATGAATGTGTGGATTCTGCTGCTTTGCTAGCATAGCGAGGCACAGCTGTTTACATGCGTGGCTGCTTTCACACAGGAACTAAGGTGTGTGAGCATGAATGGCATTTAAAACACTTAAGTCCGATTGTTGTAACTATGGCTATACCCCTGTATAACAATACATTCTCTCCACAGATTATGATGATATTACATTCCGAGAAACCTATCGTGAGGTGAAAATATCTTAAGGCAAATTTTAATACAGTATGCCAAACCTAACAAATATGATAGCCCATCCTAGCCTACCTTAACCATACTTGGAACATTTATATAAGCCTACAGTTGGGCAAAATAATTAACACAAAGACGTATTTATAATAAAATGTTAAATATGTCATGTAATTTATTGAATAATGTACTAAAAGTGAAAAAAAAACATTTACCCATCAAAAAGTCAAAATATCATAACAAGGACCATTGTAAAATCCGAAATGTTTTTTCTTTCACTCCTCTACTCAAAAAAAAACACAAAACAGAAATGAGTTGGCAAATGTGACCAGCATTAATTTCTTCAAATCTGTGTGCAAAATGCAACATGAGTAAGGTACTAGACTCACTGTACCCTGAATACTGCTTTTGGAAGATAAACATAGAACAAGAGTCTTTCTTTCTTTTTTTTACAGTTCAAGTACCTTTAAAAAAAGCCTGTCATCAGTAAATCCATGGGCATAATTTTGCCAGTAATGATGCAATAGTGTGAATACTACAGATATCTATTTTTAATTTTACTGCAGTTAGTTTTGATGCAGTTCCAGCTTTCGTAACACTGTTCACATTTAAATGCATACAATAATAATAAGAATGATCACTTGATTCTGAATAGGAAAATCAGCACAGCCGTTATTTAGTTTGTAGGATGTTTAAATATCTCTCACATCAGCACTTTTCCGTAGGAAATTTCAAATGGTACCTTTTGGGATGCTGGCAGCAGCTGCTCCGGTTTGGGGCGTGCGAGGTATGGGCAGTCCCGAGCTCGGAGCTCAGGTCGCAAGTCGTGGGTTTCAGGGTGACCCCAGGGCCGCGAATGAGGATTCCCAGCTTGTGTACTGTACCGTTGGGGAGAGGCTGTTCGTTCCAGCTCCTGTTAGACCTCTATCCCCAGCCCTGGCTGAGGAACATCTGACAGGAGGAGATCGTAGACTGGCTGGGGGGAGGGTGGCCTTCCTAGAGAACGCCCCCTACCCCCCCCACTGCTGATTTGCTGATTTTAGTTTGTGGAACGAATGCCAGTCATATGGCCACAATTTGTTTGCCCCCCCAAACCATCTGTACGGAGGCTTCGTGTTTCTTGTCCGCCTGACACGTCGGGAGTGAAGCCTTATCTTCAGCCTTACTGAAGGATACTCGGCTTATCTGGTCCAGGATCAGTCTCTCGGGGTCGCTTTGATGTTAAAAACATGCCGACTATGGGTGTGTTTAAGATGCCTGCATAATTACTGGCTGAGACACAAAGCGGATGCCCAAGTACCAGTGGGTGCGTGACAGGAAACTCTGCGGGCCTGTCCTGGGGGGCCCCTTGAGGGGGGGCTATTAATCGGCACTCTTTTTCAGCCATTCGCTTGTCAAAACAGGAAATGGCGAAAACAAACATTTCAAATTAAAAACATCCTAATGTTGGCTACACCATCTGTTGCTCAACCAAATCAATATTTCACCTGGGCTCCTTCTACTTTTATAGTCCATTTTAGCCTGAGATTTCACATACAGATGATAGTTTACATGCAGTAAAATCAGTCTGCAATCCAGGCAAAGCAGTTCTGTATGGAATGAGAGCAGAAGTATTTCTTCATGTTCTTGCCACATCTGGACAGCATTTCAGTGGAACGACAATATATTATGTTTATCATCTTGTTTCAAAAATACAGAAAATAAATTGGGCGCTGCGCATACAAATTTCTGGGGTTTTATAACACTATTCTAATGCAGTTAGTAAATATGTAGATTTTGGAGAGACAAGGAGAATGGGAATGGGTACATCTCAATATGTTGTCTGGCATGAGCTCTGCACCCCGTGTGAAGGAATCAGAAGAAGCTTTTGCATTTATTGAAGCCAGATTCTGTGCAAAAGTATTTTTCATCTTTCATAAAGGGGGCTTCCTAAACTTACTCATTGGGTCTCTTAATGGTATCAATGGGCTACTGCAGACATCCTGTTCTGTGCTATACATACACAACTCTTCCTCATCACTTAACAGGATTGTATGTATTTTGCCTGTTTATATACTGATGATTGTTTTTGTGTACAATATATGCTGTTGATTGTTATAGTAATAATGAAAGCCCAAGTTATATATGCATGTGTGGAATATATTAAGACTGGGGACAGTAATAGAAAAGCCTTATAAAGATTTCACGAACAGTTATTGACTTCGTAAATTAACAGATGAAGAAAGGTCACACTTTGCGTAATCCAGTTGGGTCTCCGAATACACAAGGCTGCATTCCTTCTTAAGACTGGCAAAGTGCTTCAGTGATGAGAATATGTGCTTCTAAGTTTGAAATAGCCACACTCATGACCACATGCTCCAGGACGGCCGACAGTGATTCAGCAGGTGTCATGCAGGGCGTCCCCAGTGCAGGGCGCCAAATCTAACAAAGCATACTGTACTTACCGAATTAGTGTAATGACATCAAAGATACAATACAAATATACAAATGTTTGTGCCAATTCATCTTCACACTCAATATAATCATATAAACTAACAGGAAATTTAAATCACAGGAATCCGAAAACCTGATTCATACCGTTTCTCATAACTGTATTCATTAAGATGAAAATATACAAAGCCTCCCATCTTAGCCCCCACCTCTGCGGAACTGGTTGACAATCTCCAAACCCATAAATCACAGGCAATTACTAGTATGGCCAGCAGTACTAAAATGATGATTAATTTCTTATTCATCATATTTCTGTGCCAAGGTCTGGGAATTGGAATGAACGTTCCGGTTTTGTGATCCCTGCCCCCCGCAGTGCTCCGCTAGCTGCGGCAGAGGGACCAAGCAGCGCGATGTGACCTGCCTGGATGAGAGGCAGGCGGAGGTGCCAGCAGAGCGGTGCGCCCATCAGCCACATCCGCGCACCCAGAAGGCCTGCCGGGCCCAGAGATGCCCCAGCTGGAAGGCCAACCGCTGGGCTGTGGTACGTAGGAGCCATTTGATGCTTTATGCTAACTAAAGCGCCTTTAACTGATGTCCTTATAGCTTGGTAACTGAACGACAGGCGTGGTTTGCTGTTTGAAGAAGCCGTTGTGACCAGCACTTGCTAGTTGTTGTGGTGACCCCTGAAGATCATAGGCTCTGAGCAGAATCATTCCTGTGGTCACTCCAGTGTTTGCAGCAGCCACTCAATACACCCGTGTGTTTTTGTCTCTACCACTACCTCACTCAGTACCTCATTGACTTCCATCCATCCATCCATCTATCCATCGTTTGTAACCACTTGGTTTATGTCTTGTTGTGAAGCTGCGGAACAACACAATATGAGGCGCCAGCCCATCACAAAGCACACACAACTATTTACCTCATTGGGTTATTTAACTAATTTAACTAGTCCTGTATGTTTTTTTTTAAAGCAGGGTCAGACAGTCCCAGGTGTAATTGGGGGCTAAAGGTCCCTGTGCCAACACAGCACCCCCTACTGACCCAACAGCAGCAGTGGGGCTTCAATAGCCATAGATCATGAAGTACTTCACCATTGCAGTCCCCAGACAGGAGGTCCTACTGATTTACAATAATTCTGTAAGAGCAAATCCCATGTGGCAACACACATGGCTTTAACCATCATCATAAAACTGCAACCGCAATGAATATCGGAGTCCAATATGAATTTCCACTGGATGCAGAAATCTTGCCATCTCAGTTCTCCCCTTGGCCCGCTGTGGCTTTGCACATCCAGGGAGTGGCCTAGCTGGTGTCTGGAAACAATCAGCCCACCCTGCATACCAGTATAATCCATGAAATTCATGGCTGGAGCATGAAGGCATGTTTTACATCCCAACATCCTGACAACTACAGGAACCTCAAAACCCAGAGTTTCAGCAAATTGGGGGCCCCTCCCTTGTCCGCCCAGGAAGTGGGGTACAGGGTAGAGGGACTTGGGTGGGCGGGGGTTCAGATCAGCTTGTTGGCCTTTAAGTGTCCCAAAGATCCTATCTTGAGTTCTGTGTTCACAGATGAACCTGCTGCAGCTACTGATGCTGTACCTTCAGTTCTGTGCTCACAGATGGACATGCTGCATCTACTGATGCTGTGCCTTCAGTTCTGTGCTCACAGATAGACATGCCGCAGCCACTGATGCTGTACCTTCAGTTCTGTGCTCACAGATGGACCTGCTGCAGCTACTGATGCTGTACCTTCAGTTCTGTGCTCACAGATGGACCTGCTGCAGCTATTGCCGGAATGATTCTGTAGCTCAACAACAACATTGCGCTAACAATGCACCCCTGTCTGGAATTCCAGTGAATGACTTTTCATAACTGTTTAATTCCATCTGCACCGATCACCAGCACTTAACAAATGGAATAAATGTCTTATTTCTGCACCTTTTTAAACCACTGCTTTTCCACTATAAGCTGGTTATAGTTATCTGTCTTATCTGTCTTATCTGTCTTATTTATCTTATCTGTCTTATCTATCTTATCTGTCTTATCTGTCTTATCTATCTATCTAGTCAAACTTGCCTTTTCCTTATGGTCACTGTCCCCCCAGCATAGCAGGGCAACATGTCATTGACTGTTCTGCAAACCTCTTCCCAGTCAGCCTCCCTCCAAATCCAGCCACACCCGCCCGGCTTCTCCACACACCAGGGCTGACAGCTTCTCGCATAAAGCCACATGCATTGGGCTCCTTGCTTTCACACCTCACGCACATGTGGCCGGTATGATGAACAGTAGAAAGATCTGACACTCCCATTAAAAAAAAAGAACTTCAAGACCTTCCTGGCTTATATTGCAGTTCGCTCCATTCTACAAATTCTGCCAAGTCTATGCATGCCGCATGAAGATAAAAGGCAAGCCGTTTCTGCACATTCATCTCCTCTTTTTGTGTGGGTTTAGGCTCAAGGTCAGATAACATCCGCTTCTCATAGTAGTACAAAATAAATAAGGGAAGAAGGAGAAAATCCACCTGTGAAGTAGCAGATGTATGGTGTGTGGCGTGAAGCTGTAGTCTCCCTCACAGCCTGCCCTGACTCTTCACACGTCGGGCATGAATTTCACACTGAAATCCTTTGTTGTTAAATCCTTTCTTGATTTAAATGTGACTACTTTATCATGATGGGGAGATTGAAAGATGTTCAAAAAGATGGACCACTTGATATTTTTTTGCCCTCTCCGTGGTCTAGATCTTAAGTGAACTTTATCTCTTAAAAAGTTCCCGGTATGTAAATGCATCAAAGCATTTGGTACATTAACAGGAGCCAACTGGTCAGCTAGATGACATTAGTTAGTGATATGGCAAAAGAAGGATTTCTTTCCAATTCACACCAATGTCCATAGTGTAGTTATCTCAACCAATGAAAATGTATGGCTATCTCAACCTATCAGAGGCTAGGCTCCGCCCTGCATGTATTGTGAGGTAGAACTGACCCATTTCCTTATGTTCGGTTCTCAGTGTTCTGTGAGCTGTGGAGCAGGGCTTCAGGCCCGGGAGGTCTACTGCAGGCTGAGGGGCACAGGACGTGTCCGGGAAGATCTGTGTGACCCTCTAACAAGACCCCCCAGCACCCAGCCATGCCTCAGCTCAGGCTGCCCTCACCACACCTGGGTGGTCCACGAGTGGCGGGAGGTGAGTAGGGCCAGACGTGGCCCGGCCCACATATGGATTGTTTTGTTCACTCTAGTAGGAGTAGGTGTCTATCTGCAGGGCATAGCCATGCTTTCCTGCAACAAAATCTATGCTTTCCTGCAAAACTCTGCCAAGTAGATGCTCACAGAATTCCTGAAATGCACTGTGACCCAATGTAGGGAAAAATCCATCCTTCAAAGCACAAAAAGCCTAACATGGTTCAAGCACTCAATATGCCACTAAGTGCTGTCATCTTAGCAGGTGTTTTACCTTTCAACAAACCACAACAAAAAAGGACCTTTAAACTCCAACAGATGCATGCAAGTGTGTTGTTAATGTCAGGTTCAGGGGACTTAATTAGAACGTTTGACGGTGTTTTGGTTTGCTGAGGTGCTTGAGGTTTTTATGTCATCAGTGTGTGATGGTGAGGTCTGGTGTCAGTGTTTGATTTTCATCTTCTGCCTGATATGCTGGGTGGAAACAGTTTCCACAGAACTGACAGTATTTATATTCTGCTCACTTCCCTTTGAATCCTGTATTTCGGAGTTTGACTGCATGGTCTGAGTCCGGGGTGTGTTGAGTTCTGCTGACAGGTGGTGGCAGAGCTACATGAAGGATTGGCTGGTTGTGGTGCAACACTGCCCCCTGTGGCCGGTTCCTGGTTCTGCATTTTTAAATATATAATGGTGTTGCATCTCAGCATTTTGTTGCAAGTTAGTAGGTGGGGGTGCATCTTATCAGGCACCCATGTGACCTCCAGTGTCACTGTGGGGGGGGGGGGGGGGGGGGGGTTTTAACCGTACGATAATGCCAAATGGTAGATTGTCCCAGCAGGGCAAATTAACCGGTGGGTTGGTATGGGAAGACCACACATCTGAACACCAGTAACAACAAAAG
>JABFDZ020000001.1:5280577-5296566 GCA_019775955.2 Pollimyrus isidori
CTCCCCCCCCGCCCCCACCCCCCCCCCGCCCCCCGCCCGACCCCCCCGCCCCCCCCCCCCGCCCGGGCGCCCGCCCCCGCGCGGCCGCCGCCCGCCCAAGAGGACATCATGTAATTAATGAAAACGAGCAGAGTCTCCAAAGAGTGCAACCCCCCAATGACAAGCATACCCTAAGAATCTGTCTTTGCTTGTCTTGCTGATACTTGCTCTCAACCTTCCGCTTGATGTCCACGAGGGTTTTCATGGTCGTCTCTTTCTCCATCTCAGAGATGTGCACCACTGTCATCTCTCTCTGAATGCAGCCCTGCAAGTAAACCATGCAGGACAGTCACAAACAAGCAAGACGTTGTACTGGTGACTGTCAAAGTAGCATGTTAGCCAGACCCTCACGCTGTCATTGATAAGCTGCTGCAGGTGGCCCCTGGCTGTCTCTGGATGTTTGCGCACAGCAGACTGAGTGTGAAATGAACAGGAACCTTCTTCAGTAGTTTCATCATCATCATCATTGTTGCTGTCATCAGTGTCATGTGTAATCTCACTTTCAAGAGGCATCAGTGTCTCAGCAGGCTGTAGAGTACGGGAATTAACCTTATCATACATAAATAATTGTAACTACTGACACGCAGAAGATTCTGTTTCTAATCCCGATTAATGTCATTGACAATGGTGAATTACAGCTTTTTATTTACATAGATCTACTGTCTTATATATCCCTTTATGTACATGGTTTAGCACTAAATTCTAAATGGGTTATAAATCATACATATAAATGGATATAGCTAAAAGCTATGTACAGTAAAACGTTAAAAACAATGTGTACAGCAGAGCTCATTATTATGAGTTTATCAATTGCTTACTATGGCTCCATCAGCCTCCACAGTCTGCTTTTGAAGGCATCCGGCATGTGGACTGTACTGGAAGAGCGTGGGGTGTGCTGTCTCTTCTCCAGGCGTGCCCTCGGGTACCTTGTGTGCCGGGAGGTCATTTCGAACCTCCTCATCTTTTAGATGAGTCCCTGTCTCGCTTTCCACCGCTGTCTGGTCAGGTGTCTGCAAAACAAGTCATACCGTCATTACGAGCCATAAAAAGGCAAGAGACTGTGAAATGGCCAATTCGCGCCATTAGTTTGGGCCTGCCTCAGACTTGCAGGTCTTCTCGGTAGGCCGGCTCCAGGCCACTGCGATCACAGAGCCCTGTTTTTCCAAGTCTGTGGCAATGGGGCATCTGCTGTCCATTACTTCATCGATGTCTGTCCCTCCTGCTGACCCTGAGTTAGTGTTGGTTGCACATAGTACCTCCAGATAGGGAACTTCTTCTGGAATTAGGGTATTTTTGCATGCTGTGGGGCAGAAGATAAACAATCTCTGTTACAGTGCTTCCATTAGACCTGGTGTGCTTTTAAAAATGTACAGGACTATGCAGAAGTTTTAGGCAGTCAAAGAAAATGATTAAAGCTATTTATCTGGGTAGCAATTGTACATTTAATCAGAAAAAATACTATTTAATTTTACAACTTATGCAAATTAACAGCAAAACTAACAGGAATTCCTGCTGTTCTCCAAAAAGTTACTGGTATTTTGTTGGACACCTAAAAACACTTTCAGTTCCCAAACCTCTCCGTAGGGGCACCTCAGGAATTCCATGTATTTGTTAAATGTCACCGCCAGCTCAATTAATTCATTAATTTAGGTATATAACTGGATGAGGTTATTGATTAGCCAAACATGGTGTGCTAGTGGATAATTCAAAAACATATGGCTACATAAGGTGGTTAATGTAAATACTGGGGTGAATTTTGGAGAGGTTTTGAAATGGGTGCTTTTTAAAGAAAATCTTTGCAATAACATAAAACACCAAACATTTCTAAATGGAATCCTTTTGAAAGCCAGTAACTACAGTTGCAATTAATAGCAACATGGCAAGTATAGAACTGATCGAGTCAGTCAAAAAAATATCATACTTAATGCAAAGAAACTGTCTGTTTGGAAAATATGTGCTGATATGTTAAACTGTCAATGGACGTTTTTTATGAATCCAATAAATCTGCAATGTTTTTACAGAAGTAACCATAGACATACTGTGAGCAGCTTAATTTTCTTTGATGGCGTAAGGCATTTGCACATTACTGTATCTCCAGAAAATGTGGAGAAAACTTAAGTGAAGTCCATCACCGTCACAAACGTCGCCTCTCTCAGCGCTGGCAAGGGGGGCACCCTGTTTGCTTTCTCCACGTTCTGGAAGATGCTCTTGATTTTCACCTTTGTGGAGTTCAGGTGGAAAAGCCATACGTCCTGTGACCTAATGTGAGCAAACAGTGGCATTCAGCACAAACACCTATGATGTTTATTCAGAAGAGCCATTAACTGATACCCATGAACATTAGTGAGACTGACTCGCCTTGGATACTGAGCATGATCCGCTGAAAGGTGTCCAGCAGTCAGGGAGCAGAAGTTGATGCAGATTTGTCAGTTTCTGGTCCCGTAATTCAACTCTATATGTCTCTTGAATACTTTGTAAAATGTCCTTGTTCTGGTACAACAGTGGAGAAGAATGTTAACTTCCAGAAATGCTGAGGGTGGAGATGCAGGGGTAGAAGCCAGCTGGACATGCAAAATTTTAAAAGCAAAAGGCTCTACTAAAAACTGCAAAAATAAATCTTTTAAAGACCCTGTAAAAAGAAAACTTAACACAAATAAACACAATGAACAAATGGGAAAACACAGAAACCAGACCTGACCAAACATATGGGCTGTGAAAGTACAGCTGCTTCCTTCCCTTATTTAAAATGTCACAATTCCTCCTGGCTGCATGGTTCCATTTCCTGATTATAGATTTTTATTTTCTGGCGCTAAACAATTCTAGGTGCCACCTTTCAATAAGGCTACCCATGTAAAGGGTTTATGAACAGTTCATAATCTGGTTATTATTATTAATAGACACCCAGTTATACTGCAGTTCTCTTCTTATTAATGAGTTACTACCATTTACAAATGGCAAAAGGGAGCTTTATTGTAAAGTGGTACCCAATTCCAGAGGTGGAAATTTTAGGTCCAGAAAGTACAAATCCAGACTAAGATTTTATTTAAACCAACCAGTTGAGTACTCTGTGACTTTGACTCTTTATGCTGAACTGGTTGGTTGAAAGTAAATCATGGTCTGGAGTTTTACTTTCAGGACCTGAAATTTCCACCTCTGCCCAATTCTACATTCTGTTAGCAACCTTAAAGAAGTTACATGGCAAGATTCCCGTGCTAAAAATGCAAAATGCTCTTTTTGAATACTGTCAACCACTTGGTCAAAACCTGTGGGGGAAAATATAACTTCATTGTCCAAACTGTTCTGCTACATTTGAGATGTGATCAATACCAAGCGAAAGCCTTATTATACTCCTGAAGCGCTTATGGAAGGTGAGTCACGCCCAGCTGCAGGAACCTCCCAGAGCGTGGTGGTGACTCACAGCGAGCAGCAGGCCACACAGCATGGCCCTGACCTCTGTCTCCTGCAGTTCTGTTAGGTGAGTCAGTAAGCAAAGCGCAGAGTCACCCCAGGACTGAGCCTTCAGCACAGCTCTCGTCTTCCTCAGCCATGTAATGCACGCCAATCTTAGGATGGCCAGCCCTTCTGGAACATTCTCTTAAAACACATCCACCAACAGTAAACTGCAAAGTTCAGCTTCAATGGGTAAACAAATATGGGTTAGAACTGGCATTGTAAGAGTTGTGGTGTCTAAACTGTTTTACATTTGTATTCTTTAGGAGCTTACAGATATTTAGCCTTCATTAGAAGTTTTTGGAGTAAATTTCTATAGTAAACTACCATTGTGGCCCACTATAAGCAATGGCAATTAATAGCATTGCTGAGGGTTTGCAGAGACCTGCATCAGACGAATGTGTTTCCTCCTCTCCTGTCAGCTCCTCCAAGGTCACCGTGTGGAGCAGTTCCACGAGGAACCACCTCTCTCTCTCGTGGCAGGACAACACATGCTGCAGCACGGCCTGCCGACAGATCATGAAGATCAAAAGTTATGTAGACTCATGAGCGTTCTTCCCTAATAGAGGCTTCGGGGGGAAACTGGCAGAGTCTGCATCACGCATAATAAATGCCTTTGTTCTCGAGTCAGCTCTGTCATCTTGAGAGCCCTCCATTTCAGCCTTACAGATGTTAGAAGAGAGCAGCACATGTCGGAACTTTCCAAAATAGATCAATAAATCCAAGTGCCACGCTGCTCCTTGTTCCCAACAGCTCCAAAATCCATTTCTCATACAAGGGCCAGGCGGCGTAGCCGTCGTGCCCACATGTGCTACCTGCTGCAAGCAGGTAGAGCTCGTCACAGATTCTCCACAGATGGCCCAAGGACTCTCCTCAGCCAGCCAGAACCTGGCTAAATCTTCACGGTGAGACACGCCCACCTCAGGCCTGGGAAGAGGATCACATTACAAGCCTCATTGTCCAATTTTGATTTTTTGCCTTGACTAAATTTTCCTATCTTGACAGTTCACATTCATAATTACAAGTGACCTGTATCTTACTGTAATGCGAACGCATGCATGCATCCGAAACGGCATGCATGCAGACACCGATATATTTTTGCAGCAGTCATCTGCATCACCAACAACAAAAAACATGCTGCCTGATGATGCCGGGCACATGCATACAGGCAGAGACACACATGAATTCCAGCTTCACCCTGCTCATTCACATCATGTGACCATGAGTTGGATATAGATAGGAGGAGATATGAAAGTGACTCAAATCTGATTTAATAAGATTTGTGTGTCTACACAGCCAAGAAAAATCAGATCTGAGTCACATTCAGGTAAAAAAAAAATCAGATTTGAATCATTTCAGCTGGTAGTTTGAATGTAACTACCAGTAAATGAATTATAAGAATTGATTAATACCCAGTGTGTCCCTGATTTTGATATCAATCACAGTCTATCAACTTGTTATGACAGTTCAAACAGCTCATAAATTGACTGCAATTTAGATTAGGTACCTTCCTGTCATTTCCTAAAAATAAACCAGCAGAACCTCATTGTAGGACAAACTACCTCCTTGGCCATCGGCATCTGCAGACAGTGACACTGACTCTCACAGTGATAGCGAAAAATTTGGCACCAGAATTCGTATGGTACCATAATTCTTTGATGATAAATCTTTATACAGTTATTCATTTTTCATTTTACATCTCCATAATTACTGCCTTATGCAAATATGGTTACTGATATCATTGCTTTTTATTTTTAGTCTCATTTTACCATATTATTTCTATTGCTACTTTTTCATTTTAATTACATTTTTATTTATGTTTTTGTACTGCTTTTCTTTGTATTACATATTTCTTTCTGGCTCCAATCCATGTAGTAGGTGGGGAAGCGGGGAAGTGCACTTTTGCATACGCGACAAATGTATCGTGAAAACCGGTCAGAGCGGAGAGCGTTTAAACTCACCACGTATCCCAGGACAAGCTAGCAGCCAGCGCAGCCGTGTGCGAGTGCTTCTCTCTCTCTGCCCTCATCGTAGCCAGTCTCACACACAGGGACAGCAACCGCAAGCCTGTCGCGTCTGAGCTACGAGGGAATACGAAGGCATAACCTTGAGAAAGGCATCAATAATGGACCAGAGGCTGCTTCATCGAAATCCCCATCACCCCGTGCTGGTGGATAACCAACTTCCGCCAGTCCTGAATTAGTCATGAAAGCCAACAAATGAACTTGAAGGTACAGAATCTGCTCAATGTTTCATTAGGACAGTGCCTTCAGCCACGTGCTACCCACTGACACGAACAGCGAGAGCCTGAGGAGATGCGGGGCATTTCAAATTCATCAGCAAAGGAAAGTCGCAAACATTTTTATCAGATTTACAACAGTAACACAACAAAACGTATTACATGTTTTACGGTAAATTAGGGAGTGCAGAGGAGTATTTGCTATCTTTACAAATATCAAACGCATTAATGTGTTTCTCACAAATGTGCCAAACTAGCCATTTTAATTTCATACATTTTTACAATAAGTAACAAGAATTAATTTATGAGGCTACAACTTGCGTAGAAAATGAATAAAGCATATTGAATAAATTAATACAGCGTTTTGTGATGCTTTACACCTGGAGCATACAGCCAATGTCCTGATGCTACAGACCCTGTTCCCATCCATTATTGGTACATATACAGTACAGGTTACACTGGTTCCGTGAAGGTCAAGGGTGAGCAGAAGGAGGGCAGTGTGTGGCTCAGGTTGCTGGTTTGAGCCCAACCAAGGCCCTTAACACCCCCCCAAAGTTCTATGGGTGCCTCTGCAGGTGGCTGCCCTTCACTGCCAAGTTTACTGTCAGTAGATGAATTTTCCCGTGGGATCCATAAAGTGATGTTGCTGCTGTTATTATTATTAGAATAGAGCGACAGCCCCTATGAGCCCAGAAAGCCGGTCGGTACCACCCCCCTCCCCCCAGGACCTGGTTACCTTCTCATGAGAAACGCCAGGGTGCCGATCTCCCGCAGCCGGCTGCACTGCAGCTCTCTGAGCGAGAAGGCTGCCGTCCACTCCAGCACCCCCGCATGAGCCTCCTCCCCACACCTCCTCAGGAGCACCTGACCTGAGCTCCTGCAGGTCACGGAGGCCAGTGTAAGGTTAGGGGAGAAGATCGATGGGCCAGAAATTCACCCTCACCAACAGTGAAACGCTGCGGCGCATTCTGATGGGCGCATGATGAAAGTCATAATGAAATGTCGGGGGACCTTCTGCTGAACTGAATAGGAAGTACGCTCACATGCTATCTGTACACATACACCCACACGTGCACATACACAGACACATATACACATGCACACACTCATGCACACACATGGAGACATTTAGTCCCCACAAGGTAAGGTATACCTGGACCACACGCACATGCACTCACACACAAAGACACACGCACGCGCATACACACACATATACATGCTCACGCATACACACACGCACAAACACACATGCACACATAAAGTAATTTTTGTCTGTATTTCAATGGCTCTTAAAAACATTTACAACTTGTGCACTGGTAATTATGTTGTTATGCTATTTCATGTTATTTAATACTATGCAACTTTATGTCATGTCTTGTTATGTCGTCATGTTTTGTCTTGTCTTGTCATGTTATGTTATGTTATGCTTGGTAGAGAGATAGTAGCCTTCCCTCTCTCACCCCACCCCTGTACATTCGTACAGAATGTTTTTGTATTTGATAAATATTATTCCAATAACTCTGTGATTAGCGCTGCAATCTCTGTCCTGCCATGAATGTTGCACTGTGGGCCTTGGAGGTAGCATGCAGAGGGCCACCTCCTCTGCAGCACATTCCACCTACTCTGCAACTCACAGCACCTCCTCTGCAGCACATTCCACCTACTCTGCAACTCATAGCACCTACTCTGCAACTCACAGCACCTCCTCTGCAGTACACAGCACCTCCTCTGCACTACAAAGCTCATGCTCTGCAACTCACAACACCTCTTCTGCAGCACACAGCACCTCTTCTACAGCACACTTCACCTCCTCTGCAGCACACTACACCTCCTCTGCAGCACAATGAACCTCCTCTGCAGCACACAGCACCTCCTCTACAGCACACTGCACCTCCTTTGCAGTACAAAGCACATACTCTGCAACTCACTGCACCTCCTCTGCAGCACACAGCGCCTCCTCTACAGCACACTGAACCTCCTCTGCAGCACACAACACCTCCTTTGCAGTACAAAGCACATACTCTGCAACTCACTGCACCTCCTCTGCAGCACACAGCACCTCCTCTGCAACACACTGCACCTCCTCTGCAGCACACTACACCTCCTCTGCAGCACACTGAACCTCCTCTGCAGCACACAACACCTCCTTTGCAGTACAAAGCACATACTCTGCAACTCACTGCACCTCCTCTGCAGCACACAGCACCTCCTCTGCAACACACTGCACCTCCTCTGCAGCACACAGAACCTCCTTCAGAACCTTCGTACCGGTAGCGACGAAAAGCCCCAGGGAGCTCGCAGAGTGCCAGTTCATCTCCAGCACACAGCACCTCCTCTGCCAAGGCCTCCAGCTCCTCCTCCCTCTCCTCTTGCTGCCATGGCAACAGGGCCTCCCAGGATGCCACCCCTGTGACCATTCACAGAATAGAAGCCTGGAAAAATCAGTTCAGTCACTCCGTGCCATAAACCAGCACAGATGATTTAAATTACAGACCATAAAATACACACAAAGTTAATGTGATTACCTGGCTTCATGTTTTTTAAACAATCAAAAGTGAGAAATATATACAGCCAAACACATAACCCTCAAAGAACACTGCACTGAAGAAAGGACATGCAGATATAGCAGCAGAACTATCCGGAAACCAAACACACTCCTTCTCCTGTTGCTGCCAAGAGCGCAACAGTCTCCACTACCGTAGTGTTCCTGCAGCATCTCCGTGAGCAGCTTCCGTCGGACAACGGCATACTTCTCCTCGATGTCCTGCAGCGGGTCCATGCTGGGAGGGGCCATCCACCCGGCTCCGGCACCCTCTGCTTCTGCGACACCCCCACGACCGTCACATAGCGAGGGCAGGACAGTGTGCAATCGGGCTTCTGACATCCTGCAATGCAGAAAATGGAGCTCCAGAGATGTTTCCACAGTCACCTCTGTGATGTCAAATTCTAAAACCTACCTGTAAAAACACATAAAATAAAGGTGATAGGGAGGCAGCTGAATGGGTCCTCAAAAGATGCTGCTACATTTGCACACTTTAGAATTTGTAAAATTCACATGGTACAATGACGGCTGTCCTCTGTGCTGAATGTCAGTACACAAAGTACAAAAACCCTGATACAGGTTGTATAAGTCAGAAGTGGCTAGAAGATGGATGGATGGATGGATGGATGGATGGATGGATGGATGGATGCTTGTTTTATGTCCTAATTGCTCACTTAAGTCAGACAGAGCAATTACATAATCCACACGACTCCTAAACCCATTGTTTGACTTATGGGTGTCATGGTATTTTGCAGGTGTCAGGATGTCTTTTGGCAGGCGTTGTTTGGTATCAGCATTACAGGGACCTCAGGGGAACATGATTCTCAGACAGCAACCTACTCCTATTGATCTGTGTGTGGAAGCTGTTTATAGACAGACACAGTCTGCTGTGTTGAAAAATAAGGTCGGATTGATTTTCTTGCTAAGCTGCACCTAGCAACGACACAGATCATTAGTTTGGAGGCCGAGCATGTCTCACGAACCAAAATCATGACCAGCACTTTCTTCAATGCAAATGAGTATGTTCTGGAACAATTCCTGATTTATAACAGGGGACATTGAATTATTATGCAAAAACTTCTGAAAATTCAAAAGGACTTTAGCACTAAAGAGCAGCAAAGCGTCTACTAAATATTTCCTAGAAACAGTTACACCTCAAACTATTCTAGTGCCCTGTCAATGTTCCTCCTGTGATGCTGTTCCTCCTGTGTTCCTCCTGTGATGTACCTCCTACAGGCGTTCCTGGCATCTTTCTTTAATCTCCACAAATACAATCTTCTCTTTAATCGCTGCTCCTCCACATCCTATAGAGAGGAAACAAATAAACTGACCTATTCTTCCCCTTGCACGTTAATAATAACCATATTTCATACTGAAGTGTATGTTCATGACCGATTAGACAGAAATACCCCAGATCCCTTGAGTCTCTGGAGGAAGCAGCACCTGAATTCCTTGCTCTGCGTGTCCCTGTGAGTCGAGGTAAGGACAGAACACCGATGGCTGGGTTTCGCTGAGGGTGGGTTGTGTCTCTGCTACATATGGACACGCCAACAGATAAAGTCGCCCTGCATTTAATATCTGGAAGTCCCAGTAGAGCTGCATGAGATTTTGAACAGACAACAGAATTTTGTGCAGATCAGAAAATAAACCTCACGTCTCCCGTCTACACATAAACCAGCTTGTACGTCACACACAGAAAACTCAGCATTCATATAAAACATTCCAGCATCGTCTATGAGTTAATAACTGAGAGCTGTCCATGGCCATTTTGGGTCTCAGTCACCAAGGTACAATTTGTCCCATTTAATACTTCATGAAGATGATTACATCTTCACTGGCGACGCGGTCTCTCTCAATCTCAAGCAGAGTGTCTAGAACTTTCCCGGCATGGCAAAACAGGCCGACGTTGTCTCCTGTGACCTGCAAAAGGGTAGAAAATGATGTCTCATATCCTCTTATGAAAGGAAAAATCTAAGAGATATGTAATTTACACTCCCCCACTGCCGCCTTACCTTCTGAACGGCTCGCTGGACTTCGCCTGGGCACACAGAAACATTGAGGATATTCTGACACAAAGAGCGGACGTCCTTCACAGACAACCTGCCCTCTGCTGACACACCCAAAGCATCATGCATGGCAGTGAGGTCCATCTTTCCCGCCACCACCAGATAAGGAAGCTGCAAGGCTGCATCACCCAGAGGGTGATGGATAAAAATCAGTTTTGACAAATCATCTCGAACTGTAGCTTCCGGCATTTTCTTTGACTGTACCCCATAGACAGAGAGACAGAATTGAAAGATATACCTCAAAGGCAGCTTGGCAGTGTAGTTACAGAAAATATGAACTGGCAATGACAGCAGTCTGACTGTGGGAGGCGTAGTGGATTAGAATACATGCAAAGTGAAGGCTGTCAGCTCAGCCCTGGGGAAGGACTCAGCTGTTCCTTATACATGGAACAAAATACACAATTTCTCCAGTTCAATAAATGGCTAAAGCAAATGCAATTTTCATCAGCTAAGCGATAAAATACCTTTGGGTGAAAATGAACTTCACTCTGCCTATTAGAAACAGCAAGTACCGTCAGATACAGGTCAAAAAAGTACAAAACATTATGCAGGAATGAATTAAATATGTTAAAAAGCATAATACTATGAGATATAGGGGTCGTTATCAGATAGGATTACTTCCTCTACGTTAAAATATAGACTAAATTGTTTCATCTTGCTTGCAAATTCACTTCATGGCTTACAAACATGCTACTCCTCTTCAAAAAGAGTAATTACCATATTTTTTCTCAAATTACTGATCGGTACAACCATTCATTAAGGATCGATTTAGATATTTCCCAGTTGGACTGTTAGTAAATTATACATGCTAATTACAAATGACTACATTTTACCTATATTTTGGAATGCGATATTGACAGACACAACCATGACCCGGAAATGTCGGTACAGAGAAATCGGGTGTCACTGGGATTGCTGACAAAATAGCTAACTGAAAACAGACAGTCCTATTCAGTGGCAAAAATGCATAGAAAATAAGCTGGTAAAATATGTACAGTTTTATCAAAGAGAATCTTTGTACCCCAAAGGCCAAATTAAAATATGAGAAGGACACATGCATCTTACCTCCTCAAAGCCATTAAGTCCAGGATCTGAATTATACATATAAACCTGAAACAACTAGATCAGTCACCATGGTGACCAGGGGCTTCAGTTACAGGCCTGGGGAGACATACGGACCTCACACTGTCAATGAGGAAACAAATGATGAAGACAGATATAAATCTCTTTATACTGTACATTAGTCTTAAGAGGTTTTGTGCAACTGAAAACTCTATGCCCCCCTTGCAACAGTTCACTAATTAAATGAATTGCAAGGGCCCAAAAACCATTAAAAATGCAAAACTGAGTACCACAAGAGGGCATTATTGGTATGTGATGGAATTACATTGGAATGACATGCAGACATTGAACATCAAGCAATATTGGTGAAAGCTGGTAAACAGTATACAGACAAAAAGATGAAAAAAATACATCAACCTATATTTATGCTTTTTTGAAATAAAAATTAATACAGGCAGATGTTGTTTAGATGTGAGACGTGGCATCATTTTGTACCAAATGTGGATATAGGAAAGTGGAAGCTAGGGCTTTGGATTTGAGGACATTGACTTGTAAAACATCATGATGTGTCTAATATGTGCAAAGGAAATCATTACAGTCCTCCGAAAGGTTAATTTACTATTCAGTATGTCACTGTCATTCGGGAGGAAAGTTTATTTATCAGATTTTAAATTATATCAGTTGCTTTTTTCTACTTCTTTTCCTGATTGATATGCAAAATGAATAGATCTCTAATAACTCTCCCAGAGCAATCAAATGAACCTTCTGGAGAGTCAATATTTCTACAAGGCTCATAATTGCATTTTCCTGCATATATTAATTAAGTCACACACCATCGTATATGCAAGTATGTATTTAGGTCTGACTTAGGTTGGCATATTTTGAGCTGCAAATCGCAGGGGATTCATCACAGAGAAATTGGAACTGACCACTTTATATCAGATTCAGGACGGGGTATGAAATTTTCAGTATATTAAATTCCTAAATGTTGATGCAGACCTAAATGCCCAGAGTGAAATTACATCTTAAAGGAAACATTCATTGTTCCATCATAAAGGAAACAACCAGTAGACCCACATTAATGTTAATAGTGTCCCAACTTTCCACAGAAGGGGTTTCCCATCTGTGAACGCTCATGGTCTGACTGTCACTGTGCCGTTTTTGTAAACATGAGCCTGATTGTGTGGAATATAAATACAGCAGAGAAGAATAGCTGTAACATTATTATTATATAAAGCGATTCACAGTTTTATGCAGGCACGCAAATCTTCCAGTGAAGCTTCATTCAGTTTAAGTGACTTCCTGTAAATATAATACAAGAAAATAGGCTGTAAGCCCACACCCTAAACTGCTGCCCTGGGCACTTGAAAATAATGACAGATAAACGCTTGATGATCTGGAGCTCACATCCAAAACACCTTCAGGTCATTCACACCATCATTAAATGTATCAGGGCAAGCCAGCCTAACGCGTCAGCGGGTCACGAGAAGCTGTTTACGCGCCCAAAGACATGGGGAAAGAAGCTGGGAAATAAAATATTCACCGGAAAACAGGGAGAAAATATCCAGTGAACCCAAAGAAATGCTGCGGCAAATTCCTTTCATTCAGGTGCTCACTGCATGCATACATAAACACCTGTTTAATTTAGGTCAGTATATTTTAAATGAGAGAAGAGAGACAGAATTAAAATGGAATCACCACACGTGTCCCAGAATCACAGTGCATTTCCCAGTCTGATAAGCACAGTGGCACCTGGCAGCTGTCTTATAAATAAGGGACGTAATGCACTGCATAGGGACCAGACTGGTGTAAGCCAGACCTCAACTATATAAACAGCAATCCATAAACGCAACATCAGAAGCTCATAAATGAATCACTCCATGAGAATAAAACACAACTTTCCACGCTCTCCCTTTGGCTTCTTTTCACTTTTTCCTAAAATGGGGAAAAAAAAATTAAAACCCTTTATGGCATATGCCTTTATGGCCTGCATCGCTGGGGTGTGGGGATTTGCCAGTTAACTCTCCTAATGGGTTTGTTGTGTAGATGGACTGTGATGGAGGTGATTGATTTCCAGACGATACACAGTACCATTTGTGAACGTCAAAAGGTGATTCTAAGAGGCGTTTAGTTAGTCTTCTTCATATGACAACACATTAACAAAGGAGTCAGCTGTCTGGAGATAATTAACGCTCTGCTTTTGCCCACAGATCCTCAGTGAGCGAGGGCTGGTGTTTCATTAATGAATGTTATTAATAGTCTGACTAATGTCTAGCTACAGACAACAACTAAACCGGATTAAGAGTTTAGGGAAATTAAACATAACATTTCATATGATTAACGCATAAGCTTAGACCAATGCCTAAAATCTGTTTACAGTTCAGGAAGAATGTAGAAGAGAAACCTCCACACCCCTGTCCAGTGCAAGAGGTTGTACGATGGATGGATGGATGGATGGATGAAGGGTTGCTGTTTGTTTGTGTTAATATGCCAATAAATTTGTGCATGAAACATTCATGCTAATTTAAACAGCTAAAAAGGGACCTTGAAATTGAATGACATTTAACTTTAAATTTAATTAAGCAAATGATGCCCCCCAAAATGAAATATCAAAATATCAGTGTATAAATCCCTGACTGTTCACCATAATGCTGGGTTCAGGTTACAACCAGATTAGAAGGAAGTGATGTGTTTATCCTTCACCGTTTGTCTCCATTTAAATACTGAAACAGGGAACATAGGGATGTTCCCTGCCTTGCACTAATAGCCACTGGAGAGGCCCCGGACCCCCTGCAACACGGAATAGGATAAGCAGTTACAGTAGACAGATGGATGGATTTATGGACAAATATATGATCAGGTTGACGCCAGTGACACGCTTCCAAAAAGTTGTGACAAGGGTCACAAATGACTGGAAAAGCTGTGTAATGCAAAATATGTGGTTGAATATCTCACAAAAAAATTATATTAATGATCAACAGGTTAGTAAGATGACTGGGTATAAAAAGAGCCTCCCAGAGAAGCAAAGCCCCTGTGCAGTGAAGATGGGGGGAGGTTCAGCACTCTGTGAAAGACTGTGTGGGCATATAGTGCAACAATTTAAGAATAATGTTCCACATCATCCATCTATCCATTTTCTAACCTGCTTATCCTTCTGGGTGTCGTGTTCCTCAGCGTAATTTTGTGAAAAAATTGGGAATTTCATAATCTTTCATAATGTTATTATTAAAAGAAGTTTCTGTATGCAAGGGACCAGGCCAAACACCAATATTGGAGAGTCGTGATATTCCAGAGATGCCGCCAACTTCTCTGGGTCTGAGCTTATTTATGATGGACTGAGGTAAAATGGAAAACTGTCTTTTTGTCTGATGAATCAAAAAGTCTTTGGGAGTCATGGATGCTGCATCCTCCGGGCTAAAGAGAGAGACCATCCAGCATGTTATCAGCGGACAGTTAAAAAGCCAGCGTCCCTGATGGTGTGGGGGTGCATTAGTGCCCATGGGTCCTTGGGTAGCCTGCAGATCTGGGAAGGCACCATTAATGTTGAACCATATATACAGGTTTTGGAGCTACAAATGCTGCCATCCAGACAATGTCTTTATGAGAGAAGACCTTATACTGTATATTCCAGCAGGACAATGCCAAACCACATTCTGTGCATATTAGAACAGTACAGCTTCATAAATACAACAAAAATTCAACAATTTTCAATAAAATTATCAATATAATTTGGGTTTATATGATTTGTAAATCATTGCATTCTGCTTTCATTTTACACAGCATCCCAATTGTTTTGGAGACTGGGTTGTTATACAACTTGCCATAAAAGCATCATCTGCACAAGCCTGCATGTGTGACAGTGGGCCACTGAAGATGCCCAGTTGGCCAGCCTAGGGAAGCATGGCATCTCGCCCCAGGCCAGGCAGCTCATGCTGAGTGAAAGGCAGGGTATGAGTGATGCTGGAGTCCCTACTGAAATCACAAAGGAAGAGGCCATTTTAGTAGCTTCTGGGCAGTCTTACATGCAAGCGATCATAGCCTCGCTCACTAACGGGCAATGCTCAGTGCTCGGGTCCCAGGCCTCACGCTGATAGCACACCGGCGCTAACATCCGTCAGGATAACAGACGCTATAAAGGGTGCGGTTTATGCATCACATTTTGACCAATCGTTAGGTGATGGCTGACGAATCCATGCATCTCGCTGACCATTTGCAAAGAAATCAATGGTAGATTACCAGCCAAATAATAACTTCTAATTCACTAATGGATGACCCCTAGCGTTCGGTTCAGAAGAAACGGTTTTGTCAGTGTGATATCAGCCATTGTTTGGGCAGTATTCCCCTCTAATCTCAAATTGGTTCTAGAAGACCTGTCTGTTAGGTCTGTCTGGGTGATTTGTATTACAGGATGTAATTTGTTATGAGGCAATAAATCAACCGACTTATTCTCCATTTGCTGCTGCTACAATTTTTTGGATAACATACTTTTCCAAACATCATATATGAATGTTGGTGTTAATATTATGGGGGGGGGGGGGGGTTAATTAAATTAAAAAAACTTTTGGAATAAGCGTTAATTTTGTTGAGCAAT
>JABFDZ020000001.1:5297056-5309931 GCA_019775955.2 Pollimyrus isidori
TTTAATTTCTTCCTTTTTTTTATACTTTTTTATAAAAAAAATTATTAAATTTTTTTTTTTTTTTTTTTTTTTTTTCTTGTGGGGGGGGGGCCGCGGGCCCATAATGAAAGTACTACAACTTGTTGAATAAGCGTTTCTTTTGTTGAGCAATCATACATAGTATACACTCCAGACTGATCTACGTCTGTAGCCATGTTCCCAATGGACAGCAGTTACAAAGTGAATTTTATATCGATCGAGTGTAAAGTGCATGACGGGGGAGGGACAAAACACTTCTTGACATTCCAGTCGTCATCACAGAGCACTGTAGAAGAGTCAGTGGAACCGCAGGTTAGCAATCAAATGGCACTGAGTATTTACGGCATCACTGGATCCCGCTGGACAGAAGCGAGTAACCTGGTGGTCCGATCTGTCACAAGAATCTCAAAAATGTGAGGGGAGAGGACTGATTGCAGTCTAGACATCCGCTTGCACTCATGCCTTCTCACCTATGCCAATTACACATTTAATGAATAAATCAACAAGATACAATTATAAACTGCAGCTTAATTAGTAAATTGGCCAAAGTAGAAAACATCCATTCATCAGCACAGAAAATAAGATGCCCCTGTTCATCAGAAGAGTATTAAGGGTATCATCTGTTTGTGTTTTGAAAAACTTTATTTTGAAATAGAAGAAAAAAAACATTGTTATAATTCAGGCCTTTATTAATAAAGTTTTATAGGTTTCCATTAAATTCCACCCACCCCATCTATAGAGGGTCAAGAGGGTTCAGAGCCCCAACCCCCATGCCTAGTGGCTGCAAGGCAAGGAATAACTCCAACCCATCTCAGGATTCCCCTATTTAATTTGTGGATACAGTAGTTCCCCTGTATCCACAGGTCACTTGTTCCAAGACCTACCGCCAAGGGCGGAAGCCATGAATAAAAGCAAACCGTCTGTGGACCCAAATACATTGTGATTGTAGTGCACATACATACAGATAAATTAACCACAGAAAGACATTACTAACATGAAATATGGTAATAATAAAGTACATTATACATAATTATACAGTGCTGTACATTACTGTACACTCTGTGGAATGAATGGAATTCTGATGTTTCCAAATGGAATTCTCAAAAGATGTCAGAGCGGAGACAAAAATATCATGTATCAAGGGATGACAGCAATTAAAATCATGATTTTTATTCCGCTCAAAGAGTGAAGGCACAATGAAATAAATGTATAATTACAATTTTTTTTTTCAGACGGTGGTAAACCATGGATGACGGTTACTGAAGGAAGCTACTGTTGTTGTTTTAACTCCAATAGTCACCAGGACACTCACCCAGGATGCCCCCCAGTTCCACAGTCAGTGCTGCTGATTATAAAATAACAATGTTTTACAGATGCTTTATACTAACTGGAGACAGATTTTGGCCCGTTAACATTAATTACCTAATTAACATTAATCCAGACAGGAGAAGTACAGCATTGTGCTCATCTTCACATGAGTGCCAGTTTCAGGTGACAAATACTGCCCAAAAGTCCCCTGGAAGCCAGAGCATGGAGATTATTAAAATAATCCCTGCTGACGTTTTCATTAAAAAGTCTCTGTGTATCATTTGGTTCGCAGTTCCTCCATCTGTGACTAATGCCAATCTCACCAGCCCTTCGCCTCAAGGAAGATTAACTCAAACTAACTGACATTAAGGAGCATTACATAATATCATAATTACCTGGGTCTGACTGCGGCAGCCAAAATGAGACAGAAACATTGTGTACTAGCTCTTCATTAGAATGCATGTTAACAATAGCTGTGAAAATAAGTTACTGCCTTGGTAAATGAAAGAATTTCGGGGTATAAGATTTTACATGCAATACTCTGGATACCCCGGCACATTCAGGGGGTCCAGCACCTTACAGGGGCCCTACCCAGGGGCGCAGTAGGGGCATGGATAGCCTGGCAGGTTCAGGGGCGCAGCACTTTACAGGGGCCCTACCCAGGGGCACAGTAGAGGCATGGATACCCAGGCAGATTCAGGGGGCCCTGCACTCTAGAGGGGCACAGTAGGGGCACGGATAGTCCGGCAGATCCGAGGGGGGCAGCACTTTAGAGGGGCCCTTGAATATGTAAAATTCTACTTAACATTGGTTGGAGGGGGTGCATATGAATATTTCTCAGGGGTCCCAGAATTTCCAAATACACCCCTGATGAGTGTTACAGTTTTTCTCGATTGCTAAAACACTAAACCCTATTGTCTGAACCAAATTATTTTGGTTATATTGGTTATATTGTCTGAATCCACTTATTGAATCAGTCACTCTTTTGGCAAAACCATAAGCACTTTTCACCTGTTTAGACACATCTTGTGAACACATTGTCATTGTGATGCACCTGTGTTGCATAATGGTGAGCACAGGTGGCAAAAGTCGAACACAATTAAAGCTCAGGTGTCACCGGTTGAACACAACAACTGAAAATGTATCACACTTGTGGCTAATGATGTGAGGGTACATATAAGCCAGAGCACTGGTTTGTGAGCCACTACAATGGCTAGAAATCTAAGAAGAGGAGTTCATGTGCGAGGAGGTCAGGGTGGTCGAGGTGGTCAGCGAGGACAAAGACCAGTAATACTTGATGAAATCAGAGCTACTGTGATTGACCATGTTCTTGTCCATGGTATGACAATGAAGGAGGCCGGACTAAGGGTACAACCAAACATCAGTAGATTCACTGTGTCCACCAGAATCCGAAGATTTAGAGAAGAGAACGGGTAGTTACCTTTTTTGACATTATAGTATGTAAATGTTGACAACATTTACAAATCCACAATGACTGCACTATATACTGTACCACAGTAAACATGTTTCAGTACATCACTGTGCCAGTGTACTGTAGTATTGTAATAGAGAGTTTAGTCTGACTGTTTGTAGGCCTATTCCATGTATGTATTTTTGTAAGTGCATCTTCTGTTTTTGTAGAATTGAAAGACTGCCACATGGGGGGTGGTAGGACATCTATGTTCTCCCCACACCAAGAGACCCTAATTGTTGACATGGTCCATGAGAACAACACCATTAAATTGCGTGAAATTTAGCTGAGGATCATTGAGGACCATGTGCATTTTGAGGGTATCGACAGTGTCAGCCTCTCTATTGTTGATCGTGTCCTCAAGCGCAACAGACTGCGCATGAAACAGCTGTACAGAGTGCCCTTTGAACGCAACTCTGATAGAGTCAAAGAGAAAAGATCCCAGTATGTACAGGTTGGTATACTGTATATCAAGACACATAAATGTTGGTTACTCTAAGTAGTTATTTACCGTAGTCGGCCTACATCACTTACAAAAATATATATCTATTTCTACACAGAGTTTTTGAACTGGATGCAATGGAAATACTCCATGAATACATCTACATGGATGAAGCTGGGTTTAATCTCACCAAAAGGAGAAGGAGAGGCCGTAATGTGATTGGCCAACGGGCCATTGTTGGTGTCCCTGGGCAGCGTGGTGGCAATGTCACATTGTGTGCTGCCATCAGCAATCATGGTGTTGTCCACCATCATGCCAACCTAGGGCCCTACACCACTCACCAGCTCCTCATTTTCAACCTGTATCTGTCACTCAACACTGTTTGAAGTCTGTCCATCCATCCATTAACTTCCGCTTATCCGAGGTCGGGTTGCGGGGGCAGCTGTCTCAGCAGGGAAACCCAGACTTCCCTCTCCCCGGCCACTTCCACTAGCTCCTCTGGGGGAATCCCAAGGCGTTCCCAGGCCAGCCAAGAGACATAGTCCCTCCAGCATGTCCTGGGTCTTCACCGGGGCCTCCTTCCAGTGGGACATGGCCGGAACACCTCACTGGGGAGGCGTTCAGGAAGCGTCCTAAGCAGATGCCCAAGCCACCTCAGCTGGCTCCTCTCAATGCGGAGGAGCAGTATCTCCCGAATGACCTCTCGCCGCATTAAATAAATGCGACGAGAGCATAGTAAACACGTATTTAAATTTGAGTAAGATGTTACACAAATTCTGTGCAAAGACATCAAATAACTTTCAATTTGCTTCTTTCGGGAAAAGTGGAAAGGGACGTTTTCATGCAGTGAAAGTATTTCTAGATGACGTTTTATGTGGCAGAACATACACCAAATCTCGCGTAATGTTGTCAAGACAATCTCGAAGGGGGTGTGGATTTAATTGGATTGCGTGGCATGTTTCAGGATAGCGGAATAACTTGATTTTCCTAGACAGGCTTTAGCATGAAAAACAAACAGAATCTGGGTTCCATCTCCTTCACACATGATACACTAAGCTTCTCTTTAAAATTTTTATAATGCTTTTTCTAGTGTTTTGTTTTTGTAGTTGGTTCTGAAGGCTGCTCAGGAGAGGTTTTGCAGTGATTTAGCATTTGAGGATGTGTAAGCTATTACTTTTATCTCTTTCTAAAAAATATTAATATTATAATAATATTTTAATACTTTCATAGTTTTCCTTCTTAAATAGTCTAAATTGTTTTTACTTTTTCTGCCCCCCATGCTAAGCAAATGTGCTTTCATTGTAAAGGAGTAGGGTGCTTTTTTAGATTAACATTTTCGTTCTTCTATTCTTATAATAACCCAGCTGAGAAGAATCCTAAAATACACAATCAGATCAACTCAGAGGATAGAAAATTAGAGCATCTGAAACAGAATATGGTGCCGTTGACGGCAAATTAATTCCCTAGTAAAACCACCTGAAAAACAATATAAAAGTCCAACCACGTTTTACGCGAGGCTGAAATATAATCTAAAAACTCATTTTTGGTTTCATATGAGAAATCTGATTGCGCTAGTAGAGTTTTTTCTGTCAATTGGTTATTATTAGCTGAACAGATAAAGTCATTTTAATTTGCAAGTGTAAAATAGTTGGGTATTGATTTAAAATGCCTTTAAGTTCTAAGTTGCTTTGGTCCAATTGTCGATGTGTTCTTCAATGGTCAATCTGATCACCTGGCCTCTCACTGCCTCTGAGCGGCCTGATCTGGATTCATCCATTGTTCCTGCATTGCTGCTATCAAATCAGACAGAAATCGTGGAGAAGCTGGCGTCTGACTTGCCAAACTCCTGGCCCTTTCAATCATCTCGCAAAAATCAGCACCGGGCGGAGATTCACCCCCAATGCAGTACCAAAAGCAGTCCATTTTCACATGCCATGTGAACTCCCTCAGCATCAGGAACTTGCTTAAACATCCTCCCAGTGGGAAGAAAAAAATGGCTCTGTGCTACATCAAGCATTGAGCTGAGTAAAGCAAGCACGCACATATGTATGTATGTAAATAATACTCTAGCCTGAATGCAAAGACTTAAAAATGAATCCTCAAATTTTCCTCAGACATTAAAAAAGCTTTTATAGAGATAAATGTAAACCTGACACTTCTGAAAGTCACAAATGCATTAAAGAACATTATACCCTTTGGAGTGGTTGAAAACAAACTGTCCAATTATCACAGCAAGGGGTGAGCAGGCAGTAATAATGACGTGACTACAGCAGGGAGCCCTGTGTGGGTGCTCACGCCAAGCAGAACATTTCAGCCTGTGGTCAAAGCTGTCAGGGCAAATGGACCCCCACCCCCACTTCCTCTAATACTCAAAATGTGTTCAGGAGACCCTCTGATCTCAACCGGAGCTCACATCTGATGGGTAATTGTGTGCGATGATGCTGTCTCTACACAAAACCCAAAGCTTTTGATCCTTGCTAAAAGGAATAATAGGATTTTACAGAAAGTGCCACCTGCCTCCAGAAAGACAACCTCAAGTTGGGGGTCAGGTTGAAACACCTGTAGGACATCCCCGGAAAAAATTGTGACCTGAGGAACAACGGCAACATCGACCATCTTATCAGGGCAGTAACAAGCACCAAACCAAAATTCAAGGCCTTAAGTAATAATCCAAGTTGAACCACGACCCCATGAACTCAAGCAAACCATGGTTCCTATGCCATGAAGCATGATGTTCCCACATTTCAGCTCTTTTTTGATGGGATGGAATGACAGATTCTACTTTTCAGCAAGATTCAAGCTGAAGATAAATTTTTATTACATCTTGATCGACACCAGAAAAAATTTCAAAGGTTGAGAGGAGACCTTGTTTCTCAGCAATAATAATTATTAAATAATAATTTAAGGAAAAGTAGAGTTGTGTATCTCCTGGTTAGCCAATCGCCATTTTGTTTTTCAATTCACTCCTACGTCCCATAATACTCATAAAATGTATAGGTCATTTTGGTTTGTTAATCCTCTCAGAAGGTCATGGCCTGTTCCACAATGCACATGGCATCCTTCGTGTTTCTCATCATAAGTATATCTCCTACAATACATGTCACATGACATGGTGTTACAACAGCATCATGACAGTTAATGTCTTCATATTAGATTCTTCTCAGGTTAAACCAACAGTAAAAGCTTGTGGTAAATGGAAGTGAAATGTGAAACAGGTAAAAAGCATGTCGGCATGCTTAGTGATGTTTGTCTTGACATTAGGTGAACTTTGTTGGGGTTTCCGTCAAAGGCACGCTTATAAGTTATTGTAAAACCTTGACCCTCGTTTGTCTGTTGCTGTCAGGTACATTGTGCTTGATTAAATCAGACATCAAAGGGAGGGCAACCTGAACTCTCAGCACAGGTGGACAGCTGGAGACACCCCACTTTCACAGGGGGCTGGAGAGGGGGGGACTTTCATCCTGAAGTTTGTTTCTGACAGGATTTATTTCTGTGTTGTGCTAAGTTACTATGCCCAGGAGAAATGCTGTTTGGGGGGCACTGTTTTCTTCATCATATAGTTCATTATAGGAGATCCTGTTTCCTCTGCCTTTGCATCAACATTTTTAGCCCCCATTTCTATTGTCTTATCTATATAGTACCCTTGTGTACTGCCTTTGTACTGTAGTGCAAATAAATACAATAGTAAAAATGATAATAAATAATACTAGTTGTATTACTGTATGTTGTTATTGCTGTGCAGTGCTACTGACATTAAACTTGTTATTGTCAGTTCTATGATGGCACAGTTTAATTCCAGCTAAGTCCTGGGAGGGGCGTGATATACAACATGAGTCAAATTTGATTGCGAAAGATGGTAAAAATATCCATAATACTCTGGTGAACTGAGGTCGTTCGTTGCAAAACAGGTTTGTTGTCGTGTTTCCGCTAAAAGGCACTTAAATGCCGCTGGCGAGGTGATTTAGCAGGGATACGCCTTCCTTTGCCTTTCGCCGCTAAATACTTTATTAGCAAAAGTGACGCAGTGAGTCAGTCTTTACATAGATCGGTCAATGAAGTCACCCATCTTATTCACGATGCTGAAGCTTTCTTAATGGTGCTGGAGGGTGCGATCCTTAAGGTTCTGCTTGGGAACTGACACCTTCTTCCGATCAGGGTCATCAGAATTAGGAAAACATCTCATTTATTTGTTTCTCCAAAACTTGTCTGTTTTGTGGTTTTTGTCCTTCACGTTATTAAGTTGATTATCTGTTTGCAGTTCAGACTGGATAATCCCTCTAAAGCTAAGCAGGTCTGGGCCTGGCCAGTACTTGCATTGGAGACTAGGGAGGCTGTGTTTCTGCTAGAAGAGGTGTTGGTGGTTAGCAGGGAAGCCCATCCCGTTGTCTGTGTGGATTCCAATGCCCCGGTGCAGTGACAGGGACACCGTGCTGTAAAAATGGTGCTGTGCTATGGATGAGACATAAAACTGAGGTCCTGACTCTCTGAAGTCATAAAAGATCCTTGGGCACCTTTTGAAAGAGTAGGGGTGGTTCCCTGATACTCTGGCTAAAATTGCCCACTGTGGCCCTATCAAATTTGGCCTCCTAATCATCCCCTATATCAAACTGGTGAATTCTCTCCTGCCCCTTCACCACCTTAGCTAATGTGTGGTGAGCGTACTGGTGCAGAATGGCTGCCGTTGCATCACGAAGGTGGAGGCTACACAGTGGGGGTGGTTGAAGTGGCTCCCCATTGGTTCTGTAAAGTGTGTTGACTGTCTTGAAAATAGCAAATTAAATGTATCATCCATTCAATCATTTCTATTTAGATTGTACAATGGAGGATTACTTGTTAAGGACATTTGTATAGCCAAGTGGGCTGTATTATCATGCCACCCATATACAGGTTAACACTGGCAGAACAGCATTCCTCCAGAGATATCAGAGTACAGAAACAGTGTCTTGTCCCCTGTACTTGTTGGGATACACAATACCTGGACTCTGCAATGGATAGGCATTAAGATGGATGGATGGAGTCTATTTATCTTCATTCAGTTTACATTACTGAATTAACTGGGGGGGCAATTATATTTTTTTCCTTGAGTGGATCGAAAACACACAGACACACACACAGCAAAGATATAACTATGAGTATACAAGAATGTGGACTCGTTCTGCCGAAGTCAAAAAAAAAATCCCATGATCCCTATTGTCACGATAGATAAGGGAAAGAGACCAGGATCCAGGACTGCAGGGATGATAGGCGTTTGATATCGCAGGGCAGCGTTGGTCTGGATTACTTTTTATAAGGAGGTTAATTGGTTCCTGAGTGGCTGCACCTGTCTGGCTCCGCCCCCATTGACGTAACAGTGCCCTCCCCGACAGCCACCCCCTGGAGGCTGACGGTGCTTGCGAGGGCGCCCCCTAGGATGAGTAGCAGGTTTTGCAGGGAGTGCTAGATGGAACGCAGTCTTCAGTGCCAGATCTGTGATGGTTGATGTAGAAACCCAGCTTCTTTCGTCAGGGTCGGCCCCCTCCCAGTCCACGAGGTATTGTAGTTTACCTTGTCGTCGGGAGTCCAGCAGAGAACGCACCTCAGCTGAGGGTTCCTTGGCCACCAGAGGCGGCGTCACATCAGGTTGGTCAAGTGTCGGACGTAAGGAGCTGTACTTAACAGGCTTAAGAAGAAAATACATGGAAGGTCGGGCATATTCAATATACATGGGGCAACTGTAACTTTACCCACCCTCTTCAACACTCGAAACGGTCTGATGTAGCAAGCATTCAGCTTACAGCATCCCAGGATCCTGAGATTCTTTGTCGACAACCATATCCGCTGTGCCACTCGATAAGGGAACCCGGGTCGTCAGTGTCTGTCGGCATGGATCTTGACCCCGTCTGCTTGAGTGTGCATGTATCCGTTGCCAGGCTTGCTTATTCCCTTGAAACCAGGCTTTGACTCGTGGTACAGGTCCCAGAGGGGGTGAGCCACAGGAACAAGGGGGGTTGAAACCATAAGAAACACTGAAAGGGGGTTAGCTTAGTCACAGGACTCACTCGAGAATTCAAGGAGTATTCCACCCAGACCAGATGGAAAGACCAGTCCATAGGTTAATGCTTGCATAGTAGTCGAAGGGCTTTGGATATTTCCTGGTTGGTGCGCTCCGCTAACCTGTTCGATTGGGGATGATATGCAGGGGTGAGACTAAGACACATTGAACTTAGACCAGAATTCCTTAAACACCCTAGATGCAAATTGAGGTCCCCGATCAGACACGATGTCCTCAGGGATGCCTGTGATGCCTGTGGGGAAGATGGTGGTGCAGAGAGCAGTGCTGTTGTTCGGCAACCAGAGGGTTGCTGGTTCGAGCCCCGCCTTCTCCTGACCCCATCAAAGTGTCTTTGAGCAAGATGCTGAACCCCAAATTGCTCCCGGTGTGCAGGTTGGCGCCTTGCATGGCAGCCTTCGCCACCGGTGTGTGGATGGGTGAATGTGAGGCAAAAATTGTAAAGCGCTTTGAGTACTCGGAAGAGTAGAAAAGTGCTATATAAATGCAGTCCATTTACCATGAAGAGGAAAAGCTCACAAATGAGAACTTCAGAGAGTTTCATGGCAGACGGCAGTTTCGGCAGAGCCACTAGACAGCACATGTTCGAGAATCGATCAATGATAGTTAATATGATGGTTTTACCTGAGGAGCGTGGGAGATCGGTAATGAAGTCCATGATGATCCTTAACTCGGGGTAACATGTAAAGCCCCCACCTGAAGCATGAAGGGGTGAGTCCAGTGACGTATGGTTCCTTCTGTCATCCGTTCTCCCGTCATTCCTTGCATTGTGATAGAATAAGCCAATCTCTGGAGTGGGATGTTCAGCTGTTGTGCTACCTTTATATCAATGAAGTTACCAGCTGCCCCGCTATCGATCAGTGCTCTCACCATACGTGCTTTTCCATTCCAAGGACATGCCCTTAGGGAAGAGCACTTATTTCATTAAAAATTCTGAATTTTCCATAACGATATCTGATTTGTATTTTTCGGGTCCTTCACCCCCTCCCAGTCACAGTCTAAGTGATATTAAAAATAACTAAAAAGCTAAACACATATAATGACACTTTTATATTTGCCTGGAAAATATCCTGGCCCATTCAATTTGTCCCCCGATTGGTTGTTTTAAATATTTAGGAATCTAAATATGTAATAATCAAATGGATGTGTTCATACTAGTGTTAATTTTGACAGCATATTTTGATTTAAGTGTCATTTTATTCTTTTGATGAAAAAGTAACTTGGTGTCAGTCATATTTCAATCATCTTATTTTTCAAGATGTAGTTGACCAAATATTTTTTGTCATAATACTAGTTTTTATATTATTGTTTATCTTCATTTGAAATCTAGTTTAGTTTTAGTTTTCGGTGTGGTCTCACACGTGAGTCTCTGCAGTATGGAGTAATGAGTGTGTTGAAAGGTGAGTGTGTTGAAAGGCGACGTGTGGGACATGGTAGGCGGGCCAAAAAGTCCTTTCTTACTGGCTGAAAATAATGTAAATAATGTCATTTCAGAAAGAGACCAGATATTTACCTTGGAAAATATGTCAGGCAATGACTATGAATAACAAATGCAGTAGAACCTCTGGTCACGTCCATAATTTGCTCCAAAACTCTGAACGCGACCCAATTTGGTTATGGCTGGAAAGTAATTTCCCTATACGATGAATCCATTCCAGACTGTACAAAATGTATGTGAATATATATTTTTAAAGATTTTTAAGCACAAAAACAGTCAATTACACTGTAGAATGCACAGTATAATAGCCAATTATCGATGAATGAGAATGATACAAGGAGAGACTGAATATGTGCATCACCTTTGTTAAGCCCTGTATATGCAAACAAAAGAAAATGCGAAACAGAGAATGGGAAGTCATTGGTGTGTACTAACTGGAAGGGAAACTGGCTGCCATCAGAGCATGTGGTCATGAAATTTTGGCAAACTTTTTGATCGTAACCATATTTGTACGTGTTCGGAAACATTCGTGACCAGAGGTTCTACTCTATCTTTCACTAAATGCATATTTCATATTTGTTCATATAGTGCAAGACCATTTCCTATGCTTCTTTATACTTACTGCCATACTTCCAGAAAGAGCAAATGAAAACTATGTGCATGGTTCCATTCAGTTTTGCCATATTCTCTTCCTGCTGACATGCCCCAAAACCTTTTGACACACCCACTAATCTTTTGACACGCCCCAAAACATTTTGACACACCCACTAAACATTTTGACATGCCCACTAACCATTTGACATGCCTCAAAACCATTTGACGCACCCCTTAACTTTTGACACGACCCAAATTCTTTTGACACATCTACTGACCATTTGACACACCCCAAAACCTTTCCACACACCCACTAACCTCTTGACATGCCCTAAAACCTTTCAACACACCCCCTAACCTTTTGACACGTCCCGAAACCTTCCCACATACCCCATAGCCTTTCAACATGCCCCAAAACCTTTCCAAATACCCACTAACCTTTTGAAGCCCAGTAATCTTTCGGCAAGCTTCGGGATGCCCACTACTCCAGCCCGCAGAGACTTGTACTGCAAGTGGCCATTGTGGTGCCATCCCAGCTAAGCTGCATTCTGTCCTGCGCACCTCGTAATTAAACAGAGGTAATCTCTATAAAAAATTCAACAACTGTCACTCAAAATATAGGCGGTAAACCCATCAGAAGCAAGCATCTTCCTGCATTAAGGATGCTCTCCTTCCTCTTTATCCAGCAAATCATATTTCCAGAAAAATTAATATTTACCGACACTGACTCATTTTGATTCACCTCAAAATGCGCCAACCAAGGTCTGAGAAAAAAGACTATTTTACTGTTTATTTCTGGAGGAAAGAAAACATGATTGATGAAAATTTCAATGGCAGAGCATTGAACAGAGGATGATTCATCAGGACAGTAGTTTTGCTTAATGTTGTGTGTAATTGGATGATGAATGCATTATTTTGTCCCATGACATTTCTTTAAAGCTTAGCCACCCAAAAGCATGAATCAACAAAAATTATTTTTGTGGTTTTTAATAAGATTTTCACATTACCCTGAATAACACAAGGCATAACATCAAAAATCTAAGGAAAAGAAAACACTGTTTGCATTACACTGATCTAGGTCAGGGGCGACTGGTCTTATCCAGAAATGGGCGCTGAGTAGACAGGTTTCTGTTTGCGGCTCTCTGCGTCTGGATTTCTGTGTGCGGCTTTCTGTGTGCGGCTTTCTGTGTGCGGCTTTCTGTGTGCGGCTCTCTGCGTCTGGATTTCTGTGTGCGGCTTTCTGTGTGCGGCTTTCTGTGTGCGGCTTTCTGCGTGCGGCTTTCTGCGTGCGGCTTTCTGTTTGCGGCTTTCTGTGTGCGGCTTTCTGCGTGCGGCTTTCTGTTTGCGGCTTTCTGTGTGCGGCTTTCTGTGTGCGGCTCTCTGCGTCTGGATTTCTGTGTGCGGCTTTCTGTGTGTGGCTTTCTGTGTGCGGCTTTCCGTTTGCGGCTTTCCGTGTGCGGCTTTCCGTGTGCGGCTTTCCGTGTGCGGCTATACATATGCTGCTTTCCGTCAGCTGATTACCGAGTGCTGATTTCCGTGTGGGGCTGTCGGTGTG
>JABFDZ020000001.1:5329934-5340405 GCA_019775955.2 Pollimyrus isidori
GGGCTAAATTAGCTTTATCTTTATTCACTTATATTTACCCCAGACTACCTTAAATCCAACAAGTTATCCAGCTAAGCAAGAAATCCTGCTAAACTAATGATTTTTCTTACTGGGCCTAATATCCAGATTACAGGAATGCTGCCATCATTTATGTTTACGTAGGTGCACATACTTTGGCTAATTCAGTGTTTAGAAAGCAAACAAATTATTTAATTATGTTTTTTTATTTTCATTGTCCGGTGTGCCCCCCCATTTCTTCCAAGTAGCTTGGTGTTATGGTGTTACGGGCAGCTGGGTTTCCCTATGTTTCTCCTGTCTATCAGGAAATATGGTTTCCCCTAATATTAAAGCAGAGGTATATGTGAAATGAAAATCACTCAGGTACATTATTGCATGTGAATAGTAGATTGTCACGCATAATATACTCTTTTAAGCAATACTATACCGTTTTCATCAAGAAATACCTCTATCCAGCGAATTTATTTAATTTATTTAAAAAAAAACATCGAAAAGGCATGTGATGTTTTAAAAATATATGGCTTGGTTACCTCAAGAGCATTGTAAATACACCTGAAAACAATAGCGATACCGTGTACAAATAAGCGGAAACTGAATTGCTCGAAACGGCAAAGACTTTTTTATTTCGAATCGTGCCCTCCAAATTCCACTGGATTTGTTCATCCGACCATATGGCGATCAAGTTTTTCCTTGTTTGTTCATCCTTCAGTTTTACTTTTTTATATTTTTGTTTCTACTGCTTTTTATTTAGTTTGTCGCTGTTCCCTGTGTGTATTTTGTGTTTCAGCGGCACGCTATTTGCATAACCAATCGACAGCAATTACGTTTGTAAGTCCCACCCCAAAGCACTTTCGGTACTTGAGCTTTTGGTACTGGTACTCGACCGGAAGTCAATGGAAAAGCGAAAGTACCATACCGAAAGTACCATACTTTGTGTGGTGGAAAAGCGCCCTTGGTGTTCTGTGAAGTATTAAAGCCACTGAATGCTGGAAACATTCTATCAATATGCTAATTACTGGTTTCCATGTAAACCAGACCCATACTGTATTGTCACCTCATTGAAGCTCATTCTATCTATAATACAAGATAATAACTGCCCATAATTCAGCCCAGTAAGCATAGAGCAGGAGAGCTGGGCCATCACATTGTAGACTCAAATGCTGTGAAAAATTTAGATATGTCAAGTTTTCTGACTGAAAACATGCAAACCGCACATATAAAGATACAGGAGTAGGGGGTACACCCACAACCACAAGGCTGAAAGCTGATTGGCCACTTGAGCGTAGTGAGTATGAATATAGGTCAGGACATTCTTGAAGATATACCGACAACTTTATATTATTACATTTAAGAGATCATAGCTAGGAATTGTCTCAGAGAATCATCAGGAAATCAAAGCAACATGCCATCCGAGGCTCACTAGACCGAGGACACACACAGGGTTTTGAAATCTGTGTGCATCTCCATGCTCTGCTGGTTTCCAGGGTAAACGTGCTGCGACTCACTGCCCATTCATTGTCCCTCCTTATCCTTAGGCTGCCTTTGATCCTCTGACCGGCATTTTAAAGAGCTGGGCTACATTAATTCCAGTGTTCCAGTTCCCTAATCTGTTTACATCAGTTATAATTTTTCAAAGATCAATCTTATGCAACTAACTTTCTCCACATTTCATAACCTGAGTAATATGCATTGTGACTATGGTGGCAGAACTATCACTACACACCAGCTGCATTAGGAGTTCAAATCCCATGTATGTGGAGTTTGCATGTTCTCCCTGTGTCATGTGGGATTCCTTCTGCGATCCAAAAACATGCAGTTATGCTACCTACCTGTAGTGTTTGTAAACCCTAGAGTGTGTGTGCCCAATGATGGACAGGCATCCTACCAGGGTACACTCAACATTTGTGCCCTGTGGAATTAGCTCCAGACCCCCTGCAACCTCGACCAAGATAATTGGTTTGAAGATGAAATAATAATTATTATGAAAAAACGTTCATTGGTCCCTGTAAGTCTAGTTCTGAAGATGGAGTCATATGGCTTGCGTTCTTCTTCCACAGGCGTATTTCTGGCGTGCTGGACCCCTTTCTTTGTGGTTCACGTCACCAAAGTTCTCTGCGTACCCTGCGACATCGGGCCAACACTGATCAGCGTGGTGACCTGGCTGGGTTACGTCAACAGCGCCGTGAACCCCATCATCTACACAGCCTTCAACACAGAGTTCCGGATGGTCTTTCAGAAGCTCCTGTGCTGTCAAACATAAGGAGCACCGGCCATGACTCTGGCTCTGGTGCACATTGCGCTGTGTCGTCAATGCCTTAGGCATGCGTGATGCATATTACATACGTCTTCAAACTATGCTGTATAATTGCTGTAAAATATCGCTTGAATGCAGTAGAAAAATAACTATTGAAACCTTAGCCCAGAGGCATAAAACATGTGGAAAAAAGTTTGTTTGTACTAAATTTGTGCAAGTTTCTTTGGAAAAACAGTGTAATTGTCCTGTTTTGTTCTCCCTTCCATAACAACGTACTAATTTTAAGGTCCAGCATCACTCTTTGCATTATCTATTCAATATAAAGAAAATTTTGTTACCCCATGAGTTTGGCTCAGGAGATTCCAGTGGCAAAATAATTGTGGTCAACAAGTGTGTCTGTCTTCAGATCTACTATTACAATGTTACAAAGCTTAGAGGGATGATGGAGGTTCCCTATGAAGTTCAAATCCAGGAGGTTTGGGGTTGATATTTCCTGAGCAGAGAACTTTGCCCCATGGTTCAGGCCCGCAGCATTCTGGTAGCCTGGCACCCTGTTTTCTTGTTTCCAAGTTTCCATTCTTTAAGTCTCCATGTCTTGGTTCCTATGCCGCAGCTCCACCATTCACCAGAATGGTACTCTCCTAGCACACCTTGCTCTGGAACCTTCTGCCAAGACAGCAGCCCCAAGTCCTGGTAGTTTCCTGTTTCCTGAGATGTTCTACTTTACGGACTCAGGTACTGTAACACAGAAAACTTGGCAGTACAGGTGGGAAGGTCCAGTTTGGGGTTTATTCTCATGTTGGATCAATACAGTGTCGTTACCACACTCTCTGTGTGCTGTCCAGCTCTGAAAAGAGGTTTTTGAGGTTTTGTGGAGTTGGATTCTTAGATGACATCAAGTATTGTTCTGATAAAGATATTATATGTCAACAAAACAATTTTTATCAATGGTGGAAATAAAAGGAAAAATATTCTAAAGGGATAATGAAATGTAGTATTTTTCAAATGAACTGAATATTTTCGATGAATTCCAGAATATGACATGTGCATCTAAGGTACCGTGCAAAGTATTATGGTATGTGAGACTTTCTTCCCGGTCATTAAGAGACAATGTTTCTGTGAACAACATTGAACTTGCTGTGCTTTGATGCTGTGACTTTCCCCTACACTGTACAAGATCATTCTTCTAAAAAGACATTTTCTTAAAGCAGGAAGTGGGTTGACATTTAACCAATATGCCAGACAGACACGTAAATTCACCAGCCATCTGCGTCATGATCCTCACTGTGACTGGGAAGCATGGAGCTCATAAGGACACTGAAAAATAAATAAGTGCATTAAAACAGTATTTCCCAACCCAGTTTTTGGGGACTCGCAGACGTTCAACATTTTTGCTCCCTCCCAGCTCCCTGCCAGACAGTTTTGCTACTGTGTGTTGGGAGGGAGTAAAAACCTGCACTATCTGCAGGTTTCTGAGGACTGGATAGGGTAACACTGCATTAAATGACCGGAGGTAGGAACTATACCCAACTATATCCAACAACAAAAAATAATAGCTATAGCTATTAACTATAGTCACTTGCTATGGTTATTACAGAAGCTTCCAGGTAGAACGTAAATCATAAATGGCATTCTAAATGTCCACAATCCAGGATACTTCCGCAGATCTGGCACAGTTTGTTTTTCTGTGACAGGCGCCTAGGTGATGCCACACAAAAATAGACTTGAATGAGGAACTGTACAAAACCTTGGCCTCTGTTGGGGTAACCAAGGTAACCAGTCATAATGAAGAGGTATAGACGAGGCAGTACTTTAGGACAAGGGGTCCCAGTGGATACATTCCCACCAAGCCTCTTAACATTACTAATTTCCATTCCTTTTATTCGATTATCAGTTGGCACAGCAGAAATGTATGCAAAGAGCTAAGCTTTTATGAAGCTTATCTTCACACAGATGAATTTTGCACAAAATTCATGGAGAGGTGGAGGAACTATTATGACTTCAGCCATGACCCAATGATTATATCAGGTCCCACTGATGACCATTGGCTCCTACTAACACTCTGCACTGTAAATATTCTACATAAATACGCATTAGTATTAAATTATGAATGATTGAATAAATACAAAGAGCAACATCAAAGTGGACAAGCTTGCCTGGGCTATAGTGGGAATTATGTTTTGACTACAGGGGTTTGCTTTGCACATTGAAAAGAATGACTCCAGAATGAATCACGGGACAGCATGGTCAGTCAATGAGGATGCCTAGTTCTTCCTGGAATGGGCTCCAGGCTCACTGAGACCAGATAGTCAATAAGCCACTAAGAAGAAAGATAAATAAAAAATAAACCTGGATTGATACAGAAAAGAGTAGCATGGCCCCTACGCAAGGATGGCATACAAATTTGTGAAGACTAATATTCTGGAGGCAATGTGTGACAATGAGTTAAGATACTGTGATTGGAAGGTTACTAGTTCAAATCTCATAGTCAGCAGAGTGATATTGAGCAAGAGCACTAATGCCGGATGCTCCAGGCACCAGCTGGTCCCGCTTTCTTATTGTACCTAAAGCAGCCAATTGTACTTGCTCCTCACCTTCAGGACTGGGGCTTCCAATCCCAGCTCTGCGCTTGTTCTCTGCTGGGTGAATTTCTTCCTGCAGTCAAAAGACATTTAGAAAATTTTTTTTCTTGTTGCAATTTTTAGACCCAGTAAGGAGAATAAAAATATATATAGTTGGCTGTCTTTCATGTTTTTTCTGCAGTGTATATCTCATGTATTGGGACCAGAGTTTGGCACAGTGAGCCAAGCCTCTGTCCTTGGGAATGGAAAGTCACAGGTTTGAGGCTGGCTTTGGCAGAACAGGTTATCAACATGTATCCCATGAAGAGCAAGATGGGGTCAACAAAAAAAAAAAAGATTTTTCCCACAGGGATCAATGACATGCCGTCTTCATTATTATCACTGTTTTTAAATTCCCTCCACACCCCTGTCTGTACACTCCAATATCTAGGTCTCAAGGAGCCTAATGGGATGCTCTCTATGTTAGCATGATGTTACAGTGCTTTTAATTATTTGTGCCCCAACTGCTGAAAAAACAATTATTCTTTAGATTTTAAATTGCTTTGATAATTAGGAGGAGCTGAATGAATTAAACTTAAAAATTGAAGTAATGCAAAAACCATTCCCCATAACAAAGTGAGGCAATAACAATTTGCTCTTTGCCTATAATCTCATCTTAAATTAGAAATGATAAATAGATTAAGTATTTCCCCAAAGTTTGACAATCACATTAATTATGTTCTCATGCACAGTACTGCAGGTAAGTTTTCTGAAGGTCAGCTTTCTCATTACAAGGTAGCTAATGTATGATTTGCCCCCCCAAAGCTAATATTTAGTGCAGTGGAAATTAGAGCTTTTCCTATTAATCCAAGGTCATTGCCAAAAGGCAATCTATATTCTTTACAGCAGAGCTTTTCAGCCTGGACTCTGTGACCCCCTGAGGGTCCACTGAGCATATACAGAGACTCTAGGGGAGATATATTGCAAACTGGAGAGATGTCGATATTATCACCCAATGTCAATGGTCCCCATTGGACAAAGAAATATTGAATATCCTCCCCCTTCCCTAGTTGGAGCAGAAAATATCCTAGACGAACCTCCGGTTGGCCCTTAATTTTGTGACCATGCAATAGTGGTAGAGAGTCTCAAGCTCTGATCACTTCTCATTTGGGGTTCCTGACATATGTGACTCTAGGCCTCTCTTCTAGGGGGTGCAAGGTAAAAGAGTGGGTAGGGGGTAGGTAGAGAGTGGGTAGGCAGTAGGAAGAGAGTGAGTAGGCGGTAGGTAGAGAGTGGGTAGGTGGTATGAAGAGAGTGGATACGTTGTAGGTAGAAAGTGGGTAGGTGTTAGGTAGGCTGTAGGTAGAGAGTGGGTAGGCAGTAGGAAGAGAGTGAGTAGGCGGTAGGTAGAGAGTGGGTAGGTGGTATGTAGAGAGTGGATAGGTTGTAGGTAGAGAGTGGGTAGGTGTTAGGTAGGCTGTAGGTAGAGAGTGGGTAGGTGTTAAGTAGGCTGTAGGTAGAGAGTGGGTAGGCAGTCTGCCAACAAAGACACTGTACAGTACAGCGCTGCCTGACGTGTAATGTTACAGTACGGTATTGGACTAAATGTTTTCACATTGTGCTTTGATAATCTATAATAAAGTTTAAAATACAGCACAAACTAATCCGTACTGTGGACATCTTGCACTACAGCAGGGCAGATTAGCCTGTGACTATGGCAATATTTCATCATTTTAATTTAATGTCCTATTTTACAGAATGTAATGTACTGTACATATTTGTAAATCTTGTTTGTATGTTTCTCGATCGGTGCAGGTAGAGGGTATGGAACATTTTGTTTGCCTTGTTTGTACCTGCTTTTGGGTGTCAGGGAGATAGGGCAGTATTTTACCTTCCTTTGTTTTTGGTAGGTAAGTGTAGTGGGGGGTTTGGTGTGGGCAGTTCGGGGACTTTGTTTGTTATTTTGGCCTGGCTCGCCTCTGGAGAAAGAGTGGCTGGTGAATGCTGTATTGGGCAGGGCCAGTGCGAGGCACAGGGCACAGAAGTGGCCGCACAGCAGACGTGGGACGGGAGGGGAGCATAAACCATTGGTGGTTAATGATGGAACAGAGGCGCCTCCCTACTCTCACAGGCGATGTGGGCCGGCCATTGGTGTAGACCTCTTTGCCCAGCCGAGATGTGATTCTTCAACGTGTGCCATTTTAAACCCCTTATTCTGCAGCAGTAAGGCAGCAGAGCGTGCTGCCCGCATATCAGGTGTCAGTTGCCTTCCCCATGACATCCTCCTCTGCTGGCCGCTTTTATTTTCAGCTCCCTTCATCCTCCGCGGCCTCCAACAGGGAAATGTCAATGCCAGCTGAACTCTACAGCACGCTTTTTCCCGCTAATGCCACAGGGCTCTGCATTTCACCTGCTTAATGTTTATTAATGTTGTTGAGAACAAAGCTGTTTTTTTTGTTAATATAAAAGTACACAAACTCAGACATATAATTTATATGAAGTTAAAGTATGAAGAATTTGGGTTTCTGAGCTTGTGTCTGTAGACAAAGGGAGGGGGGGCCTATTACAGTAACTCGGGTGACCAATAAAACTGGGGTGTCTAATGTCTAGACCAGACTTTTTTTAGAGATGGTATTTGTTATTATATCAAACGAAAACAAAGGAAACCTGTGGTTTCTAAAGCCCTTTGTAACTGGTCTTATTCCTAGTTATTCTTACTGGTGCAATTAGCTCAATCAGGGTCTAACGTGCTTCTGGGATTAAACCGCATGGGGGATTATTAGCGGTCTCACTGGAAACACAGTATCACGGCATTCATGCCATTAAACATCCGCTACTGCGTCATGGTTAGCATTGATGATGGTAAATGAAGCAAAATGAAGGTAAATATACACAGGTGGCTGAATGCACATGGTGACATATCTGAGCTGCACCTTCCTCACCCTACCACCCACTCCCCGCACTGCCGTTTCTGGCTAATACCAATAACAAAGGGCCCTCTGTTTATCAGGCAAGCAGATGCGGGTCTCATTTCCATGAGTGATTGTTCTTATGAATGTACGGCAGAATGTCTGTCTGCAGAGACAGCTACGGAGGGTTCACTCATCTCCATAAGCCTGATCATCCTGAAATGGTAATCACCCCTGGTCCCATGGTATGTCAAGCTTGGGTCCTCCTAATGTGGTAAATACGTACACACACAGGTCAGTAATTCTGTCTTTGTGGGGACTCTCCATTAATGTCTATGTAGAAAACTCTAATCCCAACATGACGACCTTAACCCCTACACAACCCTTATCTTACCCATAAGTAATCAAACAAAATACATGTCTTTTGGCATTTTTAGATATTTGACTGGATTCTCAGATCTTTGTGGGAACCTGGAAAGCCTCCAGGATTTGGGGCTTGTTTCTATAGTTCAGTGAAATGTTGTTTATATTAACTGGTATCTTTAAATTGTGTGTCCGTACTGCAATGCACTGGAATCCTGTCAATGGCGTCCCTTACTGTACCATGTGCCCAGTGCTTCCTGGGCTAGGCACGGAGTTTATTCAATTCAATTCTTTTAATGTCATGTGTACAGATACCAGTACCGTGTACAATGAAATGCTTGCTTGCATGTGCTCCTGCAGACAGTGAATACAGACAAGACGGCTAGACAACAGGACGATAAGTGAATGTAATGATGAAGTGCATTATAAATAAGTAAACAAATAAGACCAGGAAGAAATAGAGACAGTGGCCGAAATATATGTTTGGGTAGCAGTGGAGGTGACACAAGGCTACTGATTGTTCATGAGTCTGATTGCTGTTGGGTCGAAACTGTCCCTAAACCTGGAAGTGCACGTCCGAATGGACAGTAGTCGCTTCCCAGATGGGAGGAGGGTGAAAAGTGACAGTGCAGGGTGGCTGGGGTCCCGCCTGATATGGTTCACTTTCCTGAGACAGCATGTAGTGTGGATGCCGCGGATCACAGGGAGCTGTGTGCCCGTGATCTTCTGTGCTGAGTGCATTTCACGCCGCAGAGCTCCGTTGTCCTGAGCTAAGCAACTGTTGAAACAAGATGTGATGCATCCTGTCAAGATGGATTCCACAGTACACCTGTAGAATCTGCACAGGGATGTGGGGACATCTGGGTTTTTTTCAGTCTCCTGAGGAAGTAGAGGTGTTCTTGTGCTTTCTTGACTATTGCCCAGTGTGACTTGCCAGTGAGGATGACTCCAACAAACCAAAGTTGCTGAACTGCTCCACAGCCTCACCTCCAATGTACATGGGGCTGTGCTCTGTTGCCTGTTTGCGGAAATCCACGATCATCTCCTTAGTTTTGTTAACGTTGAGGGTGAGGTTGTTGTCCTGACACCATTCTGCCAGGAGTCTGACCTCCTCCCTGTAGGGTGCCTCATCGTCCTCGCTGATCAGACCTACTGAGATTACTGAGAGATTTTAGGATGTGACTCTAAGGGAGCCCCTGAAGAAAAAAAAAACAGAAATTGCGTGGGGTGCCACTATGTAGTTTAAAAAAAGGAAGGTTCAACATTTATAACAAAATACAGGGAAAATCACCAAGTGGTATTACATTTTTTTCCCGGGGGGACTAAGACAAAAAATTTGATGGTTGAAGCATTGCCTAAATAGGGTCTAGAACTGCATAATTGTATTTTCTGAGACCCTGTATTGGACAAGCAATATGGAAGATTGTATAATGATTAAATTAAACTATCAGAAATTTACTGATTGGTGAGGTGAGGCTTTCAATGCTATATGGGTCAATATTCTTCTACAACAGCTATACTCTGCCCTGAAAATGTGTGAAATGTTGGGTGAAGCCGAGTTGGCACAGATTCCACCAGAAAGATGGGCACCACACTTCACTTGTCCATATGGAATAATAGCACACCAGTCACTTTCAGTAAAGGAGCCTTTTAATTCCCCTTTATGAGAAGATATACAATACAGTGTTACTTGTGACTACCTTAAGCTGTAGTACACATGACATAAGCTATGGTCATAATAAATGAGAGGATAAACTGGTATACCATATGAAAGTATTTTATGCAAATATTTTAACTTCCTTGTACTGTGATGATTTTCCAAAGTATACACACTCAATTCCTGCTGTGAAACCTACAAGCCTGTGAGAATGATACATAAAATTATTTTGTGTTTCCGCCTGTACCTTTATGTTAGCTGAACGAAAAAGATGTCACATAAGTGATTTGGCATACTGAGTGTTCAGAGGTGAGTAGATGCAAACGACAGCTTGTACATTTGTTCCAGAAAATAACATCCAAATAACATCCAGTGGTCTCCTTTCACTTCTGTTTCTTCTGACAGGGCTTGGATGCCACTTAAGCCTTGGTTGTTGGGACTGGTTGGAATGGATTAGCTGCTGCAGGTCTGCGGGCTTTCCTACGTCTTAGGGATGCGTGACGTGTGCGGGGATTTTTATAGCGACGGTAGAGGAGAAGATTGGGAGTTGTAGATTGTGAGAAAGAATTTTGGGCTTCACAAGGTTGGTCCCTTGTGCAAGGATTGGGGTTAGGGTTAGGTTGTGGGCAAGGATTTTGGGCTTCGCAAGGTTGGTCCCTTGTGCAAGGATTGGGGTTAGGGTGAGGTTGTGGGCAAGGATTTTGGGCTT
>JABFDZ020000001.1:5349412-5364477 GCA_019775955.2 Pollimyrus isidori
AACTGCAAGATGCTATCCTATCAATATGGGCCAACATTTCTAAAGAATGCTTTCAGTACCTTGTTGAATCAATGCCATGTAGAATTAAGACAGTTCTGAAGGCGAAAGGGGGTCAAACACCATATTAGTATGGTGTTCCTAATAATCCTTTAGGTGAGTGTACCCCTTCGCATGTGGCAGTAACTCATCCCCCACCAGAAGAAGACAATACACCCTTTTCCAGTCAAGAACCATGACCTCAGACTTGGAGGTGCTGATCCTCATCCCAGCCGCCTCATGCTCAGCTGCAAACTGCCCCAATTCTTACATCACAGTACTGGAGGCAGGAGGAGGGGGGCTACCTGAGCATGGGAGACAGCAGGAACCTGGAGCGCTCTTGGGGTTGAGGCAGTGGGGAAACTTACAGGTCACCGGGATACATTTCACAAGACCGTCCTGAAAAAATGAGTCAGTGTGAGGGATACCTCCAATCTTTGAGATCATGTCTCCTTCTCCGTTTATTCGATTGAGGTCATCATGGGATTGCACCCTTTACAGATTGACATACTATCCACTATAGGCCATAGCATGCCTTTGGTTTAATACATGGCTTCTTGGAGACCAATCTCTGGGCGAGGCTGGGCGATCTTTTTTAATTAGGAGAGCTACATAATAACGTAAAGTGAGAGTGACAAAGATTATAGTGTTTGGTGACACATTGAATTAGAGGAAGATATAGGCAGGTCAGTTTAGGAGATCTAAAAATGCACATCTTCCTTGAATTTAGGTGGACTAACAACATATTGTGAAGTTTAATGTTGACTTAACACAGAACACGCTCATCCAGCAGTTACACTTACTATGCATGAGCAGTTAGTACAAGGGCTGGATCTGGACAGGAACACGTCTCCATTTTTATAGCTGGTCCCTTCATAAACACAGCCTTCAAAGACAATGCACAGGACTTAATATACAAACAGACACCACCTCTCTCAAGAGGACCTCTGCTGTGGGTACCAGGCACAGAAGGATCGAAGTTTTAGTATTAATGCATCAAAATGTCATGAGTGGGAGCTCACCATTTCCGGAGGGCATGCAGAGTAACTCTCCGGTATGACAAAGGCAGACTTCATTAGACTCGTTCTGTATCCATGTGCCTTCCTCAATGTCCTTTCCCTCCCAGAGGCAAATTACCTTGTGGTGTGGAAAAGACTGCAAGATAGCTCTCTGAAAAGAGAAGAGAAGAGAAGAGAAGAGAAGAGAAGAGAAGAGAAGAGAAGAGAAGAGAAGAGGGAATGATCAGGCATAAGGACAAGATGAAGAATCTTATAAAAATTTGTAGTCAGTATGGAATGAAACACCATTCTGTCAGCTTAATAGAATGCTGGTAAACAGAATAGAGAAACTTTAATTATGCCCATGGGGAAACTAGGTTATTTTTATATTTCCCATCATGCTTGCCATGTGACACATGTACAGTTGAGAGCAAGTTTTAGGGCGGAGCTAAATTCCTTGCTTAAGGGCTCAATGGTGGCATCACTCTGCTAGCCGTGCGATTTTAGCTGACGACCTTACAATCAGACCTACATACTGCTGAATAAATAAATACCCACAATACTTACCTGAGGTATACCTAGTGTTAGGTCAGGCTCCTGGTCATGTGAAAAGTCAGACTGAGGCTCCAGGTATCTGCTAGGAACTTGTCTATGGGAGACATCTCCTAGAGGGTGTGCAGAATCCTCTTTTGGCCAAAGAATCCCATTCAGATCTGAAAATGGTCAAACAGAAGAAATATCCATAAGGGGGAATCCAATAAAAAGACGTAAAACCCCATAAAGGCACATATAAGACAAGGCATTACATCATGTATGTCAGCCATTTGTGACCCCAAAACCAAAAGAGACTGACACAAGCCCAAATCATGGCAGGGAGAGTGTACATTTAGGGTAACTGACCCCTCTTGTGTTGAGCCTCTTTGAGCCAGTTGCATTCCTCTTGCATGAGAGTAATTGAAAATTAAACAGGAGGGCAAGAATAACAAGCAGTGTAGGCTTTTGACAACACTTAGATCACTGCAATGCCCAGCTGTAGATGGAGCCCTGTGATGTCAGGTATTTCAGAAGCATCTTACATAAGACAAACCACAAAGACAGCCATTGTCCCTGGGATTCACATTAACTGAAATGATTTTCCTTTTATTTAAACCTTTGCATTTTGACTCTCTCCTGCTGAATTGCCTTCTTCTTGGTACGGGCAGTTTCAACATCTTCAACATTATTACAGAAAAACTCCCTGTTCCTTCATCTTCTGTCTTTACTGAACGTTTCAGAGGGCATATCCTGTATTTTTTCAGATGTTTATAGTCTTATCTGCAGGTTGTGTTTAGTCTTCCTTTTAAGTAGATGAGCATGTGTCCATGCAAATTAAAGTCAGAGCAATTTGGGTGCTGTATCATTTTGGAATCAACTCCCAGAAGATTCACAATCATGTACCCAACAGATGGCCAACAGAAACACCATAAACTTATTATGAGCCACAAAGTTTGACAGCAGAGACTTGTTTACTGAATATCACGTTTATACTACAATTCATATTTTTTATTCTTTATCTATTTCACCACTATGCAAGTCCCTCACACATCTAAAGCAGTCATTCTTGTATTTGACCATTTATATAACTAGGAAATTTAGACAAGTTGATGTAAATTTTTACTGCTGGTGTCTCCCAAGGGTCAGCGGATTAAATCAGGGAGCTGATTTCATGTGAGGAAGGAACTTTATCAGGAAGGAGTAAGTTTGAGGAGAGTTTGTGCAAAATACAATTTACCTGCTGTACGTAAAACAATAAAGTCTGTACATTTTTTGTGAGACATGGTTTATTAAATCTATAACACTACAGTGTTACATGGTACATTTTGACTGATCGAGGTGGCATGACTGATTTCACAAGTTTCCATATGGGACCTGCATATGTGAACCGAAGTGTCGCCACCGTTAATGAATCGGTGGGGTTTACCTGATGTATTAGGGCAGTGCCACGGTCGCACCTTGTAGCCTGTGTTGGACAGCCATGCGGTTTGCAAAGAACCCTGAGAAAGGAAGGGCGAGCATCAAGTAACATCACTGTCACCCACATTATCCTGCACAGGAAACTGAAGCACGAGAACTGAAGTGTGCAAACAAAGACCAGAGCGAGACTAGAGCCACAATCATGTCCATTACCAGGTGAAGATGGATAAATAGAAAGAAATATGTACAATAAAAAACTACTGTATACAACATTCAAAAAGCTTTCTGTGTCAGTGAGAGCAAGGTAACAGCAGAGAAGACAAGGATTCAAAGGTATACATATGAAACACCTACAGTAGTTGTATAAAAGTGTAAAGCTAATGGAAATGTAAGCACTTCAAATTTCCTTCTTTCAGTGTTTTTATAGAAAACAAAATTAGTATTTTACACATTATTAATGTTTCAAAAGATTCCAAATTTCACTTAAAAATAATTTATAATCAGTTTACAACCTTAACTCACAATGAGTAATAAACTATTTCAACAAATTCTAGAGTGAAGGACAACATCAAAATCTGGCAGTGTTGCCATAGCAGCAGTCTTTATCATCCATGCCTAATCAGAATCAGGTTATTTTAGCATATTATTTGTGTGTCCCACACCCCCATCCACAAAATTGAGCCACTCCCTGTGTTTTCATATAATTATACAAATTAGTTCATCAGTTCCCCACTTCACAGAAGGGAGATAGCATGCAAAATGCAGCCCAAGAACAGCACTACACTGCAAACTCACTGGCTGTTGTTTCAGTTTATTTATACGACCAGTGTCCTTCTGTGACCTGTACTACAAAGCAGGGATACTGGCTTATCAGGGATTGAAAGTTGATGGATTTAAGGTAGCCATACACCGCAAGGCATTCTTTTGAGTGGTAGCTACAGTACACTTTGCTGATAAAAATCCTGAGGAAACTGTTGGTCACAGGGTTAATGTAATAGGTGTGGTTGACTTACCTGGAACTTGTTGGTATTGATTCCAGGTGTGCTGGCAAGGGTGATCACCAAGTCATTGAGAAACATGGAGCTGAATAAATGCTCAAAATCCTTCTCCAACACCTTAGCCTCTTCACAGTTGACAAAAAGCACTACTTTGTTTCTGTTCAGGCTAAGGGCTATATGTGCCCATTTACCCTTCAATAAAGCTGTGCTTATGGGGAAACGGATGCTAGCAGGCTCCATATTTAAGGCAGCCTGGTAGTCTAGCTGGAGCAGGTTGGATCCTCTGTGGGAAAACAGCTGGAGCAGAGGTTGGCCGTAATTCATGGAGGTGAAGGAGATCAGGGTGCCAGATGACCGTCTTTTCTGCTGGACAGCAAAGTAGAGGCCAAAGGAATCTGTAACTTTTCTTTGGAAGTTGATGGAGTTGTGTGGTGGAAGGGTCAGGTGTTGAACATGCTTAAGGAATTTCCAGGCTGGAAGCCCTTTCTCCATCCCATTGACTTTGACAATGCCACGGATGGGGTGTGTAACACCTACAGCTTCCAGTAGGTCAATAGCTGAAAACAGAGATATTAATGCACAAAAGAATATTGTAAAGTGCAATTTTCTGTTAATTTAGGTAAAAGTTAATATGGATTATCCTGTAACAACATTTTTCTAGCATAACGACTCTAAACATTTACACAGCAAAGCTAATCCTGCAAAAATAAATAAATAGATGAATGAATGAATAACGATGGATTTCAGGTACATAACTCATGGAATTCAAATCGTAATGTTGCGTAACACCAAGTAACACCATCAGAATCCATTACTAACATCAGTCTTCTCTGAGCAATTGTTATACAACCAGGAATCCATATATAATCTGTCAACTAGTTCTAAACCCACAATGGGTCTAGTTTGTTTTTTGGTAATGTTGAATAACCAAATTACAAGGCAGCAAATTTCTCTTGCTATCGTACACTGATTCTTGTTAATGTTACTTTTTCTTGTTAGTGTCTTGCTAATGCTGCTGTTATATTTGGGTATCTCTCAAAATAAAGGGAGGAAAAACTGGGAGTCTTAATGCTGCCTTTAGCATCACTTCTAAAGTAGAGGTGAGACTCTTCCACAATAGTGGAGCGCACCTCACAGGATCTCCCATAAATGATGTCATTTGCAGTGAATGTCCTCGCGGGATGCAGATCTTGTACTAATTTTCATGGAAGTGCCACTTTATACTCTCCTCTCCTTTACACTGAGTAGTGGAATCATTTCTGAGCCCTGAGCCACTGAGCTTGGCTCCATATAGTCAGCATTCCCTCGAAATGTCGGAGATCTCACATCATGGACAAAATAATGGTAGGCTTTCCAAAACAGCATCTAGCACCTCTCCCCAAGCACGAAGGGAGGTTCATTCCTCAACTAACTCAAATAACATTCACTTACTGAAATGTTTCCTTTTTGGTAGCTTCCTTTATGAGTGTCCAGATAATATTGAAAAGTGAATGACAAACAAAATACCATACAAGCAAACAAATAATATATGTTTTTTTCATTAATATATGGTTTTTATGTAAAACTAACAGTTATAAACCATAAAAACTACAAATTGTATTTGTACAATTTTACAAACTGTAAAATGTACAGGTGTAGATTTTCTCACTGTAAAAAAAACTGTTAGTTAAATTTACAGAAAATTACTGGCAGCTGTAATTGCCAGAATTTCACCGTAAAAATTACAGTAGTTTAATACTGTTTATTATTCCGTATAATAAACTGTTTAAATCCATATTTTTCGGATCGGATTTAATCTTTATAGTTTTTCAGATTAAAATACAGTGGTACCTTGGAACTCAAATGTAATCTGTTAAGAACTCAGGTTCGAATCCTAAAGAATTTGAGTTTTAATCGAATTCTCCCCATAACAAATAATGAAAAACCAATTAATTGGTTCCTGGCTCCAAAAAATGACAGCTAAATATGTTTTTTTTTTAGCATATTAACAAATGAACAGGATAAAACAAGAAGAGCATATACTGTGCTAAATATATCTAAGCACATTTATCAAAACAGTAATTTGTAAAGTAAGAAAATAAATGTATCCAAACAATGCGTAAAGTTTAAAAAAAAATGTGTCCTGCCCCGATTGTCCGCTGCTTCCGAGTGCCACGCCCCCTCGTTAACCCTGTGTGGAATCCCCATGTGATCAGCTCTTTCTGGTTGTTGTCATTAGTCCTCTGTATTTAGTCGCCGTTTCAGTTTTTTTCCCCGTCTGGTCATTGTATTGTCTGTCTGTGTTTTGCCTGCCTTACCTGTAATTAAACCCAGTATTCCCCAATACTGAGGTCTGCACCTTTGTCTCCGTTCTGTCCTGCTGGGCACGACAATATTATTATAATTAAATATATTAATGGTTTATTATTAATTTTACTTCTCCTGTAGCCGACACCTTATCATGGTGGAGGGGTTTGCATATTCCAGTGATCCCAGGAGCTAAGTTGCCCAGGGCTTTATGCCCCTGGTAGGGTCACCCAAGGCAAACAGGTCCTGAGTGAGGAACCAGAGAAAGTGCGACTCGTCAGACCCTTATGATGAACACAAACAGAGATTCCCCTTGCCCAGATGTGAGTCACCGGCCTCCCCGGAGCCAGGTATAGGGGTTGGCTCGATGGCGAGTACACAATGAGTTTGAGTACTGAGGTACCACTGTATTATGTAAAACTAAGAGTTAAAAACCGTAAAAACTACAAATTGTAACTGTAAAATGTACAGGTGTAGATTTTCTACTGTATTGTATTATCTGGTGATTCTGGCCATGATGCTACGTTGCAAATGCAATCTGGTTAAGAGCTCTTCTACTCGTAGCTCTTAGGAGAACCAACCACCACAACACCTGCTCATATAACAACATACAAAAACAAGCATTACTTTTAACTGGAAGAACAGGGGGAGGGTCACTGTATGTACAATGGGAACTACACATGGTGGGTAACTTATACAAAGTCAAACACACAGGGATAAAGCTTAAATTTAAGTAGGGCACCAGTATAGAACACACAATGCATGGAACCTGGAACATTAACTAGATGCATGACATAGACAGCGGTCATTCTCAGCTTGACAGTGCGGCATGCTGGGACACATACAAATAAGCCAAACGGCACTTGGCTCACCGACGCCACAGTAAAATTACAGGAGCACTGTTTAATATATAATGGTATGCCGTCCATTTTCCATCTTCTGGGTCACAGGGGTCTGGAGCTTATGAGCACAACCCAGGATAGGGAACCAGCCCATCACAGGGCACACTCACACACCATCCACTCTTACATGCACACCTATGGGCAATTTAGTAACTCCAAATAGCCTCAGCATGTCTTGGATTGAGGGGGGAAATCGGAGGAAACTCTATGACAACATGGGGAGAACATGCAAACTCCACACACATGGAACCAGGGTGCCAGAGGTGTGAGGCAACAGTGCTAACCACTGCACCATCCCCATAACAGTATACCTTGCTTCCACATAAACTCTAGAACTACATATAACATTTAACTGTATTTTTACACATATTCTCATGTCATTATCATGTTAGGGATTACACCAGTAACTGAAATTATTTCATGTTACAACTAAAAATCGTATTAAAGATAGATTTTATACTTATGAATATTTTATATATTTAAAAAGTGTTTTATCTGATTGATATTCACAGTATTTTCCCGTTATCAATTAAGTTATTTTACAGCATTTTTGTACTGCATTTTTAAAAATTGGAGTCAAACAATGTACAGAAATATTAAATAATATTAAACGTATTAATTACAGAAATATTTTGTATTTACATTTACAGTTCTTTTTCTATATTTAACAAGGTATTTTACCTGGTTGTTTTTTACTCTATTTTTCTGTCGCCATTTAAGGTAGGCCTATTTTCACTGTATTTTTTACGGGCATTTTTTACAGTGAAAAACTCAGTGAAAGAGTCCTTTTGTAATAATTATTTTTCCCATTTGGCTACTGGAAATTTTGCTTTTTAGTAGGCTATTACTACTAATAGTAGTATTAGTAATATTAGTAGTAGTGTTAGTAGTAGATTTATCCAGTTATTTCGCCCCGGTTGAAATCAGAGAAATACACGCAACTGTTGGCTACAGATTGAAAAGTAAAATTGATTGTAAACTTCCTTCAGATGACCTATTATATTTTATTTTAAAAGTATGTAGTGCACGTTTTTTAAACACTACGCTTAGATTTGCATTCTTAAACATATAGGCTATTGTTGGGTGTATTAAGAAGACATGACTTATTGGACCACTACTGTGTTTACAATCGCAATGTATCGGCTATAATAAACCAACAAGTGAGTTTTTAAGTTATTTGTGAAATGGTTAAATCTATTACTAGATTATATTTTATTTAAATGTATTTCTATTAAATAAGATTAAAATTACTTTAATACGTGGAAATTTTAAGCAACTTCAAACGGAAAAAAATATATATATAGAAAATTTAGGGTCATTATAAACTAAAAGTTAAATTTTGCGTGAAAAGAGTAAAAGTAATTTTTATATAGCCATTAACAAATAGCCTTAAAATCTCACCATTCTCCTTGTCGAAATACTGATGAGGAATTTGTTGTTCAGTTTGTGTTAAGAAATTAAAGATGCACAACACTGTGAGAAAGATACGCGGACAGAACGCTGCACTGCTAGATGGGTCCTCCATTCTCTGCTTCCCCGCTTGAAGGCTGCAGCAGCAGCAATTAGGAGGCGAACATTTAAATGACAACCCGGTATACGTCAGACTGAGATAACGCGTAATTCATAGAGTTACTGAATTATGTAACATGTGCGAAATCGAAGTTATCAGACCATATTTCAGATCAGTGATCAATGCAAACCTCAAACGAAACGGCAATACAAGCTTGCTTAAAAGGGAAATTATAGCACTGAATTACTCAAAATAGTTAAAATCTTATTCAATCCACCCACTCGCCCTCAACATGGCTAGGTAAAAAATTTTTATTGAATTCGTTTGTCCTTGTGCCCAGGGCCGTATCTAGCTATGAAGTCACTGAGATCCGGACTTCGGTCATTTTTAAGAGCTAAAAATAAAATTTGAAGCTAAATATTTACCCGAATAAAAATGGAAAACTAACGTTTCTAACTAGCGCAAAACGTTCCCAAATGCCTCTTGTACCTATACATTATGTATACTGTGTTTTATATTATTTTTACATTTTTACATCTTGTACTGGCACTGTCACTGATCCCTTAGTCAAATGGCTTACTACCAGACCTGATTCTCCCTGGTGGTGTACAAGCCATCATGGAATAGGATCTCTATGAATGGATGAAGCCTTATGAAACAGAGAAGTTCTCTAAAAATGCATTTAAACCATTCCTGTATGCAAGGAATTTAACGCTATGCAAAAGAATGGCTCTATTTAATACTCTTCTCTGTCATTTTGATCTGATTCTGAAGGTATGGTCATCCAACTTGTACTTAAATATTTATGTTTTGACTTGAACACAAGATGGATCCTTAACTGGGAATTACAGTTGGTTTATAAAACAAAATTGCACCACAATTGCAAAGGCAGATCATAACCATTTTAGGGACCATGTATAGCATATAACAACAACATAATTGAAAAATTGCAATATAGGATAAACCTTATTTCCAAGATTTTGTAAAATGCTGGTAATCTGTTAGGCCATTACATACACACACAAAAAACAACGAATTAGGGGATGTTTTGAAATTTCTATGGGGAATACTAGCAGGAGTAACTTTGTTGCTTTGCACCCTAGTCACGCAGTTCCTGCGAAGAATGGGTCCCTGCTTAATTGTAGCATTTGTATCAATGCCCATGTCTGGTGTTTCAGTGTTTCCACTACTCTGGAGGTGTCTAGGCAGGCAAACTTCACTGCCTGTGTCCCGCCATGCTTCAGGCTCCACCCTCACCTTGCACCATCTGATGCCAAGTGAAATTGGCTTGCTCAGTGCCTCCATAGTGGGTAGTGGATGGTGAGCGTTTACTCACTGGCTACGCTGAATATAACACTATGTTGTGTTGCATGCTATAAGTCATAAAGAAACATTTAAACCCCAGATAACCGAAGATTCAACATTTTTTATACAGCTGCATAGCTATATATATCGTCTTATTATCTTTGTTGATTTAAGTGGCTGCCCTCACTCCGTTCGTCAGTCAGCCATTGTTGTCGTTACTCCATGTTAGTTGTAAATCTAAGTTTCTCCCAGTCTCCTAGAGTGTTACTTCGTGGTTACTCTTTAGTTAGTTCCTATTCTCCCTGTTTTATTTTAAGCCTTTTTGCTCCCTTTATTTTGAGATATTCCCTTTTGTGTTGTGTTTTGGTGAATAAATCCCATTTTTTCGGTGAGCTACTCCATGGATTGTCCCTCTTTTCTGCCTGCACCATGCACCAACATAACAAAAAATATGGTGGTGAACTTGAATTAAAGTTTAAAACAATTCTGAGATTCAAGTCAGCATACAATGGCAAGGTCAGCATCTCACTGTCACAGCCCCTCTCAAAAAACTTCCGAGGAAGGTTTATTCAATTTAGCTGCATGAAGATATTGTTTGATAAACATCATAAAATTTCTCATTGCAGATGGTTGCCAGTGTCGATGTTAAATACAGACTAGGCTGCACTTAATGCCTTAACCACTGTCACTGTCAATTAAGAAGCAGGAGAGAAGCTGAAGATAAAGGTATGTATGTGAGCAGGTCCAAAAAACAGCTGACGGCGGAGACATTGAGCAGGACCCCCCTTTAATTCTTTTAGGGCAGCCTGTGCTATTTGAAACGCTGCAATAACATTACATGAATGTAATAATACTGCCTCAACCATGTCAGTTTTACATGAAAAATTACATTTCATTAATATGTCTAAAAATCCATAAATAAGGCAATATATGTATATGTATGCATGGTAGGTTCCGTGCTGGTGCTAGTATTGCACATTGGAGAAAGTGATGTGAGTAAGTATGAATAATTGCACATACAGTACCACTTAGTGGTTACATAGTTAACACTGCAGACAGAGTAAAAGGTCTTTAGTGTATTTTGGTAACAGTGCATTGTGGAATGTTTCAGTGCCGGGGATTAGGGCTTCCAATGGCTGTGAATTTGGCTGAGCAGCCACACTCCTCCCCAGCACTTTCGCTGACGCTGAGACACCAGGTCAGCTTGTCACTTCACTCTCCCCTGAGTCACCAGGGGTTTTATCCTGCCCTGTCAATCTAATGCCGCTTGCAGCTGTCAGTTCTCCTAGGCTGGAAATGCTCCCTAAGTCCCTAAATGCAGGCAGTGTGTCAGTCTCCGTGGGACACAGACTCCCCAGCAGGACTTTCTGGAAGGAATTCTTCGGGTACATCACCAGAGTAGGCGTGTCATGGACCGTGAGAGGGAGCGGAAGATGGAGAGTACGGAGAAGCGGGAATGAAGACTGAACCTCGCCCTTCGTGAGACGGGTACAGTGCGAGTCGTAGGAATGTCCTTAGCTATAGCAGGTTGCTTTCCATGGCATGTCTACATGGGCTAGGGGGTCTCACTCAACCTGTGTCATATTCAAACTCATTAGGTTACCATGGTAACTGCCATGATTGCTTAACTTCAGTCACCAAATACCTCAGCACGAATACCGCAACCAGTAATTAATTCATATATGGACGATATGCCTTTATATGTCAAATTAAAATGACTTGCATTACGCCCAAAGGATTATGATTTATCTGTGTTTTGTAAAATATATTTTTGCGTCATTATTTAAAAGACTACAATAATATTTCATTTAAAATTACACCTTCTTGAATGGATTTTCATTGCATTTATGTAGCGAGAGGGTTCAAAATAAAAGTGCATTTGATTATTTCATTTTATAGTGAGCGGGATGAATTCACCATGAAACATGTCATTCCTGCATCTTTCGTTTTCCCATCCGGTACCTGACACACTGCACCGCCGCCTGATCTGAACAGCAAGGTGTGCGGTAAATAGTGACAGGAGATCTTTGTAAAGGTACCATCACTGTCACAATGCGGCGGAGCGTAGGACCGGATGCTCCTGGTTGCTCTCCAGCTCTCCCAGGCTAAATACTCAGTTTTGAGAATTTAGTTTGGTTGTGTGCCTTGTGCCTGTAACCTCCAGGATACGCCCCCAGCCCCTACAGCCATGTATGGGATACGCAGGTACACAATAGGGATGGATGGATGGATGCATGGGTGGGTTCAGTTGTGTCACATGCTTAGGACATGGGAGGATGCGTCTGCAAACACAACAGCACACATAGAGAGAGACTGCAGCTCCTGAGACTGAACCTCCTCTTATAAGCCTATAGTCTGAGACCATCGTCTTACAGCACTGACAGCTGAGCATGGAGAAGGAGACTCAGGGCACTGAAACCTTAACTCTCCTCTCTCCACCCAGCAGCCAATGGGTCTCATGCTACATCTACAGGACAACAGGTGGCAGTGCACAGACCCACACCCCAGCATAACCTTAAATCAGTCGTCTGGTGATAGTAAACTGCTTCAGACGTCCCTAGATGTGGGATGTAGGAGATAAGACTTCATTGAAAGAATTAAACTTGTAATCAAAAGGTTACCAGTTCAAGACTCAGGAAAGACCCTTCTATAAGCCCATGAAACAGGGTACCTTTACATTCCAGTTGTGGGCTTGTTAGAAAGGACCATATAACATAACTCAAGGACCATATCTTTTCAGACAAACACGTAGAACATCCACTGATCTTTTAACCGCTCTGACCATCTCTGTGCTATGTAAGGGCAGGAGTTCAAGGCACAAGGCTGGATGGGATGTAAGTAGCTTGAGTGACAAGAATGAGCAGGAAGACTATATCATAAAGTTACTAATGTATTTCTACATCAACATGAGGGCTATGATGCACCTACTAATGCGTATTTTCTAATGTATGCTTTCATTCTAGGGAACCTCCTATGCTAGAAATTAATTAGTGTGGCAGGACCAAGACCTGGGATTTCTACAAGCATGTGTATCTGCAGAGCATTTCTGTACCATATAGCAATAAATACTATTTACCATATAGTCCAAGGTAACTTTATTTGTTTTTATTTTGCTGAGTGCATGCTTTATTTTTACTCTGATTTGGTTTGATAAATTTTACACACCTATTGCTGAAATCAGTTAATGTAAATGCCATGTTATTTGACTTAATCTGCAGCCAGCCAGTGCTTGGGAGGTCAGGATATTTTTGCAAAGGTCAAAGAAAACAGCCCCTATGGAGTGGTTGTAGCAGAATTCAGCAGTGCTGAGGGCCAGACAGCCAATTCTGCCCGCTGGTGCCTCACCGGAGAAGATGCTGATTGGTTCTTCTTGGAAGGCCGAACAATCAGACTAATCACATCCTCCTCACGGACGCTGGATCGAGAGGTACCAGAATGGCCTGTCGTATGCTCACTTCGGTGGCATTAGTCACATATCTGTTGGATAAGTGTACATTGTGCACACCCTGGCGCACGTGGTGGGGTGACATTCAGCTCAGTGGGCAAAGCCTCTGCTGTGATTGAAAGGCTGCTGGTTTGAGCCCCATGGCTGTCATGGAAGAGTAACAAGCGGAAGAGTCACACATGAAGACCCTCAACCCCCAGCTCGATGGACACCAGTGCAGGTGGCTGTCCTTCACTGCCAAGCTCCCTCTTGCCTATATGTTACCTGTAAGGGATCCCTTTGACAAGGACCAAAGAAAGGCAGTGGTGGCCTAGTGGTTAGGGAAGCGCACTTGTAATTGAAAGACTATAGGTTTGAATCCCTGAGCAAATTAGCTGCTCCCTGCTATGTCACATATGGGTTAAATGTAGATAACACATTTCACTGATCACCCAATTCTAATAAAGTATCTTTATTTTCCTTGCTCTCTCTACCATTAATGAACTGTTTCTTTTTAATTAATGAAGGTGCAGGGATCAGTTTTAATGGCCACATTAAAATGCTATGAAGATCAAACAACACAGGTAGGTTTTTCAGCTCTAAAGGTCAAATTACAAATCCATTTTACTTAAATCTGTGTGAGATATAGAAGCAATAGTTGTTTGTAATGATTATCTCCTTTCCATGTTACAATGTTGAGTTACATGCATCAGAAGGCATGAACATCATTTAAAATGAGTCATTGTTCCTTTTCAGAGTGAATACAGGGTGATGGTTGAGATCCTTAATGAAAATGACAACAGACCCATCTTTCTGCAGGAAGGTGGTCTGATATTTGCCATAAATGAGGTGAGGAGGTCTTAAGGGTCATTCAACTCCACAAATGTCCCAAGACAAGTGATGAGTGTGTCCTTTCATGTGTATTGCTAGCTAACTCCCGTCAACACTGCGGCGTTCACCGTACAGGCGCGAGATGCTGATGGTGACATCATCATGTACGTTATTGATAAGTCACTGGTAAGTACTGTAACTTGTAACCTCTAGTGAGAAGTACTCAACCAAAATTCTAGCTGCCAAAAAATCTGTTTCATCCTCCTACAGGCAGATGCCAGCCATTTCAGGATAGATGTGCCCAACAGTGGAGACGTGATCTTGGAAAAACCCTTGGACTACGAGACCAAAACCCAACTGCACATAATAATTTATGCAGTAGTACGTTACCGTTCAGGCTTGGTGAAGAACTTTAACACCTGAGAGTGAGCGGTCAAACATCACTATACCATACTGATATTAGGAATGTGCTCAATACTTATTTAACACTAACACAGGAAATGAACACCATGGAACGGTATAGCAGCTCAACCACCATCACGGTCAACGTCCTGGATGGAGATGATCAATACCCACAGTTCCAGCCATGCACAGTCCTTACCCAGGAGGTGGTACACCCTGTGTGCACTAACCCAGTCTACACAGCCAACATCACAGAGATGCAGAAAGTAGGTTTTCCAGCCAGGCTGACAGCAGACCTACCATGGGGGGGGCCGGGGACGGACGGACGAACGGACGGACAGACGGATAGATAGATAGATAGATAGATAGATAGATAGATAGATAGATAGATAGATAGATAGATAGATAGATAGATAGATA
>JABFDZ020000001.1:5368997-5400198 GCA_019775955.2 Pollimyrus isidori
ATGCATTGTGAGCTGTAAGGTCTTGTATTGACGGGTGTGTGGCTTTCCTAATCAAGTCCAATCAGTATAATCAAACACAGCTGGACTCAAATTAATGAATGAAGGATGATCGGACGAAATGGAAAGCACCTGAGTTAAATATATGAGTGTCACAGCAAAGGGTCTGAATACTTAAGACCATGTGATATTTCTGTTTTTCTTGTTTAATGAATCTGCAACAATTTCAAAAATTATTTTTTTTTGTCTGTCAATATGGGGGGCTGTGTGTACATTAATGAGGAAATAATTTTAAATGATTTTATCAAAGGGCTGCAATATAACAAAGAGTGAAAAATTGAAGGGGGTCTGAATACTTTCCATACCCACTGTATTTATATATATATATAATTACCAGTGATCCTAAAGGCAAGATAAAACAAGTGTCATACAAGTAAACTGTGGTAGCAGTTTTAATAATTACACAATCACTTGAATTGTATTTTCCCCTTCATTCACAATTTCAACAGTTATGCCTGATATGAACATCGATGCAGCTTTGAAATCTTTAAATCAGTGTTGGCACTGACGGATAAATGCCTTTTTTGCAGGACCGACAGATCAGCCCAAGAAGGCTTCTGACTTTTTCCGAGGATGTCTTCTGTCACGATGATGCATTGCAGGAGTGTGACATATTAGGATCCATGCTATATGGAAAACAAGGAATTTATATCAAAAAGGAAGACATGCCCACCATGACGATGTGTAACAGAGAGTGCGATGGATCTGAGGTCCCTAGCATAATGGCACCAGTTTTCGTTATCTCTCAGCCACTCACGAGAAGTGCATCAAACATTCATGCTTCGAGGACTCCACATGGGTCTCTGACTGACCCAACCTCATGTGCAGAAGGGGCCACATCGTGGGCACACGAGGTCACTGAAGATCCACCTCAAACCATCAAAGAGGAACAGGTTCCTTAGACAGCTCTGTCACAATGAGAACAGGGGAAAGCAGCAAAAATGCGTGCCACGTCATCGCCGAGGGCTGTGTCAGCCGCAGGGAAGATGATCGCCGAGGGCTGTGTCAGCCGCAGGGAAGATGATCGCCGAGGGCTGTGTCAGCCGCACGGAAGATGAAAACAAAGCAGGCTGGGAGCGGATTCCATTCAGCAAATGCCAGAAGGGACAGCATGACCTCTGCAGCATGCTTGACGGAGCAGACAAACAGCGACGATGATGGCATAACTGATGATGAAGGATGAGATATAGGGGTTATCCACTTTCTCCAAGTCAGTGTGATCTGTACTGGAGGTTGTAAACCAATTCTAAAAAAAACTATTACAACCCATCTACCCCAGGGTTGGCAGAATGATGGGCCCCTGCACAAGGTCATTAACCCCCATCTGCTCCAGGACTGGCTGGCCTTGCTCTCCTGAGTCACTTTGGATAAAAGCGTCTGCTAAGTAGATAAAATGTGAAATGTAAATATATACCACAGTGCTGCACAGAAGTATAGCTATTCTGGTGTCACTTTAGTAATATTACATTCAGCAAGGATGCAGCCCTTTTTTGTATACTTAATTTTCCAGATTAACGCTGAATAAGTTTAATGGTATTCTGGATGCCTAAGAACAAATTCTTCTTTCATTTGTGAATATATGTTTGTAAATAAATCAATTTTCTGCATGAAATGACCATAATGTTTTGCATAAAAAAAAAACTGCTGCCTTGTTCCTCCTGATTGTCATCACTGGTCGCTGGATGTGGACCAACTGCGCTAAAATCAGGGGACTGATCATGTGACCCTCCTGCCACCACAGTTATCTTAGCTACCACTTGGGCAGAAACAGACAACAATGACAATTTGCCCACCGTATCCTTCATATAACAAAATCTGGCAAAAAAATAAAAGCTGGTTTTCAGACTTTGAAGACTTGTTTTTATTAAAGGTGCCAACAAAATGCATTTTTTCAGTATGTAAAACTTTCTCAGGTTTTACAGACTCATTTACAGCCTGATTATTTAGCCCCAGAAAGAAAGTGGCCTTTTTCTCTTTCTTGTGGGCTTAATATGTGAATGAGCTGTGCTCTGATTGGCTGGTTTCTGGTGAGGCACTGCGATGGCTCTCACACAACCAACATCTCTACAGGAGTGATTCCTAACCTGGTCCTCAGGGACCCACACACAGTCCATGTTTTTGCCTCCTCTCAGCTCCTGGGAGCAGTAACGTGGACTGTCTGTGGGTTCCCAAGGACAGGGTTGGAAAACGCTGCTCTATGGTCACGCACTGCATAAGAACGTTTAGGCCAATGACAGACCGCATTTACGATGTCCAATAAGATTTTAAACAGAACTGAAACCTATCCCATAGTTGTGTCGAAGAACAAAGCTTTAATCATGTGTTAGTGATGATCCTGGTGTAAACAAAGCTACCCCGCTGCCAGTCGTGTAAAAGTACAGCACATGCAATTAGAATACAGCAGATAAGACTTGATAATAACCATGTTATTGATTTATGTATTACTGTAATTGTGACTTGGTGGGCCAGGTTCAACCTTGGCCCCCTTGCTGTGAAGCCGGATTGGCTCAGAATTAGTGACTTCCCTACCAATCACTACAGGAGTTTCACAGCGTGAATCTTTTCCTCTTTTTGGTGGTGCCAGGTAGGCCTGCTGTCTCAGGCAGACTAAACGGGGAAGTTAGCCTGAGCGGGCACAGGAGAGAGCACCGTGGGGACCTGCTGAAGTCATTTTTTGCAAAGCCAGGGAATTATATGCAGTCAGCCTAGTGCCAGGTCCTTATGTATGTGTGAGACAGAGAGACATAATTCACTGATCATCTTTGGGGGAGAACCAAGCAGAGGTGCTGCATTCACTCCCTTACAATTCTGCATATTTACCTGTTAACCATTTAAATTTCTGCAGCCTATGGTTGATTCAAAGAGGGAAAGCACCGTAGTTCATTCTCGGATCTTATTAAGAGAGAAGCGTTTTCATTTGTCTCATTTCACCATGCGTCACCGTTAATGTGTGTGACATGCGACACCATTGAGCGCAAAGTCGACATGATGAACAGAAATAACAAAAAAAACAGACATAGGTTGCCCCACCCATCGAGTGGAAAGTTGTACCCTGTGGTTTCCACTGGTTCAGCTAGGAAACCTGCTACAGCCTTTCACCCTTTTCAGCTTTCCCAAGAGGTTCTGGAATTTGTCTTTTTTAGAAAAAATTCTGAGGAAAAAAACCAGACCAAAATTCAGCTGAAACGAAACAAAGGAACATTATGGCAGTATGGTGTCGTCTTTAAAACCTGCACTTATTCCACAGAGAGGTACACTGCCCACAGGCTGTGCCAGACCACAGGCTACTTAATGAAATCACTATGAAGTGGTTTAAGTCCACTGTCACAGGCGAGGAACTGTTTCATGTTTAAAATGCAGTTCTGAGAGAGCTGTTTGGTGCATTGCAGGGTTAGGGTGTAGCACTGCAGAAGCATTAATCAGCTGACCCCTCCACCCTAATCAAACAGGCATCAAAGAGTGTAAGCCAGGACAGCTGCTAATAACAACACTGTTCAAGAGGTATCTTTAATTTAGTAATATTTCAGAAGTCCTTAACCAGGAAGTACTAATCAGGAGAATCAATAACATCAACTTAAGACTCACACGTTACTGTATTTCAAGAATTACCATATTTTCCTTTCCTTTGTGTTCCAGCATGAAAACTGAAACAGCATCTGCATAATTTTCCACATTCACACACTCCAGGGAATATCCAATGCTTATATATAGATGGAGTTTCATGAAACAATCGTTTGTTATCCGTTTAAAGAGAATTGTAAAGTTGCCCAGGTTGCTGTGATGTGATGCGTACAGCAGGCAGGACACACCCGTAACGTTAAGCGATAATCACCAGCTGAGCTCTCGCATTCCTTTCCTTCCCCGCCTCTGTCTAGGCCTCCACCAGCTTATTCTCCATCAGCAGGCGTTGCCGCTGTTAGTGTCGCCCGTGGGCTCGGTGCTCCATTGGGAGCAGGGATGGGGCGGGGCGGGGCGGGGCGGGGCAGGGCGGGACAGGCGCCTGCTCCCCTTCACAGCTGATCCTGATCATGTGGGTCGTTCCTGCTCCGTGAGCTAGGTGGCTGGGATCTTACAATAACACTTTTAAAACTTCCTAGGACCTTTTCCACAACACCTCCAATCATTCATGAAAATCGTAGGTGCATAAAGTGGGTATTTATTTAGCACATATCTCATGAGAATCAAATGACTTCAAATTTGTTTAGAAGAAAAATCTTTTTCGTTCAGACAGATGCTGATGTACTGTTGTCAATACAGATGTCATGGGGGAATCGGTTTGAAAAAGTAATAACATTGATCAAATGCCAAGGCAACAACGCGATCAAGTTCGAAATATAAAATACACTTCATACCTAAGCTTCAGTGTAGATACATTATTTAAACCTAGGTAAAAGTGCAAAATAAACTACCGTCAATTTACCTTGCTTAAGCTTGGCGCACACTGCCATCTGTCGGTAGGCGGACCGCCTGCATGTTACCGCGAAAAGTGCATGTCATTATTTCAAAGGCGCGCGCTTGGGGTCAAGCGTGTGCTTTTAAAATACCTGTTTGAAATGAGTCAAAAAAATCCAACAGCAATCCGGCTAGTTAAAAAAAACCATTTCCACATACCTTATTCCTGGTTTACGTGCTCGTGCTTCAGCACTTTACAAAGTGAAAACAGGTGGGACAAAAGCGGGTAAAGCATATGCATTATTAGGGTAAATGAATTAGGCTTTTTCTCGAGTACACTACAGTAGCTGTTTTAGCAGTTATAAAAACACCCAAAGAGTACCGAAACACCAGTCAAACTTCTTCCGTCTCGAAGTACTCATGATACCCGGAAGGGTGGAACCGTCTTCAACTTTGCGTCACTTGTTTCACATCTTATTATTCTGTTGAGTGAGACTTTGGGAGGGATTGATTCACTATTTTGCATTGATTGTTGAGGATGATCCTTAATTTCCAGTAGCGCATTTTTAGTTGCATGCGGTTTATTTAAATGACTTTTATCCAGCCGTGCTTACCTGAGGACTGGCGTGTTTTTCTTTGCCGGACCACTGCGGGGAGGAGACTTATAAAGCTGGAGGAGTACAGTTTTTCAATCTAAAATCAATTAAAACAACCCAATAGTTCAAACAAACCTTATCAGAGGTAGGTAGGTACAATCACGTTTCCACTGGAAAGGCGTCTGTTCAGGTGATGCATGTTTCCATTTTATTCGGTCTGTAAATGCAGACATGTCTGCTTAATAACTTCTCTTTTGATTATTGTTATGCACCATCCGGCGGCGTGACACCGACCTTTCGCCGCGTCCTGCTGCCGCTGCCTGCGAAACACTGAACGTATACTAAACGTCTAAAACGCTCTATGTCGGAGAATTGAACAGATGTTAAAGCGGTAATCGGGATAACATATGGAGAGTTTTGGTGTGATTTGTCTCCTTATTAAACAGCCATGTAATGATGTATTATTGTTGCTCCTTCAAGTCCGTTTATTTGAAGGTATGGCATAGACTTCTTACAGAAGTAATATTATATGAATATTTTAATAAAATATAAGAATCTGGAGAGCGCACAAATGAACGCACGTAAAAGTGTGTGTTACATAGATACGTATCCATATTTAATATACTTGTATAGACGTTCGTTTTTTAGAGTGGGAGAGAGACTTCTTCCCACAGTTACAAAATGGGCTATATCTTTCACAGCAACACTTTATGATCTTATTTAATATTTCTGTCTTGGGAATTGGGTGTTTAGTTTCTTGTGGTTTTGCCTGGTTATCTTCCCTTTTCTACAGTAACATGCCGGCTTGTCTCAGACCCACTGCATGTCAGGTGTGATCATCCTCCCAAAACGGCGCATGTACATCTCCGCCGTTACTTTCCTTATTATTTATTCAACCGGATTTGCATTTAACTTACTGGCAAAACAGCTGACGTATTGTGAGTGGTTTGAGGTAGGAAACTCTCTGATTTGGAGTATTTTTGGATATAAATACATTTTTGGGTATTATTAAAAGCTTGGTGTCCCGCCTGAACTATAAACGCATTTGTAATTGTAATGTGGTTGAGCTCATTGAGCATCTTGAAGCAAATTGCAGCGTTGAAAACATTCTGTTAGATATGTTGCCATTACGATCAATTTATAATGATGGATTGATTGTATGCGGATGGTAATAATTAGCGAATACGGCAAGCTTTGCTCCAAAGTAGGTTTAGTATTACCATGTATGCATTATTGTATTATGTTATTTCATATTAAGGGGGACCATTTGTATTTGGTGCACATATAAAGTTTACAGTGGCTATAATTACCAAAGAAACAGTACTGCGGCATGCAGTGCCTACTGCCACACAGTTTGAGTGATTTTTTTATATAACACCAAACACAAAAAATATCTATATAGATATAACTATGAACAAATGCACCAGGCTTTCTGATAACGTGATGTAGCCCTATATGGCTCTGGCTATGACTCAGATTAATCAACCACAAAATAAATTCTGCAGATGTCAAGAAAGTAAAAGCCCCCTGACTGAAGTAGTTCACGAAGATAGTACAAATGTGGAATCTCATATTCACTTACTCCATGAGACTCTGAAGTGACTTTCTCAGTATCTGATTTGGCCTCTATACTTTGTGATGAGTTTGTGTTTTTCACAAATCTCTTAATTCATGGTGATTGAATATTTTCATTTAACCCCAGATAAGGAAACCACTACTTTAACGTTGTCTTAATCCCATCTGATACTCTCACTTTCATTCAATTTTTATGTACTACTTTTTCTGTACTATTAAACCAATTTAGTCTGCCTATGCCTCATAATACACATCTTAGGGGTCAACCAGTTCTTCTAAATCTTGTAATATTTTGTTGAGCAGTAGTACATTCTCATACTTACTGGGCTCAATGCTACCTCAGGATTGCCAAATCAAGCCTCTGGCTTGTCACTCATGTTTTCCTTCTTTCACACAAGATATCTGATATGAAATCTATATTAGTCCATTCCATAATAAACCTAAAGTTAGTTACATGAAAAGCAGTGGGGTACTTTGCAAACCCTACAGACTATTTACAAGATAATAAAACCGCTACATACATGCAAATGAGTGTGCAGCCTTGTCTCAAATTCAAGATCTCACTCCAGCCGACAAAAGTTGACAACCCTGCTAGTTGAAATTAGATATTAGCATCTTCATATACAAATCAGGCATCACAATGTGACCGTCAAGTCGTGCCACCATGCTCTTTTAGTTGTGGCATCACCTCGGATTTATCCGAGTCAAAAACGGGCCAACTGCTCGTTGGTGCTCAAACACTGGCTTGACTCGCACCTCCTGTCCATGATTGCATAACTGAGCTATTTTATCAGCTAGACCGCTGACCTTCCTCTAATGGAGATTGCGATAGTGAATCATGTGTTTTAGTTCCTGAATAGCTGGAACCTTAACCTCAACCGTGATTATTATTATGTCGTGTTGCAATGTAATCCATAACTTAAGTATGATTTTACTTTATACAAATTGCCTGCTGAGTAATGGATGTTGCTTGCTGAGTAATGGTTTGCAATTTTTATGTAAAACATGATTATAATAGAATCAGAAATGTTTGCAATATTTGTTCTAATCACATGCAAGAACATGCAACGCCTTTACCATAGGCATTGTGGTCGGCGCGAACCCCAAGATCAGTCAGTCCACATGACTGCTTAACACTATCATACCTACTTGTGTTTTCCAGGATTTTCATTGTCTGTATTTAATCAGTTTTATCAGTATGTTTAAAAACTGGCTCTTAGAAGGTTGTGATTTTAAGATGGCCATGTGTTCAAATGGCAGCTCCTTTTTTTTGGTACTCAACTCCTAGACAACCGTGAAAAGTAGAACACTTGCTGTCATGAGGTCTCCTGCATCAAATCCACCTCTCCTTCCCATTCCCGCTGAACTCAGGACCGGCTGATTCGCCATCATGAGCCTCCAACCACGGAGGATCCGCCTGAAGCCGTGGCTCATCGCCCAAGTCAACAGCAGGAAGTACCCAGGTCTGCAGTGGCTAGGGCTGGAACAGAAGCTCTTCCAGATCCCCTGGCGCCACGCCACCCGCCACCTGCCTACGGCTGAAGAGGAAAACACCATCTTCAAGGTGAACCTGTACCTGAAGCTCCACACTGCTGGCCAGAGATGGAGATACCGTTTCGGGTGTAAGCAGTTTCTAGCGACGGTCAGATGTACAAAACTTCACAAGTGTACTGGGAGAATATTAAAGAAAATGAAAGACACACCATGTGAAACGAGCACATGGAGGCCAAAGTAGACTAAGGTATGTGAAGGGAACATCGTAGCGTATTGCATAATACCCATGACTGTAATGAACAGTAAGACCTGCAGTTTCATTTCATGCTTTTCCATCCTCTTGTGGGTGGAATTTCCTATTCAGGCTTGCCAGCGGACACACATGATTGCGCAGCGTAGCACTCAGTGTACTGCCCGGTTGAGGATCTCAAGGGGATCTTCTGTTGGGTTTTGAACTTTAGTGAGCTGAAGAACAGGATTACGTAACAGAGACCAGCTGTTGGCTTTTTGTGGGTGTACAAATCAGGTAGTATAGCAGAAATGCCTGGGTTACTCACAAACCCCTGCACCTTTAAGTTTCATAATAAATGCTTCTCCCCCATCTTCTCAACCACCTGCAGGCCTGGGCTCTTGAGACAGGGAAGTACCAGGAGGGGGTGGACGAGCCTGACCCAGCCAAATGGAAAGCCAATCTGCGGTGTGCCCTCAACAAGAGCCGTGAGTTCAAGCTGAAGTATGACGGCACCAAGGAGACACCCGTACAGCCGTACAAGATATACGAGGTGTGCGACCAACCGATTACAGGAGGTAACCACAAACTGAACCCCCAGCTGGCCACCCTCTCATACACGGGCATTGATTCACTCTTCATGATGCAGCGGTATTGATCATGTTCTGCTTTTTGCTTCAGATGGAGGTGATGAAGATGATGAAGATGAAGAGGTAAAGTTCATATTACATCTACTAGGAAGAGTTTTCATTACTAAGCAAACTGAAACTACGTGTACTTTTTTGTCATTTTATTACTGTGACTGATTCAATTAACTTAATTACATTTCTATTTTCAGCTTCCAAACATTGTTGACCTATCTATTGGTAAGACTTTTCTTCTATTTGGTTACACTGTCAGCTTTTACTGGGGTTCAGCCAGAAATTTGTCTTGCATTTTCTGAAATTAAATCAATTTATACACACCTTTCTTAATATAATTTTAAATTTGATTATCTTTTTTTATACATATATATATATATATACACACACACAAGATGAGGTCAGACAGAACAGGTAGAAAACAGAGGTGTGGGTGGGCGTGGAATGTTCCTTAAGGGAGCGGTTGGGATTAGTCAGACGTGTGTCAGATGTGGGCGTGAGCAGGATGCGAACATGTGCTCAAATCCCAGTGACTGTATTCATCCTCTAATTTGCAGACAATCGGATCACTGAGGCTTCCAGCTACCCAACACTGCATGCACTTAACAATGATGTAACCTTCATCCGGTCCCCAGTGACTGATGGCTACGTCTCGGCCCACCTCTCGATGATGCCGGTCCCTGGCCACCTCAATGGAGGCATCTCCATGGCAGCCGTCGCACCATCCGCCATGGCCCTCCCAGAGTATCCATGCCACGTTCCATTAGCAGCAGACCCGAGGCAGGGTGGATTCACGCACAGTGGCAGAGGAGGCAGTGTTATCGCTCAAGGACAAACAGACGCACCTGTGACTACGCTCCCAGTACCCATTGAGGACAGCCCCATGCCGGAGGTGCCGCAGGGCCAGCCCTGCATTTACGACCTGCTAAGCAGCCCTCACATGCTGCCCCGTAAGTCCAACAGTCCCGTGGACGTCTTGTGCAGCGGCCAACTTCAGTTGGGAGGTCGAACCAGATTGATTTGTACACTTAGTTATTGGTAGTAATGTACTCTTATTGAAAGTGTCATTGAAATTGTGGTCATCCTCACTATTATGATAATCCAAATTCTTCCTAGCATAGACCCTACTGAAGACAAGACAAGAAATTCAAAAACCTACCCACCGGCACAACTCATCCTCTTTCACAGATCAGACCCACTGACGTGGCTTTGTGCCTCTTCCCGGCAGTGACTGACCTGGACATCAAGTTCCAGTACCGAGGCAGGACGGCTGGCTCGCTGACCGTGAGCAATCCCCAGGGCTGTCGACTGTATTATGGAAACCTGGAGGCCACTCCCGAGCAGGTGGACCTATTCGGACCAGTTACTCTGCACCAAGTTCGGTTCCCCAGCGCTGCGGAGATTACTAACGAGAAGCAGCGCTTCTACACGGAACATCTGTTAGACGTGATGGACCGTGGCCTCATCCTGGAGATCCACGGGCAAGACATCTATGCCGTCCGCCTTTGCCAGTGCAAGGTGTTCTGGTCAGGGCCGGGAGTGCTGGAGCAAGCCATGCCCAACCCCATGGAAAGGGAGAAGAAGATCCGGGTGTTCAGCCTTGACACGTTCCTCCATGGTGAGGGGTAGTTATGCGGTTTATGTTATTCATTTTAAATTTCTAAGAACATAAGAAATTTACAAACGAGAGGAGGCCATTCGGCCATTAAGATGGTTTGGCGAGAACTTAACTAATAGCTCAGAGTTGTTAAAGTCTTATCTAGCTCTGATTTAAAGGAACACAGGGTTTTAGCTTCCACTACACTAGCAGGAAGACTGTTCCATATTCTACATGCTGTGTAAAGAAGTGCTTCCTCAAATTTGTTTTAAAATGTTCTCCCGCTAATTTCCACTTATGGCCACGAGTTCTAGTATTTAAACTAATCCGTAAATAGCCATTTTGCTGAACAGCATCCAGCCCCATTAGAATCTTATAGACCTGGATCATGTCCCCTCTTAGTCTCCTTTGCTCAAGGCTAAACAGATTCAGCTCAGCTAACCTCTCCTCGTAAGACGTTCCTCTAAGACCAGGAATCATTTAGAATCTCTTAGTCAAACCTCACTTTTGGCCCCCGAACTTGTGTCAGTTTGGAGGGTGGGGGGGTTTGGGGGGACTCCCTCATTCAATCAACCAGCTCCTGCCATTCAACTTTGTTCCAAGTGCATCCTCAATTTACCAGCTTCCCAAGTTTCCACAGCCACAAATCTGCTCTCTTCCCTGTTATTCTGCTTCTCCTAGTTTTGGCAAAGGCATTGTGCAGACATCAACAGGGAAGGAGCCTGTAATTATGGGATTCTGTTAGATATTTGTTACTGAAATGCCTCTTCTCTTGTGTTGCAGAGTTGATCATGTACCAAAAAAGCGAAACGCCAACCCCGCCTCCCTTTGAAATCTACTTCTGTTTCGGAGAAGACTGGCCAGACAAGAAGCCCAAGGAGAAGAAGCTAATAATTGTCCAGGTACAGTTAGTCTTCCAAAAAGCGAAACAGCCAAATGAATAAAAAAGAAAAACAGAAGCAAGTATTCCGGTCTAGTTATTTTTGAACTATAGCTGTGATCTTTTGCGGTTGCAGCTTCAGTGACTGTTGCGTGGGGGGTTTTCCCTTGTTAATTGAGAACATGATAGGTCTCCATGTGAGTTTTTTTTTCTCCCTGTAGTAAGATTACAAAAAATGACACTTGCCCGTACCTGCTCATAGGTGGTTCCGGTGGTGGCCCGGATCCTGACGGAGATGTTCTCAGGCGAGCTGTCCTGGTCGACGGACAGCATCCGTCTACAGATCTCCAACCCTGACCTCAAGGACCAGACAGTAGAGCGCTTCAAGGAGCTGCATAGATTGCTGCAGTGTCAGCATGTTCAGGCCCCATGGATTGCTCCCACCCAACAGATTGGTCACTAAACCCCTCTCTGCAACATTCCCCACACCAGGACAGTTTCTCCTACTCTTCTTGCTGGGAGAACATCCATACTTTTCCATCTGCTGGCAGCTGGTGTAAATGCAGCTGTGGTTCGGCTGTGCAGGCCCTGGATCTAGGCTGTTTACTAAATGTATTTGCTGTTCTCTATGAACGGTTTGAGTGTATAGCTTCATGTTTGAATTTAATAATGGAAGGAAAAAAATAAAGTTTCTTTAATAAAACTGAGAGGCACCGGAGCGACAGTTTGGATTCATCCTGGAACAGCCACGTATGATGTTTGACAGCAGGAAGAAAAAAAAACAGTGAACCCAATCAGAAAGTGACATTTGGTCAAAGGCTGTAGTTTATTTCGCTGACTGCAAATGAAAGAAATTGCTTGTATTTGATGGATAAATGTAAGTTTTAAGTATTTGAGTGAAGAAAGTTCTAAAGTTGAAAATGTATCAAAGAACTGACAGATGTCCCCAAAAACCTTTGTAGTCACTTTTGCGTGAGCAGGGCAGGAAATGGACATGAGCAGGGGACTGCATCACAAAGCCGCACTTCTTGCTTAGCCAGATAACTTGTTGGATTTAAGGTACCCAGGTTTATCTTGCTAACCCAAAGATCCAGCTTTGTAAAACAGGAACCGCAGACATTACCAGCTAACTTTTCCCTGAAGGTTCCTCCCAGACCAACGAACCCAAATTCAGAATTGCACAGTATCTTAAGGACCTAAATATGAATTGTATGTGTGGGAAAAAATATTTGACTGGATTTTTTATCAAACAATGTTCAATTAACCTCCAGTTATTCAGTCTCAGCTGTGACATACTGGATTGCACCAGTGCTCGAAAAACGGTCAATTGTGTAACACCACAGATTATTAACATTAACCACACCATGCAGGATGTATGGGCACGAACCGCTTCTCATCTCCCTCGCCAAATGCTTCAGCTGTGTCGCAACTGTAGCATGTAACGTGTGTCCCGCGGAGACCAAACCCAAGGGCTCCAGAGCATGGAACCTGTCTTACTAGTCTTCCCGCGAACTCCAGAGCTCGGCACTAAATGACACTAGCAAGCCAGTCATCCTCCAGTTCGTTGTGTTCTTTTATTGTTCTCAAGATGGTTACAACACTGGATGGCACAGCGTGTGTCCAGCTGTGGGCCCCCTGTTGGTGATACTGTTCTCACATCACAATTCGGGAGAGGGGGGGAACAGTTCTGCCAACTAAAACAATAAAACTCCCCACCGCTGTTTAAAAAAAGCATTAAAATTGACTGCACAACCTGAAGTGTCCTTTTAATAAAGACCCCAGATCCCCCAGCTGGCTGGGCTGTCTATCCGGCTGGCGTCCACGGCTCTGTGCTGCCTCCTAGTGGCTCAGCGAGCCGTGTTTGTTTGGACAGTCCATGAAAATAAATCATTTATTTAAAAAAAAAAAAAAATAGTCTTTTTCATTCACAGCCAGGCACATCCTTCTTCAGCGGCCCGCCCAGCCTGTAATGGATCCGAGATTTGATGAAATCCAGCCGAACGAGTTCACTACCACCCCCCCCCCACCCCCACCCCATAGTTTTATGTGGACAAAGACGTGCCAGGCCTTGGGGGTCAGGGTTGGGGATGCCGTCTCTAAGGGACCTCACAAGCGCACGTAGTCTGTCCTGCGTCAGCGGTCCATCGTGTTGGCTCTCCAGCGAGCAGTATCATCTTGGAGTTACACAGTTCCAACGGCGGTCATCCTGTTATCATATCACTGCCTCTCTGCATCTCAATCGAAAGATTGTCCTAAAGGAGAAACAAAAAGGCCATTAAACTCCGAATTACCCGTAAGGTAGATTTATGTATGTGCATTACCACATAAACAAATGATTGAAGACGACCACTGAAATGTTTACACACTTTATTTTGCAGACCCTTTTATCCAAAGCAATGTATATTTTTTGAAGAAGCAGCATCAAGTAGTTCCTAGAGCAACAGCAGGGTCAATGGTCGTGCTAAAGGACTCAATGGCACGATCTCTGCCTAAATGTTGCACGATGTTTGAAATAAAATTCACTATTAAAAACCCCAGAACAGTTCAGTTTAAACTGGGCTGGGCTCTTGTGCTTGCTGAACATGGATGATGTACAGACTGTAAGCAGGAACATGGATGACTGGCCGCTAAAAGTCTGTACGCTGATCGGAGGCGAGTGTGAGCGAACAGACCTTGTCCTTACCTGGTCTGGTGGCAGCTATCGGAACAGCCTTGTGAACTCTCTGATGGCCCAACACACCTGTTTGCACTCTTCAGCACTGCAAGCAGACAAAGTGTGCATGCAAGAAAAATGAAGGCGGAGGACATCAACATAGACCGTTTGCTGTCAGGCTCTCAGTAGCAAATTGCCACATTTCAACAGCTCTGCCAAGATGAATGATTTAATTCCTGCTGCTGGGCACCATGGCTTTTCAGGCCAGTTAGTGCAATGTTTCTCAGACCATTCTTCAGGGACCTGCAGTCCACATTTTTGCTCTCTCTCAGCTCCCAGCCAGTCAGGAACACCTAATACCTGATACAGATGTGGTGGGAGGGAGCAAAAATGTCTTGGGGTCCCTCAAGGACTGGGTTGATAAACACCAGGCTAGTAAATTTAACAAAAAAAAGGTCATGGAACAGGTGTGTATCCAGGATGAGGCTGGGCCACTGACATGCAGTCAGACTGCTACAGCTGGCCTACTTTCTGGAAACGGAGGATGGGGCGGCAGGAGTTTATAGCACCAAGTCCTGTTCAGACTTGCCCAGGAATCCAGCTAGATCTTCGGCACAGGTTCTCCGGCGTTCCAGTGACCCGCCTGCCCGTCTGTGCATGCCCGCGCCCCGAATTATAAATAAGTAATTAAATAAATGACCCAAAAATAACCAGAGGGGCTCCAGTAGAAGGCTCCTTCCTCATGCCGAGGAATTTGGGGCACGAGGTAGTTTTAACACACTTCAGCGCTGGATGCCGTTCATCAGGACCAGAAAGACGATGGGCACCCGAGTGTTGAGACGGCCCCTGACCTCTCAGAGGGCCTCAAAATGGACACAGAACATCTCTTTCACTTCTGCTTCCCATTCTTGGGTTATTCAGTTCTGTACCTGGACTGTGCCGCAGGCCCCGGCGTGGTGAGTCACGGCACATCACACGGCAGCAGAGAAATGCTCATGATCCACAATGAACATTCTCCTTAATGGTCAGGTATGACTGTAGCCAGACGTCTCGGGTACAGCCTGTCTCGCATACTCCACGTGACTGAACCGACTGGCAGAAGGGGCCAGGATGAAGCCGCAAGACGGACCCCGAGTACCGGTGCTCACCTGGTGACCTGCTTGTGGAAGTCCGTGAGCTGCTTGTTGGTGACGGTCACGGCCCCCCCGGACGTCTCCTTGGGGAGTCCCTTGAGGGCATTCTCCAACCACCGGCAGAACGTCTGGAACCGCCAAAGTGACATCATAAAGACTCATCAGACGCTGTCATCTGCACTCTGTACACCAGCTCTGCCAGATGGTTGACAGATGACGCATGTGAGACAGGATAATTAACATCTGACAAAAAGGTATCGGAGAAACTGTCAGAGCTCTGGCGTCCAAACTCTACATGGTGCGCCACCTTGTGGTCTCTACCATGTGCAACAGTTTAACTAACCCTCCAAGCAAAACTTTCATTCAGTATCTATGGTACAGTGTCCAATACACACTGGGTTCTAGGTTTCCAGACATACCAGCTGGGCAGTCACTAAGCTTTCAGTCAAAATGAGTCTAAATACAACGGATGGACAGGGCGCTACACAGAGGGCTGCTGGGGAATGGGGAAAACCGGGAATACCATGGATGTCTGTGGGAATGGGGAAAACCGGGAATACCATGGATGTCTGTGGGAATGGGGAAAAAAACAGGAATACCATGGATGTCTGTGGGAATGGGGAAAAAAACAGGAATACCATGGATGTCTGTGGGAATGGGGAAAGACGGGAATACCATGGATGTCTGTGGGAATGGGGAAAAAAAAACTTCTCCCAGAACAACAGGAATGGAGATAAAGTTTATGGCATTCCCATACGGATGGTATGGGAACCGCTTTGGTCCATGTGGGAACTGGGCGGGGACCGTTTCGGTCTGCGTAGGGACAGATGAATATAGGGAAAGACATTGTCATGTTAACGACAGCATAAGGACTCACAGGCCGGTCAAAGAGCATGACCTCCCAGATGACCTCGGCCACATCGGGCAGCGTGTATGGAGGCAGAAAGAAGCAGCACGCGTGGATTATTTGCGTGATGAGCTGCTGGCCGTGCTGCTGCATGGCCTGTCCAATCAGCTGCTTGCGGACCTCGAAGTCGTCCTCGTGCTGGGGGACATGGAGGCAGCGTGGGTGAATCGTAGGCTTACGGAGCGGATACACAGGGCCACGTGGCGGGGTCTGGGGACTCACATCGTTGGTGATACCGGTGTGAATGAGGTCCCTGATGAACTTCATCACACTGCAGTTCGCGTCCCGGTGGTCCAAGGTGGCGGCCGCAATGGCACACTGGACCAGGTGCACGACGACCTGGCTGCTCAGGAGGGTGACGGGGCTCCGTTGGACAAACCTGCAGCGGGGGGCGGGGGTACAGGTGAGGGCTCAGTTTGAGTGAGAGCAGACACACCGCAAGCCGCTTCGAAATTCGACAAGAGAGGCAGCAGTAGACAGTCATGGGAAGGAAGATGGGGGATGAGATTAAAACGGTGTCACTTGACAATAAGGCCACCCACATAAATGGTTTATCAACGGTATATAATCTGGTTATTAATTATATTGTAAAACTTTGTAAATTATTAATAGACAATTTTAAACATTTAGAAGTTTTCTTTTTAACAACCCTCTGGGGTTTAGGGGTAGGAAATGCACTTTCACCGACTTGGACATGGTCACACATTTCTTTAAAAATCATAACCTTAATTCATGGCAAATAAATTATTTTTGGCGTTAAAGTCATCTTTGTTTTAATGTACTTCGTAAATATGTAAGATTTATGTTAAGTTTGTAATTTGACATCAAAGTATAGACACTGCAAAACGCAGTTTGGAACACTTACAGAAACATTATAAGAGTACATAAGCCATGCTTGCCGTTTGTGTTTTGATCCCAGATACCTCATCACCAAAGTCTTGGCTACATGAAGGTGACTAAATGATGTAGTTGCAACATTCAGTTGGATAAATGAGAAAAAGGTAACTCGTGCCACTATTTCTGGCTCCTTTCATTAAATATGTAGTAACTTTCATATGTATGAATGAGCCATTGACACCTGGCCACGTCCCTACCCCCCTTTTATGGTGCTGATGGGATTTATCTGGATCGCGTTTCACCATTGCGCTGTTCATCAAATTACCATGTGAATGCGATCTGAATACGCGCTAATGCGGCTATTTATAATGTGAATAGCAATCTCCGGGAGAGGGCGATACTGCACGCCCTCGATGCAGGACAAACAAAGGAAGTTGACATGGTTCACTTTTTTGCCCATTTCACCTAATTTTAAAAACTTTAATACTTCCGACAATGGACGTTTTGAAAATTAGAACGATTATGAATTTAGCCAGCGTTTTTTTTTTTTCCCCATGAAATTTTTCATGCATGAAGATTTCAGCGAGTTAGAAACTGGAATAGACACGAAAAGAACGTGATGTTGCCAACAACATACTCCACCCCAGAGAGTTAGCGAGTTACTACCACAAATGGCAAAAGGGAGCTTTATTGTAAAGCGACACCATTAAAACATAACGTCAATGACCAGTAGGTTTAACAGACTTCCCATTGGCTCCTAGTGCATTGGCTCCCAGTGCAATGCACTTTTCAATCACCTAATCATGAGTAAAAGCAGCAGTAGTTGTTTATTGGAGTTCAGTGATACTAATGTGGAAAAACCCAGGAAAGGGCCTCTGTGACGAGCCCTGCCTTCAGTACCTCGTGGCCAGTCTGAAGAGGTCATCGACCGTGTCCGGATGGTTCCTCAGGCCATTGGGCTGCTCTAGCAGCTGGAAGGTGGGCATACAGAGAGCCTGGGGGGGGCGTATTAAAATGGCTGGTAAAAGCGCCAGAATCAATGAGGCCAATTCTAGAAAATTCCAAAAGGTGTAAGCCGGGCACCTGCAGCATGTCCAGAAGTCCCTGCCGGCATCCCTCCTCCATGCCATACTCATCCACCAGGATGCTGCCCAGGTACAGGAAGCAGGAGTGGGGATATACCCGGTAGACGTTCACCATCTGCGCAGAAGATAGTTCACATAGATTCACTCACGAAAAACGCAACGCCTTCGCGGTCAGCAGGGACAGACGGGGACGTTTGGATGCACCTGTGTAACCAACGGCTGCAGCAAGGAGGCGGAGCCTTTGCCCACACAGCGCACAGCGAAGCGGAGACAGCGACAGCAGCGCTCCACGATGCGGTTGTCGGCTTGGTGCTTGTTCAGTGTCTCCGACAGCACAGGCCAGATCTGGGGGTCAGGGGGAGATTAGAATTAGCACCTGCTCTGCCAGCCATGCCACCATGCACTGGGCAGAACCCACTTACATCATGGATGACCTTCTGACACGGATGCATTTGCCCATTTTCCACTATCGGGTTTGTGTGCCTGGAACACAGAACAGAGCTGCTGGATGGACCTCTCTTAAAGGCGGACGAATCTACTGTATTAATAGCACCACCTACTGGATGGAATGAAAATCTTACCTGAAGATGACCGCTAACCTATCCAGCCAAACCGTGGGGTCAGCGGACTTGGAATTGCTGTGGTCCTGAGATAGCAGCTGCAACGGTGAACATGAAATGTCAGCATGCAAACCTCAACTGTCAAGTATAGACCGAAAGGTACAAACACAGAGAGGCACCCACCTTTTTAAGGGCAATGACCTGTACAGCGCATAGATCACCCAGACATTCAGCTATTTTCTCAAGTGGGAGCCGTGCCAAGACTAATGCAGTACCTGCAAAATTAAATCATTTATTATACACTCAATTTACATTCACACCAGAGCCATACAAACACCAGAGGCTGGTAAACACAGTGATCCCAGACTAGAGCACATCTGTCGAGGTGGTACACAGCTCACAGACATCAGTGATGTCTTACAACTAACTGTTGCACTTGTTGCTTTTTAAAATATTATTTATTCAAATTACACAGTCCATTTTATTTCTATGTGTAATGATTGCGCAAAAAAAAAAGTCTTCAACTTCATTTTGTTGAGCATGTGCACAATGATTTGCGTTTTAAGAGTGAGCATGGTTCCCGTTTGAACTAAGAGCCCTAAAGAGTTTTATGAGAGAGGAATGCGTGTGCATGGACAATTTCATATCCCATGGGAGGTACCCCTGTGAAGAAAGCACCTTTGAGGAGGCCAACTGCAGCTTCTGTAGATAGGGCGAAGGAGTCTAGGGAGCGTGCGATCTCCAGCAGACCCTGGAAGTGCTGGGCCATGTGGTCACGGCACACAGAGCAGATGCTGAGGATGGCCTTGGCTGCCATTGAAGCCAGGGGTTTCTCCCCCAAACCTTTCATGAGGTAATTCAGCACCGGGTCTGTGAGGAGAACGTCGCTTCAGTCAAAGGTGGGCAGATGCACGATCACACTGGAAGGTATTAGGGACGTCACAAGAGAGGAGGCAAGAATGCCTCCCTGGGACCAGGTCCAGTTATTCCCTGACTGCATAGTTTAATGAAGCTAATCACACACCTAAGAAGCGGGGGTTGTGGTTGACGGCCTCGCTCATCTCCCCCACCAGCTCGATGCTGGTATAGCGCACGGCGATGTGGACCGTCTGCGGGAGCAGCACCACCTGCTCCAACACTTCAGTCAAGGTTGGGTTGTTCTCACTGGGCGGTACAGAAAAAATTCATATGATCACTCAAAAACCGATGTTGAAATATGGCTGGTGGAGATTAACATGAATTTGTCAGAAGAGCAGACATCAACGGATCTAACCAGAAGGATAACCACTTCAAGACTGCAAGAAAGGGTCTATATGTGTATCACTTAGCATGGCACCTCACCTGAATTACTCCAACAAGTTATCCGTCGGTATTACCTGAATATCAGTAAACGTCTGTGCAAGCTAATGGATTAACATTGTTTTCTATAATGCCAGAAATATTTCTCTGGGATAACTTAATTCCAGCCCCAAAAACTTCCACAGGCATTCTACTCAAACACCAGGCTCCACCAAGTAGACCTTATCCAACTCACGGATCAACACTCTTGGCGATGGCAGCCATGATGAAGAGCACGGCTTCAGTCACTTCCCAAGGTGGACTGCCTTCCTTCAGCGTGGAGTACAGCTGCAGAGTCAGGCCATTCAAAGTCTTAGCTATTGCGCATTTTAAACATGCAGCCCTGCCAAAACTTTTGTCATGAGCAAAGACATGTTTTTTTTGGGAGGGGGCGGGGAGAGCAGGCGATATCTGACCAACGCACATCCGGCACTTATGAAAAACAGTCAGCAATGCAAACTGCTGAAATGAGGAAGTTGCACAGTAGTAACACTTGTTCATTACAAGAGGAATGCTTGTTCACACCCGTGCTTTGCGTTTGGTATTTGCATAAAAAGGTCGACTCGTTTCCAAAGCGGCAGGAACTCAGCCACCTTTCTCCTCACCTGTGAGAAACATTCCATTGATCCCACTAAGAAAATTACGTCCTTCACTAGATCTGAGACTCTCATCCGGAATTCTCCAAAGTCATCGGTGTCCTCAGGTATTCCTTCCTTTATGTGAATAAAGGGGTGAGAAACGATTCAACCAACTCTTAGCATGAGGTATATAAAACGTGCGAAAATCAGTGTTTTAATGAAGGATCAGAACACAGGTGTGCGCCTATAGGATGCGTCACTATGTAAATATAATGCATATGTGCTCACATGGTCAGCATCCAGCTGGCAATGGCGGGCCAGCCCATGCAGCAGCCTCTGGATGTAGGGCCGGAAGATTCCGTGCAGCACAGCGTCGTTGGTCTTGTACAGCCGCTCCCCCAGCCGGTACCAGAAGTTGAAGGAGATCTCGGCGACCTGACAGTGAAGGCGCCACCATGAAGTGAAGAAATAGCAGCTCCACTTTGCACGTGCAGAAGCTTGTGGTTGGGTGCATGTCTCACCTCATACTGCGGGTGTCCTGCGCAGATCAGTAGCAGCTCCAGAGTCCGAAGATCCCCCATGCCCTGGCCAGGACTTTGCACAATCGTCTCCAGGAGGGTCTCACACAGCTCCGTGAAGATGCGGCAGTAGTTCAGCACCCTGCCACATGGGGGCGCACATGACCACATTTTGGTCCTCTGGAGATGACCTGCTGGTCCAGCTAAGCCTTAACCTCCCTGTACATGCCTCTCTCCATAACCAAAACTGATGCCAAACCAGAATCAGACTTTTGTCCCCACAGACAACTACAGTTGCAGAGAGCAGAATATTTAGATGCACCATCTGTTCGCTACCTTACGAATACAGCAGCTATTGGAAAAATCCCACCACCAAATGGGCAACAGAATTCCCTCAGGTTTTCTAACAGAAGAGAGCCACAAAAAAAAATGAATAGAAAATGACGGGGGCAACAGAACAGCCGAACCCAGCCTTACTTGTCCAGGTCCTCGCGGGCCACGGCCATATGATAGGCCGTCTCTAGCAGAAGGACGCCCCGAAACAGCTGCTGCGCCAACGCCATGTTGCTGTCCACGTTCTCGATGGCGTACAGCGCCGAGCACACACAGTCCGAGGCCGCCTCGTGCAGGTTGGTGGGGGTCTCGTCCCTCTGCTGCAGGGGTAAGAGTGAATTAAGAATAAAGTGCGTTCAAGAGTTACACAGCCCGCGTCGTTTCACTGGATGTGGGCACGGGCCACCCCACATGTGTGCAGATCAAACACCAAGATGATTCTAGAAGATAATCGTCAGAGGGAGGACCCACCAGCACTTGGAAAAGGAGGATAAGCAGCTGGCTGTTCGCCATGAAGTTGGTGTCCAGGACCCCAAGGTTGAACCAGCTGCCCAAGCACCGGAAAACCTTGATGAGCATCTTCTCATTACTGCCCGTCTTCTCCACGCATGACACCTGGGAAGGGGGTGCAGAGAGGAGCACAGGAGTCAAGACAACACCCACATTCAAATGCGGTCTTACTAGCTTTCCCAGCATGAGTAGACCTCATTTAAATGTAGAAGCTTGATTAAGCAAAGACATAAGTTTATACATAAAAACTGAAGGTGCCTCGATTGCAAGTGTCTTGGCCCATTCTGATTTTATTGCAAGTGAGACTGGCTGCTACCAATTTTTGGCAATTACGATTTTCCTTCTAAGAGCTATAATTGACAGCATATAAACAAAAATCAGCCTTTCTTAATAATTTCCCCAAAATGCACTAAGTTACGAGACCTTCTCTCACTTAGACAAGTCTCAAAATAAAGTTCTGTGACGGAAAGAGGTACAAATAAGTATTAACTGAGAATGAGTTATTCTACACCCAACTTAATCTGGCATATTTAACTTTACCAAACAACAGCAGGTGCAACAGATTTAAACAAAGATTTAAATAAAACAAATGTCAGTTACCTATATAATTTTCCAGTATGTTTAAATTCACCCAATAACACAACACTTTTTTTTTCCTCATCTTAAAATTAAAGGTCAAAAAGGTTATAAACCTCCAATAAAATTGAAGTGCACTGTACTCAAATCATAATAGGTGGATGTTAATATTTTTAATACAAACATATCATGCATATAGAATTCTTGCATCGCTAGTAAACTGGATTAAGATCAGAATTTTTCAAACCTTCATACTTTATGAACATTACAGCGCAGGGGGTTAAAGTTGCACTAAAACATTTTTACTCAATCATAAGAAAAACATTCCATAAACCAAAATGAGCTAGCTTTGCAATTTTAGTGGTTATTCCTTTTCACAGTTATCTAGTATATGTTTAATAATCAGTTTAAAGTTTGCTTCCAATGTTTCACCATGTTGTCATGGTTTCCCCCCGACGGTTTACATTGGCTTTGCGTGTATTACAAATTGCAAACTTTGTGTCGTCTACACTCTCAGTGAAGAACGTCCATGCTAATGATATGTTAGCGTCCACGCGGCTGTGAGGTTATTGCCTGTACCACTGTGCATATGATGTGTAGCGAATGCGTAAAATGGACCGGTTCGATATCAGAAATACAAGAAACTGATCGGCCGGTCTCCGATCCAGGCTGAGCATGCTGAAAATCAGCCGATTCCAGTCCCTTGTTGATCGACCTGTGCATATCTAACAAAAAACCATTTTATTGCCCATAACGTACATATACATGTAATTTGAAAGTGGTACATTTGTGGCTAAAGTAAAACAATGGTAAACAGCTCTACCAGCAGGGCAATGACAGTGCCAGAGTAGTAGGCCAGGTCCTCGATGATCTCCGTGCGGCGGTTGGCCCCGATTCGGAGGGAGCGGCTATGAACCTCCTCAGGCAGCACGGTCAGAATCTCCATCAGGAAGGTCATGGAGGAGACATCGCCGCTGTACCTGAATGTAGGCAGGATGACACTCTGAATTCAACTGGGCTCCGCCATGTATGACCAGTCACCCTTAGTTCAGATTGAGAAGTTTCCATTATGCTTATGGTGTAATTAAGTCAGGCAAAACTCCACACCACTGTAATATTAAGTGAATTACAATTGGTTACTTATTCTTCGTTTATATATGGTTGTTCTTTGTAGTGGGTGTGGCCAAACAAATTAGCATTCATGTGCACTTGTAGTATGTGGCCAATAAACCAATTTAAAATCCTAGGTTATTTTGATGCATTAAAAATATTCTAAAAGTATACGCTTGGGTTGACCAAGTTAGACCAGCAGAGGACCAAACTTACTTTTCGATGAGTGTGTGAACGCAGCCCTTCCAGGATGCCATCTGGAGAGCCAAATCCGCGATGGCGAGAGCGAGCTGAGGGGAAGGACAAGCACATCAGCCCAAAATGTGCAGCCCCCCTCCCCTCCAACCACAACCACAGCCCTCAGTTATCAGTGAGCCAAGACCATAGGTTCACGAGAGCATCCATTCAAAAGGGAGGCACAGAGAAACTTTTTTTATCACTGTCACCAGTGGTTTGTTGACTTTTAAAACCACATTGCAGAGATGTGATAAATGCAAGAGGCAGGATAAAAGGCTCAACATTATCAAAGGGACCAGTATACCAGCAACTGAGTCTACAGACAATTCAGATCAGGTCATGAGGATGACAATGGGTACTGCTGACTCAATCAGTTTGTAGAAGAAGCAGATCGTCCCTGGGGTTAAAGACAATACGACAGCAGACAGGCGATGGAGTTCATGTCACCAACAATGACCAGTTTAATCACAACACGGCCAATAAAACCCTGCTATATCATTACCCGCTTCTACAATGGCAAACCACTACTCTATGACCCACTATTGGGTCCAGTGAGCTTGAGGCGGTACCTGGGTGATGATGATTGGGGAGAGGTCCTTGAGGTTCTCGATGTGAGAGAGCAGCGAGTCACGCAGAGCAATGTGGGTGTCAGCCGGAAGTTCATAGAACGAGGTCTGGATCTTCATCTTCATCGTCTGCGCTGCAAAGTAGCATGACTCCACATCTTGCTTCAGCTGGAGGAGTTGGTCCGAAATCTCCCAAGCATACATCTGCAGGCACCGGGGAGGATGAACAGTACTAAAGCTGTCACCATGTCAAGAATTAGCAACAAGACTAAGTGCCATCATCAAGTCTAAATGGAGAACTGCAAGCCTGTGAAGTTAACATCTTCACAACAGAAAGGGAAACCAAGCAAGCTTCCAGATGTAACTTAAGTCACACTGAAGCTTTTCAATCCAAACAAAGCATGCGTGAAAAGATCACTCCAGCAGTTTAAAGAAAATACTGAAAAGTGATCTGAACAAATCTCCAGTAATAAATTTACAAAACTATGCTAGACACAAACCAGAATTACTCTGAGATGAAGGGCAATATTAATAAAGGGCAGCAATAGTACTCCTGGTTTGTACTATGACTAGCATGTGTAGAACCTTCTTCATGAAGACCCACTAGTATCTTCTGAATCATCATCTAGTAATGTGACCATGCCACACTTCACCTTAACCTCACGAATAGAAGGGCTCTAGTTCTGCTGTAAAGTTCTCTGGTACAGGACGAAGCAAGTCTTCCAACAGGAAGTCCCAGTTAACCACGGCACTGAAATTACTACCTGCTACAGCTAATGCCCTGGCACCAGGAAAGAGTTATACCAACCATGCAAGTCTATTAAAGAAAGACATGAACCAGTATCATAATCATCACAAAGCATCAATATGGCACGCATTGTGAAACAGTGCTTGGTTTTCATCACATATACATCAACCAAAATGCACTGTTCATACATACTGACCAGTGGTTTCTGACCAACTATGATATGTATCCCGTATCAACCCATTCCTTCTTTATAATGGTAGCTACCAACTCAAATTTCAGATTAGGCAAAGGATGTCAGCAGACCTCTCCTATCATCATAGGATTCTTTGGAACTTCCTGAAAGATTTCATGTCTTGCACACAAAGATTCTGTCAAGAGACCTACCCTTTGGAAGGTATACCAAAGCCTCAAGAATGGTGGGTATGACTGTAGTTCAATAATGGCCTAAAGTTTCTGACTGACAGACAAGCATCAGAAATTGCCTACAAGTAGTACTTGTGCTAACCCCCTAGACGGTCCCTATTGAAAGCTATACCCTTAAAAGGAAGACCTCACAGAAGAATTTTGCAATAAACAAGCATTCTTTAAAAAAAAACATAAATCAGACAAACACCTTTGTAATTTCAAAGTATAGCAAACCAAAACATCACATTCACACAGAGTGGAACAAGCATAACAAACGATACCACTCACATCCTTGTCATGTTCAGCCCAAATATTACTAACTGCTCGTAATTTTGTATAAAAGGCTTATTAAGCACACAAAGGGAATCACTCTGTTTACTTCTGCAAAGGACTTTTCACCCTATCTAATCGTTTAGAGTTCACTGTGCGGTAATGGCCATTTCATAAAAATTAAAGTGCGGCTGACCTAAAACTTGTTATGGCTGTTTCCTCAAGTCTTTCAGTCACCACAGTGTACATAAAAAAGTCCGGCCTTTCATTCTCTATCAAAACTTGTTAGGTGCAAAATGACAAAATCACCCGAAGAACGGGGAAAATTTTAATCCCTCGCATGCAGCAGGTTTTCAGTGGTTGGTCCTCCTGCTAATAATATATATGCGAAGAGTTCGCTTTTCCTGTGAGGTACAGGCTCATGCATGTGGAAACCGGAACGATACATAAAAAATAATAGTCACAGCAACAGCTACCCTACAAGGAAACGGATTTTTTTCAAAAAGAATCTAAGTTTAAAAAAAAACATCACCAACACGTATATTCTCCTAAAAAATAGAACTCCAGTGTTACTCCCCAAACTATTACAGAATTACCAGACTGACCATCTTAGCCGTCAACAGAGGTTAGCACTTTTTTTAGCAGCTATCTGGGTTTGAATGTAAATAACTGTAGCACAAACACATGAAAACACTTTTATTATTGCCGATATTAGTGCAAGATACATTTCAGAGGAGCTAGCAATCTCGCTAATTCAACCCTTGCTTTCCAGCATCGCTTCCTGTTCAAATAAATCCCCAAAGGACTCTCCGGCGTGCCATAATGTGCTTATAAAGCATTATAAATCTAATATATTTCCATGACTTAATTTCAAATTGCCCAAACACATCAGCCGCAGATGACTGCCTGCGCATTCATTTAAGAGACTGAAAGGCTTAGTTAGTTGAGCTAAATGAGGCACTCAGTCTCAGCCGCATTTTGAGGCTAGCTACTTGTCGGCCTCTTTACAGCCTCGGACTTTCCTGAGCGATTCTTACCGACTTCTGCAGCTCCCCGAGCCACACTGACGCCCTCTCTTTGCCGGCGGGATCCGGATCGTGATACAGAGCCTGCACTGCATGGTAAACTAATGCAAGGGACGGCTTTTCACCCTCCATGGCTCCGTACTACGAGGCTAGGCAAAAAATGTAATGCAAATATATTGTTAATTTAAAATATACGCCTTTTAATATCTACTTGGCTCTCGTGCGAACTGGTCTAACCGCCATCTCAGTCACACACACACACAGCATCCCCGCGTGTGCTTGGTAAACGCCCCCGTCTAGAAATGAACCAGTGGGAACTAAAATCAGTGTTTCGCTGGCCGGGGGGTGACCATTTGAGGTTACACAAAATACGCGCGCTTCCCCTTCTTCTTCTTCGCTGGAATTTTATGGCGGGTCGTGAGCTATATGAATGGAATATGCCATCTGCAGCGCCATCAGAATAGATTTTTTGGAATTGTTTGTTCATAAGCGTCATGAAAAAGCATCAACCATGCAACCTTAACAAATTATGACGGGTATTTTGATGAATGCAATTTTTACCAAGGAGCACATGTACAGATAGGTTGGTGAAGCCTCTTGCCTCATAATTCAATTTTAAATTCTCAAATTATAAAAACTAAATTTAAAGAACAAATAGAGTACTTGTCTGAGTCATCCTGGTCCATGTAGCCTCCTTGCTATACTCTGAATCCAAGTCCAGTAACAGTTGATTACTTGGGCTACAATTCAGGAGGCCATTCCTCCAAAACAGCCATCTCTCTAATTCCCCATGTGTGGATTGACATCTCTTGGTAGGATCACAGAGTCTGTAGGGGGTATCCTGTCTAGCCCCTCACCCACTTTCACTAAGAAGGCTGATCTGAGCTGCTGTTATTCAGAGACAAACCTTCCCCCTAATCTTCTACTTTTTGGGAAAAATAGAAAATATTCAGGAGGAAAATTTGCATGTGATTAATGCACTTCATCTGTGTGCTTTCTCAGTCAGTCAAGCCTGTTGCAGGTCATCGTTTTCTGGGAATTGTATTGTTTTCTTTGGGAACTGGTATGCTGTCAAATGCAGGCAAGTATACTATATTGCCCAAAGTAATGTGACACCTGCCTTTACACACACATGAACTTTAATGACATCCCATTCTTAATACATAGGCTCTAATATGGAGTTAGCCCATCCTTTGCAGCTATAACAACTTCAGCTCTTCTGGGAAGGCTGTCCACAAGGTTTATGAGTGTGTTTATGGGAAATTTTGACCAATCGTCCAGGATAACATTAGTGAGGTGAGGTACTGATGTTGGACAAGAAGGCTTGGCTGGCAGTGTCTGCTCTAATTCATCCTAAAGTTGTTCTATCGGGTTAAGGTCAGCGTCCTGTGTAGGCCAGTCAAGTTCCTCCATACCAGACTCTCATCTTTTTCCTTATGGACCTTGCATCGTGCACAGGTGTGCAGTCATGTTGGAACAGGAAGGGGGCATCCACAAACTGTACCCACAAAGTTGAGACCGTAAAATTGTCCAAAATTGCTTCGAATGCTTTGCATTGCACTTGGTGATGTAAGGCTTGGATGCAGCTGCTTGATCATGGAAACCCATTCCATGATGTTCTCTACACACTGTTCTTGAGCTAATCTGAAAGCCACAGGAAGTTTGGAGGTCTGTAGCTATTGTTTCTGCAGACAGTTCACGACTGCACGCTATGCGCCTCAGCATGCATTGTCCCCACTCAGTGTTTTTACATGGCCTATCACTTCATGGCTGACTTGCTATTGTTCCCAATTGCTTTCACTATAATACCAATTAAGAGTTGACCATGGAATATTTAGTAGCAAGGAAATTTCAGGAATGGACTTATTGTACAGGTGGCATCCTATCACAGTACCATGGTTGAATTCCCTGTGCACTTGAGAGTGACCCATTCTTTCACAAATGTTTGTAGAAGCAGTCTGCATGCCTAGGTGCTTGATTGTATACACGTGTGGCTATGGAAGTGATTGGAACCTGAATTCAGTGATTTGGAGAGGTGTTCCAATACTTTTGGCAATATAGTGTATGTTATTGTTTATACTATGTGGGTTCATGGTATCTGTTTTATAGTCGAGAATCTGTTATTTGAACAGTGTCAAAGTGAAATAACTAAGTACTGATTTGAGCTATGGCCAGTAAAGTTAGCCCATGGTGCTGTTAAGTCATGCACCATCAGACCATATGGCCTGTCATGTACATTTTCTGGCTGTCCTTGCTTCAGATAGACCTACAGTCGTCTGCATGCCCTGCTGGAACGTTAAATCTGGCAACACTCAGGCACCACTGGCGACCTTCACCTGGATATCTGGAAATAAAGCAGATACAGTGTACTTTGCTTGATTTACCAAAGCTTTACAAGAATTACAAAGACTGGACAGTCTTTTAATAATAATAATATATTGCATGATATGAGTGACACTCTTTGAAAGTGTGTCATACCTGAATCACTTAACTCTAATATTTGGTAAAAGTATTTTTAATTAAAAAAAAGCAGCAGCTAACAGTTTTGGGGAGAACACTGCTTTTAACAGTCATAACTACTAACAGGTTTCAATGCAACATAGAACAACCCTCAAATATTTTTATATGTAACCCCTATACAGTAAAACTGTAGGACATATACAGTAACAGAACGTGATGCCAAAGTATGGGACAAAACCAGTATGGAGAATTGTGTAAATGGGTTATCATAATGTAATGGGTTATCATGTGCATCATTTTATGGACCAAATGCACTCTGCTGTGATTCATTCTTCGTCAAATTCTACAAATGATCCTCTTAGAACTACGGCCAAACAGCTGCATTTGTCATGATGTCTAATGCTAAGCAAGCATTCATTGAGTATACTGGGTTACTCATTTCCTGTTGAGTGATTACCAAAATCTACAGTAATTCCCCAAGTATATCTTAGTAATGTTAAGTTCATGCTGAAAATGACAACACTTTTGAGGCAGACAGTTCAATACCTATAGACTGAGGAACCGTTTATTGGATTTTGTTTTATTGACAAAAAAAATTATCCAACCGCAATGCAGTTACAGAACTTGATTCAAATCCTTGTATTTTACTGCTCATTTTACGTACAAATTGAGGTAATCATATACACAGGCTTTCAACTTACATACAGTAAACAAAAGTAGTGTTACTAACATTGCTTTATGCAGACTATACAAAAGGTCTATATGACAGTTCATCAAATTCTGAACAGTGGTTAAGAAAACCATGTACAAGGGAGGGGAACCCTCCTCAGAGACCACCTGCCTCACTTCATCCATTGCCCTAGATCTGTGACTTTCAACCCTGGTCCACAAAGACTGCAGTGCCAGCAGACTAATTTTCCCCATTCTCATTAAACAGCTAATAACCTCAGTAGTGAAATATTGGTTCAATTAGCATAATCAAGTGCGCAAGTGCTTGGGTACACCAAACCCCCCTCCAGCCCAAGCAGCCTGTGGGGACCAAAAAAAGACAAGCACCTTTTGAAATGGCTGTTGCTATTGACAGATATACCTATCCGAACAATATTTCTACAGATATTTACTCCAATTAGTCCTACACCTCCCGTAACCCATCTAATAAACTGGCTAACAGCTTCTTTTTTCTTCCATTTTTTCTAAGATCAGCTCCCATTTGGAATACAGGAAGTTAAAAAGGAACAACACTTGAAAGGATTAAAGACCCCAAGAAATAGTGTGGAGCTCAGTTTGTTAAACTAAATGAATCTATTAAGAACCCATATAAGAAACGATGTATCAAAACATGAACACAACGTAAAACATTCAAAAAGTGTCATCAAAAAACAAAAAAATCAAAAGCTTGTTCTTCATTCATATATGGCTTCAAAAGATTACTAGCAAAGCCAATATCAAATCCTCCCATGCGTTATCACAACCTAACAACTTCCTCCCCCAAGTTAAAAGTTGTACAGTTAAAGGCTGAACATGCCAAATTGCCACCTGATTGTTTTAAAATTGTGAAGGAGCTCCTGTCAGAGAATTTGTTGCAAACACACTGTCTCTCAACCCGCTACGTGCCGAAATGTATTTCAACTGTGAGTAATCAAGTATAACAACCAGGTGGTTGCAGAAACGTACGGAGGGAACAAAAAAACAGGGTGGGAAGTTTAAAAAAAAAACAAAAAAAACTTTTGCGTTCCCTCGGAATAGTTTTGCGTTCCCTCGTAATAACTTTTGTACGGCCCCCAGGATGCACGCTGGGATTCCATAGGACTCCCAGTAGCCCCTCGGTACATTACATTCAGAACAGATATCTGTGCAAACGATTATTGCCCTATCTCTGTTGTTGATATCT
>JABFDZ020000001.1:5417292-5442614 GCA_019775955.2 Pollimyrus isidori
AGCAGCGCTGATCTGCTGCTGACTGGGAGCGTCTCTCTTATGATATCAGTATAATCGTGTGTACGCATTAAAGCAGCGCATCCCAGCAGCGCTGATCTGCTGCTGACTGGGAGCGTCTCTCTTATGATATCAGTATAATCGTGTGTACGCATTAAAGCAGCCCTTCTCAGCAATTTTGCCTCAAGGCCCACATTTTTCCTTCGTAATTAAGTCATAACACAATTTTTGAACATCCTGAACCAAATTTATTTCGCAAAAATAGTGCAGTAACAGTAAGTAGAACATCAGACATCCTACCTTACGCTCATTCATTTTGGGGGTTGGGCAAGGAAAGGCACCCCTGTATATGGTGATGTGGCACACAAACAACACAGACCCACATCAAAGGACATTATGTATAAAGAAGATAGTACACGCATGGCTCTTCCATTTCCCGGAAGTGAAAAAGTGTGTCACAGGGTTTGTGATGGTCCTGGAGCAACTACATAGGGGTGGCATGGTGTTGCAGTGGTTACACTCCGCCTGGGTCACGTGTGTGGAGTTTGCATTTCATTTTGTCGTCGTGGGGTTTCCTCCGGGTATTGCGGTTTCCCCCCACAGTCCAAAGACATGCTGAGGCTGATGTGTGAGTGGTTGGTGTGTGAGTGTGCCCTGCGATGTGAATGTCCCCAGGGTTGTTCCCTGCTTCGTGCCTGTTGCTTCCGGGATAGGCTCCGGACCCCCCGCGACCCAGTAGGATAAGCGGTTTGGAAAATGGATGGATGGATGGATCAATACATTGGCTGCATGTTCACAGAGGTTTATTAGCTGGCCAAAATTATTATAGTTCAACTACTTAACTCCAGAAAACGCCATATAACGTCATTTCACTCCCCCAGGACAGATGGTGCATGCAGTCTCGTATGACTAAGCGAAAAGACCATCTTATCTTTTTTTTACCCACGGAATGGCAACATACCGCTGTGTAATTTTAGCGATGAACCCTGAGGGCTTTCAGCCTTTCAGACCGATTCAGCGACATGCCTATAATTATCTTAAAATATATCTGCGTCTCTCCTAAGGGGCAAAAGCTGTCTTTGTTTTACCGGGCTGCAGCCTTAATCTGCCCCACCGTGGCACTGAGGGGAACTCCTGCCATCACTGGTTTATAGGAATTATTAAGGAATTATCTAAAACAGTGAATGAATCCAATTTATACGGGAATTGAGGGAAGAAACTTTATTCCGGATATCAAGTGTTTCACAATCAGGAGGTAAATAGGCATGCAAACCAGGAGTAAGGCCGAGTATTTTAACGCCTGTATTGGGAATGACACTGCCGATCTATACCGCCGAGACCCGTTATCAACCGCTGACTGAGTTGCATATCATCCTCATGACACTGAAGCGACATATAAAAAGCTACGTGAAATTAATCTAATCGGATATTCGCTGTATGTGACAAAGTGTCTGCTGCGGCACGCGCCCAGTTCCTTTGAGAGGTCATTTTATATGTTTGTTTCACCTTCATAGTTGGCATCGCCAGCACAGATACAGCCCTAGCGACATATGTTACATTTATTGATTAAGATTATTTTACATACATCTGGTATAAAATGTATTCAATTCAGGGATTGAAGTGACCCTGGACACACAAGGGACGCCAGACCATCGCAGGACACCCACACTTTGCCAAACTGCATGACTGGACGCGCACAAACACGAGAACATGCTTATCGCTGTTACCACACAGATCTGGATGCTTGAATCAAGCCCAAACCCCCATGTGCCCGGCCTCAGCACTATACACCCGCTAAACCACCGTTGGAAATTTCCATGCATATTTAAAAATACAAGCGATTCATTTAAAGGGCTGAACCTTGTAAGCAGATAATGCGATCTGTATAAACGAGTTACTATAATTCCTACATATTTTTGATTTTTAATCAAGTTCCAATTAAACGCATTCGCACGTACATTTTAAGCAATATGAGTTCAAAGTAATTAGCAGGTTTAAAATACCAAAGTCTCATGCGATTTAAGTTAGCAGCAACACCGCATTACATTAAAAGATATTAGTGCTATTGCAAAAGAATAGGCTCCCTGTGTTGCACGTAGATGTAGTTTGGACTAATGCAGGAATGGGATTAAGGAGTTAAAAAGTACCCTTACAGAGAAACATGTGACAAGGCTGAAAGGCGCGACGCTGTTTGCGAGCAAGGCGCCACATCCAGCTCCGGACTCGGGAGGCAATAAGAGATCGGGACCGTTGTCCAGCGTTGCCGGGCATAAAGGCTGCAAAGGGGCCAGGGCTTCATCGGTATCTCCGATATTGGGTTATTATATCTGCCTTTGTCTCGCCGTCTTTCCTGCCGGAGGCTTTAGTCTCACGATAACGCCCGAAGAGAGACGGCTTCAGTTTCATTCCGAAAGGTATAAACAGAAATCGGGCTTGTTTGACTGCTGTGGTTGATTTTTTTTTTATTATTATTTTATTAAAAAGCATTTTTAGGACGCAGAAGGTTCTTGCATTTTTATTTCCTGGTTTGCAGTGCTGCGTATTTGAGGGAAGGATCGGCGAAAACGTGCTCAGCGCATGGGAGGCACGTGTCTTTATTTCAGAAGACGTGTAATGAATTAGTGCTTCTGCCTTTTAAAATGTACTTTTTACAATAGATATATATCTTTGTTCCGTCGATTATAATTCCGCGTATGTTTTATATTTGATTGTACATCGTCTGTGTGATTATGCGATGTAGGTCACTGGGCCGTTTCTTCGTAGCCGGACTGCCGTGTTGTGCGGAAATATGCGATTTTAAAGCGATTCGTTGCTGATTTCGGGCGTGGGGAACTGCTGTGCAGACGTGATTTTAAAAAGTATCTTGGTCTACATTTATATTTCAGAGACCGTCTGTCCAGTAGACCTTAGGGAATCGGGTGGCGTCAGGGTGGGTTTTGGTGGTGGTGGTGGGGGGTGGATTGGGGCGAGTGTGATCTTTCTGCATTTCATGCAGGTTATTAAAAAAGAAATCCGTGCATTTCGGCTCTTTACACAAGTGAGGAGGCTCCAGGCAGTGCATTTTACTCTGTGTCCCCTTTCTTTTCCCGGTAGCATGGCGGATTATCTGATCACCGGAGGCACTGGCTACATCCCCGACGACGGGCTCTCAGCCCAGCAGCTTTTCTCCATCGGAGACGGACTAACCTACAAGTAAGTCGGCCCGGTCTGTCGTCGGCGCCCCGTTTGCTTACACGATCCGCTTTAAACGGGGACAAAAACGCAGCGTCTTAAACCGCAGATCAGCTCAGCAGTCCGATGCTGATGGACTCACAGCCGAGCAGCTGATCGCTAACGGGGACGGACTGACTTACAAGTAAGGAGCCTCGGCTTTGTGCATCGCTGCCACCTCCTCAGATAACGACAGACATCTCCCAATATGCTCCAAAGCTCCTCTTTTTAAATACCTCTTTCCTCTGCATCAGTCTGCTTTGATCCATGATGCCATGCCTTCCGTTCTGTGCAGTTACCACCCGGTGAACTGGTCATGATTTTGGCGTGATAACACCGACTCGATCGACTGGCTTAAACACACATCTATATATTGAAATCGTACTTTCCTGTCTGTTTATATTGTCGTGTGCCCTGGGGTGTAGGAATCACGGGAGACATGTGTCTCCCAATATTTAACTTGGCTTCATTTGTCCACCCCAAACAATAGACCTTTGCATGCCTATTATTAAGATGTGTACCCCGCAATATTAAACTCTCTCATACTCCCTTGCCTGTGCCAACTGAATATTGCATTGCATGATCCCAGAATCATAATTTATAAAAGCAAAGTTGCACTCATTTGTCAAAACCAGCATGACGCCTTTGACTGAATGGATTGTTCTTCACCTTTTTCATTTCAGGATGTGTATTCACTTAACTGACTGTGGGCTCTGTAAATATCCCTTTGTCTTCACTTAAGGCCGCCTGTGTGGTGTGATGGTGTGGGGGTGTAGTTTGCTTTTCTCTGGACGGGTTGTGTTTGCATAACACATGGTTGCCATTTTTGTGTGCAGGTCTGAGAGAGAGATTTTGTGCTGCGGTCCTTTTTCTTGGGGTGTACTGAACCATGCCCGATAATATTTGATTTGCTGTAAAAAGTACTTCAGGAAGGCTGGAATCTTGGTTGTTATATAATTTGCATGTTGCAGCTGTACACTTGTTTTGTGTGTCCTGTCTTGTCTGTCACTTTCATAGTTCGTTCTGTACTGTATTGTCTGTCTAATGTACGCAAGGGGCAGTGAGAAACTTGATTTCGATTCCATTCTATGTCTAGTACATGTGAAGAAATTGACAAATAAAACTCACTTTTGACTTGTCTGGGAGACATGTCTTATTCGCTTAATTTGGTCTGGAGTGCTGTCAGTTGGGGGCTGTGCTAGGTCTGTTGGGTTTGTGCCGGGTAAAGGTGCATGTCTGTACATACGCTGGTTTGATGATAACTTTGGATAGTGTCACTGATCTGGGATCTGTTGGGAGACACGTGGAGCTCTGGGTGGGATAGAGGCCAGGGGGGATGCCAGTGTGTTCTGTAGGCTGGTGTACCTGAAAACTGTGCCTTTGGTTTGTGGGAATTAAATCGTGGACTTCTGTTCCGAGGCCAGATCTGAGCCTATGCTCCTGGGGAGAAAGTTCCACCCTCCTAGGAAGGCTCTGGATGCAGAGATGTGAGCAGACGAGGTGGTGAGACTCCCAGTCTACCAGTATCACAAAGAAATATGGTCCAGAAATATCAGCGTAGCACCCAGGCAGGTGTTGCTGAGGTCAGCCCCGGCTGCTTAGCAACTGTTCAGTGGTCTCCATAGTAACCGAATAGTATATTTGTGCTTGGTTTTTACTGTCTGTTTTTTTTTGGTCCCTATAAATTAAAGTTTGTTTAAAATCTGCAGTTCTTGAAATAATTAATAATAATACAAATAACAGGTGTTTGTTCTAAGCATGTATGAATGACCTTTAAAACATGATTAAATTAAACAATTAAATCACAACACATTTGTTTCACATATGCATGTTTGAGGAATTTAAGTCACAGCTATGTGGAGTTTCTCAGTCAGACAGCTTGTTCATACATATGCAGGAATCTATACTGTGTACTTGCCAAATCTTCATCCTTCTGGTTTCAGAACGTGCCCTCACACCCCAGGGAGATGTGTACTGTGTGTGTACTGGTGACGCCCTTACCGGGGAAATGATGTGGAGTCGGACGTCGGCTTTTCTGCCCATTAAAAGCTGCACATCACGGCGGACTGACATGTAGTGCTTTTAGTCTGCTGTATTTTATTTTTTATGTTCACTGGGGCGTATGTTGGGTACGCTCTTGATATTCTTTATTGTACTTAACGGTAAGTGTCTCATGGCTGTACCGTTACAAGAAAGTGGGGAGGGCCGCTGTAAATGGGTGTCAGAGCTCTGTGTAAGACCGGAGGCCTCTTAACGGCTTATAAATCACGAGGTGTTCAGGGTTTGGCTTTGATTTCTAACAAGAGTCTTGCAAACTCCTGTCCCTTGTATGAAGTACGGTCGTCCCTCCAGATGCACAAATTTGACATTCGTGGTTTTGGTAATTCCAGCCCTAACTCTCGTGCCTGTAAGCATGACTGCGCTTTGGAATAAGACTGAAGTGCGACTGAATGAATATGAACAGTGTAGAGCGTCACGATTATTTTATTAAACTTGGTTACTTAAAAAGCATCGATTTTAAAAAATTTTCTCGATCGCTCTGCAGTATGGCGGAAGGAAGATGCCCATAGCCTTTGGAGATCTAAGTAATTTGATTCACATTAAGAGTGAATGGAAATATTGTCTGTATAAACCCCTAGTCGTCTGTAAGTATTGCAAAGCAGAATGTAAATATTACCACAGATATTTGGAAACTAATGTGAGGTTAACCATAGATATGTTCCACTTTGCCTCTCAGAGTAGCCTGGCCTGAATTGTCATCACATTGACTTAAATAATTTGGTTTAATTACTTTGTCATTCCTGTATGTCAAAATAAACAAAGGTCACCCCCGTGGCTTCGCCGCATTGTCTTGCAGAATACAGGGTTGCCACCTTTGGCCAGGTAGCGGGTCTGAGGTTTTCAATTTCAGAAAAGTCTGCACAGGCATTTGCATGTATGTAAAAGTTTTATTACCTTTTGTAAATATTCTGTATGGTTTGCAAGCTGCCCCAATGCTTCAAGTGTAGCAAATTTTAGGTTAATAATGGAATAATATAGATTTGGCGTAAGATTTCTTGCGTGATTCAGAAAGCGTGAGTTTCTGAGATTTGGCAACCCTGTGATACATAACGTGTGCAGAGCTCATGCAAAAACGGGGGCGGTGAACTTTAGACTGATTTTTAAATTTGTTTTTACATATTGTTCCTTTTCATAATTATCTACATCATCATTAAAATAAAGCATGCCAAGTTTTGTTCCCAGTGAGTTACAAAAAATAATAGGTTTTAGCGCAGCTTGTCAATGCTTGGTCAGCAGACTATCATGGTCCTTGAGATGTGATGGTTGCATGTGGATGAAATGCCTTGTTGACATTAACATCACACGTCGTGCAAGGGCGGAAGAAGGGCACAGTGGCGTGTGTGTGTGTGTCTCTGTGGGTGGGTGTGTGCGCGTGTGTGTGGCTTTTCTGGGGATCCTACGGTGTCCTTCCACTGACCAAAAACATGCCACTTAAATGAAGTAGTGTGTTAAACTGATTGTGTCACTGAATGTGCATCTGGCAGTGACTGGTTGATTCCTGCCTTCCGCTAATTGTGTAATATAATATAAATTATACAGGAATCTGACGATTCATCGAGTAATAACTTTGTGTGCTTTTACTATAATATGATTGTTTGGAGAACGTTGAGTGCATGCCTAGGAGCTACTACACGGCTGCCTAAGGATGATGCATTACGGGGGCATCAGCATGTTTTTCTGCCGGCTTTGTGGACGCCTCTTATCAGGATTTTGTTTCTTGCTTTTCCGGCTTTTTTCCAAGATCCCTGTCGCCGCGTCCCTCATTCGCTCCTCTGTCTTTGCTCCAAGCTCCCACCGATGAGTTGAGTGGCGCTCTGGGTTGGGGTCTCTGCCCAGAAAGGCTCCCCTTCCCTGTGTTGTTCCTGGCTTGTCCGTCAGATGAAGCTGTCAGTCTGGATTTTCAGAAAGGTCCAGCTGAGATTTTAAAAACTTTTGTTTTTGGCGTCAAGGGATATTGAGTGTGGGAGGTTGAATTTGGCTTTTGGTCGACTTTGGGTAGTTTGCATCCTCACACATCGAGGTTTGATTCCTGCTCCTGCTTTTTTCTGTGCGGGGAATTGACACGTCTCCCCCATATTTATTTATTTATTTATTTAAATTTAACCAATGTTTCCTCCTGTGTTCCACAAACATGCAGTCTAGTCAGTTTGTGTCTCAATTGCCTGCAGTGTGTGACTGATTTTGTGTGTGTTTGTTTATTGGGAGAGAAGGTATTAATCACATTGTGGGGACCAAATGTCCCTCCACAATGTGGTGAAATGTAGTACTGGGCAGTATAAACGATATACAATATAAATTTGGCCAACGGGAGAGATTTTGATTATTCCGTCGTACCTCAGAAATTTCCCCTCCTCGCCCACAAAAATGACGTAATGAAGTCGCGTCAAATAAGTTATTTGTATGGTTTTATATGAAAATTGTTTATATGATTATTGCTGCACCCGGCAGCTGAGTCCTGCAGAGGTCAGATTTTGAGAAACTGCACCCGCCCGTACCAGTCATACTTAAACCCATATAGAAGTGTTATCCTACAGAAATAAAATAAAATTCGGCATCCGATCTGCTATAAATAAATACCGACACCTGACCCGCACCCAAATGAAAATCAGTCAGATTAAAAATTAAAGACAAAAGTTTATTGGCACAACAAACGACCAGTGACATCTGCAACACCAGCTGAAAAGGCGCTTAGCCAAATGTAAATGTTGCTTAATAACAGCCTAATAACCCTGGTTATGGTTATTCCTCGTGCCCTGTGTTGCCCTGAGATGGACTGTATGCTCTCTGTGGTCCTGAACCAGCTAAAAGTTTCCTGGAAAACAGAGAGAGCATTTAGGGAAGCTATGCTGACATCGTTTGCCTCCTGAAATGGCGTGCTGCTGATGATAGTCACCCGCTCTGAGGAGCTGAAGCTGTTTTTCTTATGTTTTATTTTTTCTCCATGTTTGATAGCCCCGTGGTTCTTATGTGGAGGTTTAGCAACAGCGCGGGATCTGGCCGACGTGCTCCTGAGTGGGGGCCTGGGCTCCCGTGCAGATCACTGTGCCCCTTAAGTTGCGTGGAGCAGAAGCAGACTGACCTGCTTTGGGTGGGGTCACTATTCTGTGGTTTCTACATTTAGCCGCTGGCATTTGTCCCGGGACAAGGCTGCTCTCCTCCTCCCCTCCACCTCCTCCGGTTCTGCTTGTTTGTGGGCTCGGGCTCTTCCAGATTGTGCCCCACCCTCACTGACACACGTTTCCCATAGCAAGGGTCACTGGTGTTCTGCCACTGGGTTGGCACTCACGCACTGCATAGGCTCGCACTCTCTGAGGAGTCTCAGATTAAAAACATGTGCTGTTTCTGTATTTTTTTTATTACTCATGTCCTGGGCAGCAAATGTAATAAGACTTTTTTTTTTTCCTAACATTTTGGCATCTCCATCGTAGCTCACTTGTCTTGTGATACGGCTTAAAATTTGCTATGGAGCTTCCGATTGGCCGCCGTTAACATATTTGCTAACTGTCGCCATGCCCTGACCCCTGTCTCCCGATTTCTCTCTCGCCAGTGATTTCCTGATCCTGCCTGGCTTTATCGACTTCACCTCCGACGAAGTGGTAAGTCTGACGGCCCCGTTGCCCACAGTTACTACACTAAGTACATGAAACAGACGTGTTCCGTATTTAGGAGCAACAAGATTTTTCGAGCAGGGCACCAGAATCAACAGAGCCTCCCCCGGCTGGCTGTCTGTGAGACATGGATGCAGATGGAGCGGGGGCGATAGCTGTGTCCCCCCCCCCCCCCGTTTGGTCAGGCCTTCAGCAAGTGCCAGAACAGAGCAGGATTTGTTTGACGAAATTTTATGTTCTTTAAAATGTAATAGCTTTTATTTTGTCTAAACATTCACAGCAAGGTAATTTCTCCCCAAAATATGTAAAGGGAAAAACACTTTTGGTTTGTGTGCGTCTGTGTCTTCTGGTCTGGTTCTTGCCTTCTGTTTCGTGAGCCAGTTCAACCACTAAGAGTGGAAACAAAGCTGTTTTCTGTTCTGTCAGATTCCTGGAACCCACCGCCAGCCGCCGGCGTTCCTCTCCTTCCGCCTGCAGGACACCTTTCCCATTCCCGCAGGCCTTGCCGCGTTGTTTGTGTCACCTGCCTGCCCTGGGTTTTCCGAGCTGTCGGGTGCTGCTCTGCCTCAGCAGACCTGTTTATACATGCAGCTGTGACCCTTCCCTGGCTCCCAGTGAGATGAGTGATGGGGCGGAGCTTAGGGGGGGTGTGGCTTCACACCAGCCCCGTTTTAATTAGAGAGTGGCATATCTCCCGTTTCCTACCGACATGCTCGTCCCCCGTCCTTTGTCGAGACATGCTTTGCTCTATTTTTAATGGAATAGAGGTTTCTTGATCGCTGCCTTGCAGACTCTATTTATGTCTGACCTCACTGAACACAGACGAGTCACAAACTCTTTCCCTGCTGGTTGCCTCATGGGAGTCCAACATAAATCCCGCTGAGGAGATAAAAGCAGGCCCTTGTCTCTTAGCTCGTGTACTGAATTCCCTTCTTATTTGTAAAATGCAATTTCTAATATTGGAGCCCTAAAACTCAAAAACAAACCATTTTTTTACCTTGTCATTTTGTCAGTTGTGTGAAGATCAGTGTCAACTTTAGTGTGTTTTCAGTTTAAACCTGAATATCATTCAGGTTTTCTTTAGATTCCTGTTTGATCGTGAGGTTAACCATGGATATGTGCCACTTCGCCTCTGAGTAGCCTGGCCTGATTTATCATCACATCTGTCATCACATTGATTCTGTTTTTGCGTTGGATGAACGTGGCACCTGACCTGCCTGCAAGGGGTCACCCAGCAATCACTCGTAATGTCACTGCGTTAAGCTCAATGTGGTGGTGTCATGGCATTGAAAGAGAAACTAACTCCACGTCCACCAGGGTGCGGGGTGATGGGGGACCACCACAATCCTCTGGAAGCTTCTTTGCCGAGAGAATTAAGCCTAATTGGGTTTAATGTTGAAGAAGCGACAGAATGAAGTCGAGGGGCCTCCCTGGGAAAACACCAGTTTTTGCTTCCACTTTATGTTCTTTTTGATCACCCACGCTGTCCCGACAGTCTGACCGTCCAGACTGTGGTAAATTCCTTTCTGGGGAGCCACCCCTGCCCCCTCCCTGGAAACCACCATGCCCACGTTTCAGACGCTGGCCTGAGGCGAGGACGCCCCAGTCTGCTGGCAGTCTGCGAGGACGCCCCAGTCTGCTGGCAGTCTGCGAGGACGCCCCAGTCTGCTGGCAGTCTGCGAGGACGCCCCAGTCTGCTGGCAGTCTGTCTCTGCCGTCTTCCAGCATCTGTTAATTAGCCACAGATGTTTGGAAACTGACTTGCACCCAGGGTTTGGATGTTTCATTTGCACCGGTCCTGTGGGGCAGCACTGTGGCTTCACACCCCCAGGGTTGTAGGTTCGACTGGCATCCCTGGCTCTGTGTGGTGTTTGTGTGATTTCCACATCCGGTTTAGTAAGGACATCATGCCACTGAGTGGCCCATATATATGTTTTCTGTTTTGTCAGATTCCTCGATATGGTGTGTGTGTGTGTGCGCGCACATGTTTCTAAGACATGGTCTCCACAAGGGGGAAACTCAAATTTATAAAAATCTGTAACTGCAATCGCCACACTAAAACTGTCAGAAGTCTTGTATTTTATTTGGTTACTTATGGTTAAGGTTAGGGCTGGGTAGGGATGAAGGTCGTCATGTTGGGATTATGGGTTTTTCCCATAGAAATAAATGGAGAGTCCTCACAAAGATAAGCATGTCTGTGTGTGCGCGTGTGGCCAGATGGCACGCTGCCTGGGGTCCTGCCTTCTGCCTGTCTGTTTCCTGAGTCACCCTTTCCGAGACCATTTGGTAACATCACACCTCTCTTACTGTGGTGCATTTCCTGCTTTCCAAACTCATTACCTCTCATGGCTGCCAGCACCTTCTTGGGTAAGGACTTCGCTCCGAGTGACCTCCTTGGCTGAGCTGTCCAGTACTGACCGGTTAAATCCCTGACACGATGTCCCAAAGCTGCTTTAAAATATCAGTTAGCTGGGTACTGATGATAATCTATAATACCAAACAGAGTCTGAAGGCTGGTAGTTTTGTTTGGTGGGAGACTATTAGGGCTTTGTCCAGTCTAGGAAGGACACACTTTATAAGTAAATAAATGTAAATGTACGTCCTTATGGGCACAGATGCAGTTTGCCTGTCTTTGGGTCGATATTCCGAAGCAGCAGGAGCTGTTTGCTATCGGAGGCGCTGTGTGCCACTTCAGGAAGGAGCGCCACAGGTGACTGGGCCTATTGCACTGGTTTTAAGACCAGTTCTATTATGTTATTGTGTGTTGGAATATGTTTTCTAATGATGTAATAAACACTGTCCCTATGTTTTTTTCCATTGATCTTTACTCAGTGGAAAAAAAACATATGGACAGTGTTTATTACATCATTAGGAAACGTAGAAGGTCTCGTTCCTTTGTTTTGGTTTTTGTGAAATGTTCTCCACCATTATACTGGCCACGTAAATGAAACACTTTTGTGGGTAATAAGAACAGATTCTGCAGTTTTTCATATCGAACCTCCAGATCAGCAGAGTGAATCTCCCATCTGTTTGATCAGTATTTCAGTTCCTCGGTGTTTAAATTGTTTACGACGGCTCTGCAACTCTGGCCCTTGATTCCAAATCCAGGCCATGTTTTCAGTTACCACAGGTAGTTAGTTTAATAATTACTGCTTCTGATTGGTAAAGATGCTTCACACGTGGCTTACAGGTAACGGAAGGCCGGAAAACCAGCAGTGCTCAGTCCTTAAGAACCATGATTTGAATAGCCCTGATTTACGGGAAGCTACAGAGCTGAGTAGGTGTCGGAAGTGCTGATCTGACCTCTAGTGGACAAAGATGTCGATGCATGCCAATAAATTAAATGGGAATTACGGTGTACCTTGGTTCTCGAACTTAATCCGTTACGGACTCCAGATCAAATTCTAAGAAGTTCAAGTTCTGATCAAATTTTTCCCATAAGAAATAATGGAAAACCAATTAATTGGTTTCCGGACCCCCAAAACTACACCTAATAATTTTTTTTGCATTTAAACACAAAATGAACAGGATAAAACAAGAAGAGCATTTTTTTCTTAATGGCTTCCAAAATGATGAAGATCTTATCCCAACATTACCCTTGTCCTGCCCCGATCGTCCGCTTCTTCCGTGTGCTACGCCCCCCCGTTAAACTCGTGTGAGATCCCTATGTGATCGGCTGTTTTTGGTTGTTGTCATCATTCCTCTGTGTTAAGTCTGCGTTTCAGTTTGTTTCCCCAGTCCGGTCATTGGGTGTGTTCGACTTGCTTAAAGCAACACATTCAGATCCATTACTGTTAGATGCATTGTGACCTCTCACCCGGCTGCACAAACTGGAACCGCCTCTGTGATGACACACTTTTGCCCTTATTGGCTGAAGAATTTAGTTACACACATGACGTTTGTATCCCAGGCAGTTCCGATGAGTAATCTATTTCTCCTGAATATCATGTTAAGCTGTGAGAACTGGTTTTCAGTTAATTTACCTGGTAAAATAAAGTTTAAATAAATGACATAAATGCTATAATAGTACATGTAAGTTATTGGTTACTTTAATGTTGCGCTGATTTATCTGGTTAATTGTCCAGTCTGTGAAGAAGGCATTCAAGTAAGAATTGCATTGTAGTACGACTCATTTCCTGGCGCGTACAATCTGTATTCGGTCAGCTTTCACGTTTTGACTTATGATATTCAAATAGAGTACTAGGTCAAACTGGTCAAACGTGATCTGTCGGTCATGTCTAGGGCATTTTCAGAAGTAATTGTGCTCATTTTAAAAATTTTGTTTCCTGTGATCTTGGTTACAGGACCTCACCTCTGCACTGACCAGAAAGATCACACTAAAGACCCCCTTGATCTCATCTCCAATGGATACGGTTACGGAGTCCTCGATGGCCATTGCCATGGCGGTAGGCTGTTTTTAGGGGTGTGGAGGCTTAAGGTGCTTGAGTTCCAACAGCTTGTCTAAGGATTTTTTTTTTGTGTCATTTCACAGCTCATGGGTGGCATTGGAATTATTCACCACAACTGTACTCCGGAGTTCCAGGCCAATGAAGTGAGGAAGGTTAAGGTAGGTTCCTGTGTTTCAAATAAAGGACAGCACGCAAGTGCCACTGTGTCTTACTATCCGTGCATCTGCCTTCCTGCCCTGTGTAATGCGCTTCCTGGGATTGATCATGTGACTAACCAGAGGAGAGTGACAGGCCTTCTCTCGAATGGCAGAAATTCGAGCAGGGCTTCATCACGGACCCTGTGGTGATGAGCCCGCGCCACACGGTCGGGGACGTGTTCGAGGCCAAGGCACGGCATGGGTTCTCGGGAATCCCCGTCACCGAGACGGGCAAGATGGGCAGCAAGTTGGTGGGCATCGTCACCTCCCGTGACATCGATTTCTTCACGGAGAAGGACTACAGCCGGCCCCTGGAGGAGGTGTGTCCTTGGCCATCTCCGTCTCATTGTTTCACTATCCCGCTGTGACTGAATGCTTTCCCTCTGCTGTTTTGGGTCCCGTCGTTCATGACTGGCAACAGGAACCAAAGTGTCAGACGCTTTAGTGATCACATTCCGTTCCTTGCCAGAACTTATCTAAAACGGCCTATGGTTTGATCCTATGTACAGATGGATGTTATACAGGCAGCAATAGGCCCACCCTGGGTCTGAAACTATTCTCTTTCAGGATATGACCAGTGGCAGGGTTTATTATCACTACAACCGGGCATTTCAAGGTTTGCCCCCTGATGGCCACAAGTGGTCACTACACTGGTGATGGGGCAAAGTGACTGTCATGGGGACCCAGGCAGGACATTCCTCTCTCCTGCTAGTTATGTATATTTCTGTTATCTATATCACCTCTGGATCTGTTTCCCAGGCGATGACCAAGCGTGAGGACCTGGTCGTGGCCCCAGCTGGTGTCACCCTGAAGGAGGCCAACGACATCCTGCAGAGGAGTAAGAAGGGTGAGTCCCAGAAGCTGCCCCCGTGCAGCTCGGCTGGTGGACGTCCCTGGGTGGATGATGTCGTTTGGTTTCACGTTGACCTTGATCGTATCAGTGACCTCATTCCCTACTGGTGACTCTCACCTCCACACTCTCGCTCTCACATTCGAGGCCAGTTCATAGGAGGCTCGTGGTTGTCTCAGCTGGCATAAACGATACACCTTCCGACTTTCCTTTGGGGACGGGTGTGTTTTTCACGGGGATGCCACCCCGAGCTTTGAAAATAAATCAGTTTTGTCTCATGCACGGTTTTACAATGTGCAGTGACATGTTTGCTGGTCCAACTCCAAGACTGCGCTAACGGATAACGTAAGTGTGAAAGAGGTGAAGTGTCGGGTGCAGTGCAAAGTGTCAAATGAATAACTTAGTATTTACTTAGGGACAATGTACAGTGTGAGTATATACTGGAGCTGGACAGATGTAGGCTGCAGCGGAACATTCTAGATCCTAGACGCAGTACTTATTAATGAAGCATCTGAATCGCTGGAAAGCTCTCTCTCTCCTCTCTCTCTCTCTCTCCCTCTCCCTGGGATCCCTAATGGTCTTCCTGGGCCTAAAACCTACATCTCTGCCGCAGTGCGTGTCAGGAGTGCAGCTCCAGGAAAACACTGATGTTTCTCATTTGCCCCCCCCCCGCCCCCCAGGTAAGCTGCCCATCGTGAACGACAGCGACCAGCTGGTGGCCATCATCGCCCGCACGGACCTGAAGAAGAACCGGGACTACCCGCTGGCCTCTAAAGACTCACGCAAGCAGCTGCTGTGTGGCGCCGCCATCGGGACCCGCGACGACGACAAGTACAGACTGGACCTACTGGTGCAGGGCGGGGTGGACGTGGTGGTACTGGTGAGTGTCACCTTCACGGGAGCTGCCGTGACTAACCCACATGACAGAATGATGCCACCAACGTGGACAGCGTAATGTCACCAGGTCACTAAAGGCCACTAAAAAAATGTAAAGTTTGAAGTTTGTCGCATATGTGGTCACACGCTGCACCATCGTGCAGTGACATTCCTCTCCACTGGAATGTACTGGATTTGAAATGCAAAGAGGAAAATCAGTTTAACAGAATAAAAATATATAATAAAATTAAGATAAAGTGAAAGCTCCACATGGCTATGACCTTGCATAGGACAAGCGGGAATGGATGGATGGAAGGTAACAAAGATAAAATGACTACAAAATGGGCCAAAAAAAAAGTAATAGATCGGCAATGGAAGTGCGCTGACAGTGACGTGTAAATGTATTCATTTTGCACCACAGGACTCGTCACAGGGGAATTCTGTCTACCAGATTAATATGATCAACTACATTAAGCAGAAGTACCCGGAGCTGCAGGTGGCGGGGGGGAACGGTGAGTGGGTGACTAGGCCGGGAGGTCGGGTGGTGAGAGCTAGGTGCTAAGCTGCCCTCCCCCCTCCATGCAGTGGTGACAGCGGCCCAGGCCAAGAACCTGATTGATGCCGGCGTGGACGCCCTCCGCGTGGGCATGGGCTGTGGCTCCATCTGCATCACGCAGGAAGGTAGGAGTACCGCTGTCTTTCTGGGCTGGAACCACAACCCTGGCGGTGATCATGTGAGTGATTTTTGTCTGCATATCCCGCCGCGTCATCCCCGCAGTCATGGCCTGTGGCCGGCCCCAGGGCACGTCCGTGTACAAGGTGGCTGAGTATGCGCGCCGTTTTGGCGTCCCGGTCATCGCCGACGGCGGCATCCAGACAGTGGGACATGTGGTCAAGGCCCTCTCCCTGGGCGCGTCCACAGGTATGCTCACATCTGACAGCAGTGGCTCCTTTCAATCAAGCTGCTTATCGCGCATAACATACCCGATCCCTCGACCCTTACATCCGCAGTGATGATGGGGTCGCTGCTTGCCGCCACCACGGAGGCCCCGGGCGAGTACTTCTTCTCCGACGGCGTGCGACTGAAGAAGTACCGTGGGATGGGCTCCCTGGACGCCATGGAGGCAAACAGCAGTAGCCAGAAGCGCTACTTCAGGTAAAGCGCCCCCTAGTGTGTCAACAGTCCGGCCGCCCACTTGCCCGTTGCAGTCATGTGACACTGTATGTGTGTGTCTGGCACAGCGAGGGTGACAAAGTCAAGGTGGCCCAGGGGGTATCGGGCTCCGTGCAGGACAAGGGCTCCATCCACAAGTTCGTGCCCTACCTGATTGCCGGCATCCAGCACGGCTGCCAAGACATCGGCGCCAAGAGCCTGTCTATCCTCCGGTAAGTGTGTCCACAGGTAATCACACGTGTGGCTGTGTGTGTGGTGTGCGGGTTCCTGCGAACCAGTGTCATGTGTATGGAAGTGAGGAATGCAAAGGAATTGCCGCCGTCTTCAGTTTTAACATCCATCCAACTTTCAGCCACCTGTCCTAGACGTGTTCATGGGGTAAATTGAATTTGCCGTCCGTGTCAGCGGGGAATGACTGTCCCTGTGACTCCGCAGCTCCATGATGTACTCCGGAGAGCTGAAGTTCGAGAAGAGGACCATGTCGGCGCAGCTGGAGGGGGGTGTCCACGGCTTGCACTCGTAAGTCCCTCCCTCTCCGCCGGAGCTAGACGAATGGGGTCCTCCCACTCCCGTCCCCAGAATCCATCACTGGGGACTGAAATTCCATTTAATTTGTATTTTTTCCTTTTATACTATAAGATGCATTTATTCCGAATTCGTTACCTTTTGCTGATTAACTTGGGTGACTGCTGTTAATGGCTGGTGATGGTTAATGAATCCACTGAGCCATGTTTTCATGTCAACCCCCAGCAGCACGTTAGAGGCAGACTACTGACTTGGGGGGGGCATAGTCTCACTTGGTAGTTGGCCAATACCTCTGGAGAACTGATACTGCATTTGTAGAATAAAGTATGTATTTAATTTGTGGTATCGTGTTTAAGAGGTGAATAGACGTCAAAATGTCTTTTCTCCCCCCTGCTCATGCATGCACCATAGATATTCCTTTGTGCCATGTAAGTACGTCACCTCTATACTAACGGCCCGGTTCAGTAGCTGCAGCTGATTTGGTGGTGTGTTTAAGCTCTGGGAAGGGGTCGGTCCTCTCTGACTGTGTGTGTCCTCGCTCTTTGGGGACGACGGTGTCAGCGCTGTATGTGTCTTCAGTCTGTTTGAAATCCCTCCATGAGGAATTATACCTGGGAATTGGCTTTAGGACAGCATTGTTTTTTGGCCTATTTCAGCATTACTATGCTTTCTGCTCATAAAATATATCGCTTATGGTATCCAAAAGCATCATTTCAGGGATTGAGTTGTTTTTTTTTTTTCTTTGACAAATTTCAGATACGATGTACATTGCTGACACCAATGAAGTGGTTTTTTTTTCTTTTAATGAAGTAATTTTGTTAGTAAAAATTATATCTACAACTGTAACAAATCCTACATGCCCCTCCCTGCTCTGTATCTCTACAGTTACGAGAAACGGCTTTACTGAACCTGGAGGCAGGCCAACAACCAGCCTGGCTCCCAACATCCCATCTCCAGCGGCAACCAGACACAATGGGCACATCTGATACTGTCCCAGCTAACCCAACCCCGCAGCCCACACACACTACCCCTGCCCCCACCTGCAGATTTGCACTATCAATTTGCCAGTGGAACACCTGGGCTTTGAAGCACCCCCGGTCATGTGCGCCCTGAGCCAGCGTACCCCACCCTAAAGTAACAATGCGATTATCAAGGTGACGGGGGGGGGGGGGCGTTTGGATGCATGTTATCTTTTTTCAAATACCATAGGTCCCTCAGTCTTTTCTGAAAGCGTTTACAGCCAGGCGGAGCATCCGGAATCCCCCAGCGACCAGGCTTACCCTGATACATGGCGTGACCCCAAAACCTAGCCTTGTTCGTTTAAAATTATCACATGAAACGTAGGACAGGGTCCGTTGCAGCGCATTTCGAGATTTAAACATAATGCAAGCGTAATTCCATACTGCCGTGGCACCCCGGGACCTGTAGAAAGTGACTTTGAGGGCCCTTGGCCGGGACAGCAGGCTGTCCGTTTCTGTCAACACAGGGTGTCGCGGGGAGCAAACACCGAACGGTAGCCTTACTGCAGGGACATGCTCCACCTGAGAGCCTTACCGTGCGATCGTCGTGTGTGATGCTGAACGAAGACAAAACTGGAATTTGACCAATAATAATTTTTTTAAACTACAGATAAATCATGAAAAATCCAAGTAAATAGGTGCTATTTTCACCATTTCGTCATTTATTTGTACAGCCAGCCTTCATTTCTGTCCAGTTAGTATGTTATACCACCATGCCTTTGTGTAGCTAGGCCTGGGTTCGTCACCTGTAATAATGCAACCAAAATAAACGTGGTTGTTTAGCTAGCAATATACCAGCCTGCTTTTCTGTCATGGGTTTGCGTTACAACATTACATGTAGTGATAATCATATGTGCGACAAATCATTTAATTTATCTTTTTTGATGGAAAGTGAAGAAAATCCTAATGATCTCCGTTTGTGTTCCTGCTTCAGCTTTTCCCCGGTGAACCGACTGCAAAACTTCCACATCCCTAAAACATCGGTTTTGTTCGTGCAATGAAATTGTTGCCTTTTTTTATTTTATTTTTAAAGTTTTCAGTGAGTTTCTCTCGTGAAATAAGGTTGACTCTCCTCTCTCTGGAATTACTGGGTCCTGACTGAGAAGGTATGTCAGAGGTCACAGGAAATGCAATGGCGTGGAACAAATACGTTATTTCCATCAAATAAATTTATGACGCAGATATATTTTTTTTTATTGGTTTCCTGCCATTTGGATATAGTTGCATCTCAGGTTTTGATTGGTTTGACCTTGAGTAATTTGTATCAGCAGAAGCGTTTACAATGTACAAAAGGTTATTTATGCATAAATAAAAGTATGTATTGAGTGTTCCGGTACATATGCTGTGGATATAAATGTAATAGATGCTGTATAATATTCGTTTTCTAGCCATACTCTGAGTACAAGAGTTGTTTTTGTAGACTGATTAGAATATAAAATTTTAAGTATATTTTCAGTTTTTTCAAGCTGTGTTAAATAGTTAATTATCAGAGGTGAAATGACAACGCTAGCTGGACAAATCCAGTCTTATTGTGGCTTTACTAACTTGCAGTTTTTTAAAATTGAGATTTCATGTAATAAGTCAGATTGCCGCCTGTAAAGGATAAATATATACTGTATTTTTTTTGGTCATATGCAACGCTGAACTGCCTGACGTCTGCTTTTCACTGCCCCGTCTAACGTAATAACGAAAAATTAACAAACTGAGCAAAAACCACATCACCACAACCTCAAGTTCTGAGTCCGTGAGGAACAATCATGGTGAAGAAACACCTTTTCATTTTCACTGTTGGAAAAGACTTCATGCGATGTAGGTCAGTATAATTTTCTTTGTGTTGTTCTTGTGGATAATGGCTCCTTGGTTTTAGCCCCCTCTGCGCTCAGGACCATCGGCCGCACCGGCCTGTCATGCCGGCTTTCTGTGCTCCTTGTGTGCGCCAGTGAATTGCGTTGCATCTTCCGTCTTGGTTTTTCAGTGTGCAACGGGATATTCGAAGCTTTAAGAAATATTCACAATGTTATTGCTAATTGAAATTAAAATGCATTTTAAATAAAACGTTGTATATATTTCATTCTGCGTTGCACTGCAGTAGACTTTATAGTAAACCTATTAAATGTTTAGATCAAGTGTGGGGCACCTGTTCCATGGAGGGCTGGTGTGGGTGTGGGTTTTTGGGATGGTACTCAATCAGCCAGTAACAATGGGTCCATGGGACTGGAGGTGAGAACCACTGCTTTTTTACTGGCTGATTGGAAATGGATCATGGACACTGGACCTCACTGGAAGAGGTTCCCCACCCTTGGTTTAAATGAGGACCTCAGACTAGATTGTGAAATACTCTTTAAATAGTTTTGTCTTAAGGTGACCAATTGAAATTCTTTAGTTTATTACATATGCATCAATGTCCTGCTTTATTTTAATGATAATATGTGGGCCATCTGTCTGCAGTCAGATTTGTAGATGTCAGTAGGACCTATATACTGTAGTATTGTACCAAATTCACAGATTGCATGCACCTCTGAAATATAGAAATGACTGCAAGATTCCGTCAAGTTCTTTTATTTGTTATAGGAAATGAACATCATTCTGAAAGAAGGATATCACTGAAAGCTTTTCTCCATATACGTTATCACAATAGAAATCTGCTATTTTTCCATAAACATTTTAAGACATGCACATAAGAATAGCACAATAAATTAACTCTCCATGTAGAAAATATTTAATGCCTATTTAACAACGCAGAGAAGACTTGCAGGTAAATGACACAAATCTAAAACTGAAAAATAAATCATTTTTTAATATAAAGTGAAATGGGTGTTAAGAAACGTTATAACAAATATTTTAAATAAAGCACATGGTGATGTTTCGAACCTTGCAGGTTTCCAGTAGATGGCACTGGTGCGCTGCTACAATACTGCTGATATTTTCTTCCTCGTTACATCTAACGGTTACAAAAATAGTACTGTTCCGTTTGGAAGTGACAATGCGGAACAGATAGGACGTCATTGTTTATTAAATCATAACAGCAGTCTGGCAATTTTTTTTTTGTTTTTGCTTTTCAAAACCTTATTTTGTAATAGTTTTTACTTATATAATTTCTAGTACAAGGTATCTAATAAGTAATGTGGATAATGAATTCAATTATTCTTTAAGTGCTTTATCACAGTATTATTTAAGTCTTGGCAAAATGTATAGAACTGTACAAATGTGTTTTTGAATAGGAAAAAAAAATCAGTGTCCCAATTTGAGACACAAATATAAGAATTTCTCTTTCTTGGCATATTTCATTCCGTGGCACTTTTGCGACACATTTCTGTTTCCATTAGGTCTGGTGTCCACCCAGCTGGAATGAAAACCCTCAAGGATTAAAACCCAGGAATTCAAGGAGGGGGTGGGGGCTGTCCAAATCTGGGAATCGGAAAGTTTAGCGTTTCGGCAATGCTACATGATCCATGACAGTGTGCTGGTTGGCGTTTGTTTGTTTGTTTTTTTTTTAATTGTGAGCAGAGGGATAGAGCTAAACAATAGCACCTTGGCTACAGACCTTTGCTATATTTAGGCACCCCAGTGAGTCCTGGTGCTTCTCGGTCTGCATTGTCCATGTCATTGCCCCACCTACAGGTCAATGGTGTCGCTGCAGACACTAAGAGTATCGATCTGCCGACACGCACTAATGAACTCAGCCTGGACGGCCAGGTCCTGTGAGTTGTCCTGGTGCAGGCTCTCCTGTGAGGCTGAGCCCAACACCTGGTACCGTCTTTGAAGGTTGAGGTTACTCTGGGACAGGTGGCCGGGCCCGACACGGCCACTGCCTAGGGGGGTGGCACCCTGGCCCAGTCTCTCTGGGCTTGAACAGAGCACCAGGGAGGAGCCATCCAGCGAGGCCTGGAACACAGAGCTGGAGTTGCTGCCATGCCAGTGATCGGCGGAGGAGGAGAAGGAGGCTACGTCCTGCGTGCGGTGCCCAGACAGGGTGGGGCCCTTCAAGGGAGCTGGCAGAGCCTGGGGGGCCTCCACGTCCGTGCAGGAGGAAGTCCGGTACAGGCTGCGGTCAGCCGAGCTCTCCCAGAAGGAGTGGCTGTCGGAAGCCGGCTTGGTGCTGAATGACAGGTTGCTGAAGGAGCTAAAGATGCTCTGGGGGAATAGGGCCTCACTGAAGAGGGCCTCATCGATGCTCCGGCGAAGGTTGATGGGTGAAGGAGGTCTCAAATCTGCTGTGGAGTCGCTATCCAGGTGCAGGCTGGCTGAGGAGGACTTCAGGGAATCAGCCTTGGCCTTGACGTGGTCTGTGTCTCTGACGGCCAAAACCCGGTGGCTATGGTAGAGGAGGTCTAGCCCGTCGACACTGTCGAGGCGGTGGTCCACCAGTGCGTAGAGGGGTAGGCACTCAGATTCACCACGGGCGATGGTGTCACAGATAACCAGCTTCTCCTGCTGTGACCATGGATAGTTGCTGGGCAGCACTGACGACTTCATGGCGAGGTGGCCGCGGAAGACTTTAGGCCAGCAGCTAGGCTGGGGGAGGTCACTGGAGCAGCAGAGTGGGTGCATGACAACAAAAGAGAGCGTGAGGCACACGCTGGCCTCACACACGCGACAGCTCAGGTGGAAGGCCCACCAGGGCCAGGGCAAAAAGACCTCTGCACCTCCCAAGCCCAGTGCATGGAGCATAGCGTAGAGCTGCAGGCCAGCACATGCCAGCACGAAGAGGGAGGAGAATACGGCGGTAGCTGCCGCCCGGTCCCAGTCCTTGGCATCGGCAAAGGGGCAGCGGTTGTAGCGCTCGACGGGCGGTGATGTGTTGTTGAGATGGTAGATGTGCTTGGAGTCAGCTCGCACATAACAGTAGAAGACCAAGTAGGTGGTGGCTAGGGAGGCCGCCAAGACCACGAAGGCCCCTTGGGAGATGAAGAAGAGGCAGGGGAGCTGCGTGAAGACCTGGAGCAGGGCCACCGAGCCGAATGTGGTGGCGAAGTGCAGCAGCACCAGGACAGCCAGGAAGCAGGGGTGCTGGAGAACGGAATGGGAGAGCTGCATCCGGGAGCGCATGGAGAGCAGCAGGAAAACGATGCCAAAGGCGGCGGTGAGGCACGGGAAGGGGGCCTCGTACAGGAGGAGGGTCCCCGCTGCTGGCAGCTTGTCCTGGTGACTGTAGGCATCATAGAACAAGGAGAAGGCCCTGCTGCTCCCGGCAATCAGCAGGAAGAGGCTGACCAGGGCAAAGTAGCCACAGCCTGACGGGCACCGGAAAGGGAGGTACGACAGGTTGATCACAGCAAGGGCAGCCACCACGGCGAACAGAGAGCCCAGGCCGTAGATGTGGGCCTCCCATGCCACCCCCCACGTGGCCATGGCCGTGTTCCAATCCGAGTACAGGGGCACAAACATAGGCGGGGTCAGGAGCAGTAAGGGGTTGTATGATTGGTTGGAGGTGGCGTTGTCATCCGGGAAGGCGGGGTTCCAAGCATCAGAAGTGTTACAGGCCCCGGAGATGTCCGAGTTGCAGTCAGGTAGTGAGTACAACTCGTTGGGCGTTGTGTCCAACAGCCAGACCTCATTGGTTGGGGTTCCTGCAGAACAGAGGCGAGTTACCACCACTGGCCCTGCTGGACACTTGGTCATTAACACCCCAGGTCTCAACAGCTTTCAAATGCATGCACACCTCCCAGGAATTTCTCAGAAATGGATGTTGTGTACGTAACCTTACATGCTTAAATTTCTGCCGGGCTTTCCATTGAACTTCTGCCAGGTTGAACACTCATGTTGCCATCTAACAGGTTATTGCATTATAAGTAAAGTAGAACAAAGTAGGTAATATCTAAATGGGTCACACCCTAAAACTAGATTGAGAAAGACCTGGGATATTGACCTGGTTGCTGCCCTCATTAATGAGACTATTATTCTGCAGGAAATGAGAGTTGTTTTTTTGATTGCGTTATACTATGTATTGTGTCAGTCATTAAATAGTTATTTCCGGAATATTGTTATCTCACATCTAACTATATTCTCTTTTGTAATTGCAGCTATTAACAAATATATAATTAAAATGTACACTGCTAATGTAAAAGTTATTTTATCAAATCTTTTAGTGCCTCCATAGATCCGTTAGAAGTATTAATCACTCAGGGGCTTTTGGAATCATCTTCACATTCCCACCCCTGCTAATTAACCTAATATGTTTTCCACTGTGAAACTAAATGTGTGAGATGTTACATTTTTTATTCAGAAACATACATTTTAATCAATAGTTAATTTAAATAATAGGCTCCCCAAGAAACTCACCTTTTAATACACTAGGTTTGACTACAGAGACAAATGTGTTTGTCTCATACGAAAAAAATATATATAGAGATTTCCTATACAACTATACCGGAATATGTGGCAAAAATATCAGTAAACAGTGATTCATAACCGTGATACATTGTCGGGTTTTTTCTTTTTAATTACGTATGATTTATACATAACTTGCCAAAGTGAGGTAATTGTTTAAACAAACACCCTGGGTAGAATATATCCCTCAGAATCCACACCGAACCGCCGGCAGACATGTGGGCGACACCGACTTCACCTTGCCTTTCTTATGACCGAACTGGGTCATTTTTGTTATCCGCTGCAATCTTACGATCCACTCCAGTCCCCTTTAAAAACTACACCAAACGCACAGATTTATCACGATGCACACCCCCTAGCCTAGAAGGGAGAGGACACAGCATCGATCTAACTGCACAGCAGAGTAAAATGCGCCGTATGCATAAAGCGTACGAAGCGTTACAGGATCAGAAGCCTAAACTAAATAAAAGCGCGATTGCTGACTTCTTATCTACAGCTCCAATATGGGAAGAACAGTAAAACGGCAAATGTTTTTAAAGTTTGTTTTAGACTTTTATAGTACTAGGATAACCTCTGAGATTGAGAGGACCATGATGGTCCTTCGGCGCCCTACAGTATCTGCGCTCTGCTGGGGGTCTGTTACCGGCCGCACCCTTTCCCCGCGGCCGATCCGTTGCTTTGTTACCGGTGCCCGGGGCATCGTGTACCGCCGCCTCTCTGGGCGGGTTTACTCTTCCCTTTCCTCTCAAAGCCCACTGGCTCTAAATATACTTGCCTTACAGAACATTTTTGGTCGCTCCAGTTAGCATCAGGGCGCACTGTTCTGACTATTGATTTTATTGCGCCACAGCATTTTCTCATTACTCACGCAGTGTAGTTTCTTGCTGCAGTTGCGTAACACCGATTATTATTTTTGACAATTATGTTTATTTTCAAGGGTGGCATGGTGGTGCAATGGTTAGCACTGTTGCCTCACACCTGTGGGACCTGGGTTCTGGTCTCCGTCTGGGTTTCATGTGTGTGGAGTTTGCATGTTCTCCCTGTGTCGTCGTGGGGTTTCCTCTGG
>JABFDZ020000001.1:5464202-5477513 GCA_019775955.2 Pollimyrus isidori
TTCTTATAATGGCGCCCATTTGGTGGCCAAACATCTTACATCCGGGGGGGGGGGGGGGGGCGGGGGGTAAATTTACCCGTGAAATACACAGTTCCCCCCCCCCCCCCCCCCCCCCCCACACACACACACACACACACCACAACGGGCATTTACTTGCATCACTGCTTCTGAAAGTTATCCTTTCCTGGGGAGCCTTCGACTTATCCAACAATTGGGGCGAGTTATTAAAAATACCACGCGCTCCGGCGCCCAGGGCTCCTTCGGGAGGCACAGGGCCGCTTTTCAATACTTAGGTTGGCTTTTTTCAGCAACAGGCGAAAGAATAGACACGAAATACATTGTAATATATTTTAAATGGAACTTTGAGCAATGATTAAATTTGTTTAATTAAAATGTCCAGTCATGTTTAAAACATGACAGCAGCAAAATATTATGTAAGTAGAACGCTGTATAACAGTGCCAGCAAAAGAAAGCAATCACAAGGGCGTTCAGATAGCCTACATATTTCGTTCATGCTGTAGGAACAATTAGTTACGAGCAAGCAGTCAAGCAAAGCTTGTACCAACTAGTAAAACACATTTAGCTATGAAGAGTTGACAGGAAAAAGCCGTCATTATTCAAAAGGCCGGTAAAATAAATTTTCAAAAACTGAATTGGTTGAAGCGGGCGCCACCTAGTGTCAGTTGAAGTGCTCAATGATGGATATTTATAAAATACGAAACAACTAAAAATTATTATAAGCATAGGGCCTACGTGCATATGATGTTAACGCAAAATTGATCACAAAACTGATGTACTAGAATGAGCTGTTTAGTGTAGCGCAAGCTAAAACCCTTGGTTCCTTTAAATCGGAGCTCGATAAGATTTTGACCATTTTTCAGGTCACGTTACTGAGTAGCTAAAAACAAAGTAACATTTTAAGTCCACAGCAAAATTGTACTGTATAAGCGATATGAAGGATGAAGAGATTTATGTTTAACTTAAATTATTATTTTACTTTCGGGGGTTTTGCAATTCTATAAATAAATTTCATTTTATATTACTGCAACCAAAATGTATAAATTGTAATATTTTTTTCTCCGAAACAAGTAAAAAATTTTCTATTACTGGCTGTTAATAAGCGAGTAATGTTTTTTTAAATATTTATTTATTCATATATATTAAAAAAACATAAATCCGGAACTGAATAAATCAGTCCCCGGAAGTTCGAGTCGGAATTATTTTCGGTGGTCAACTTCCGTTTTGTGCCAAAAATGGCTGCCGCCAGCGGTAAACGTGAGCGTTGCATGGTGGTCTTAAATATATGTGATATTTGAAAAGAGATCCAAGTGTGTCCGTGTTGATGCATTTTCAGTTAAATGAGAAACTGAATTGATGTTATACGGGTAACAAAATACTCGAGTTAAAGCGCTAAGGGCGGATTAGGTGATTCGTTGTGTTCAGTGGTTCTTTACCATAAAGTTCAAAATGTCTGTTCCAACTTTATTTGTTCGAAATTTGCCGGCATCTGCCTCTAATGGACGCATGGAAGAAATATTTGCCGAAATAGGACCCGTGAAAAGTTGTTTCGTTGTGAAAGAGAAGGGTAAGCCAACATAATTGAGTTACTCGATATAACTTGAATCAGTTAATGTAAATCTTGAATTCTGTTCATGCTTAATGTAAATTTAAAGACAGCGAAGGACTGTCATCGTTTCACTTTGCTACTTAAATTGTTTATTGTTTAGGAACCGACAAATGCCGGGGGTTTGGATATGTTACTTTCTCTATGGAGGAGGACTCTCAAAGAGCTTTAAAGGAAATCAAGGAATACGATGGACAGAAAATATCGGTCTCCGTAGCAAAGAAAAAACTGGATAACAAGAAGAAAGGAGGTATGACAGGGCTTTCGTTCGTTACAGATTCTGTACTTTACAAAGTAACGAGATTTTCTGTGACGTTTCCGATTGGACTTCTAAAGTCATAACATTTTCGGGAAAGGAACCTAAACTGGCGATATGAGAAGTGAGGTCGGCGCCTTACTGTTTGTTTTGCATACAGTTAAAGTGCCATATATGTCTCCTTAAGCGACCAAGGAGTCTGCTCCAAAAGAACAGAAATCAAAAGATGTGAAAAAGAACAGAAGGAAAGCGAGGCTGATCATAAGAAATCTCAGTTTCAAGGTACGTGATCATATGATTGCGATTATGAAGGCATAGGAAATAAACTATTGTTTTTGCTTAGTAAACATGTAACTGTATTTTCTTGTAGTGTACTGAGGGTGACCTCAAAGAGGTCTTTTCGAAGTATGGGACAGTACTGGAAATGAAAATTCCCCTAAAGCCAGGTAATGACACATGTTTGATTACATATTTCAATATAAATGTAGCTTTTCTACACAGATCTTCAGAGCGTCATTGTTTTACGCACCATGATGAATCTAGAAACATCATCATGATTTATGAAAGTGGTTGCTAAGGTTTCATAATGGATGTTTGAATAAATGTTTTCTGTAGATGGGAAAATGCGTGGATTTGCATTCATCCAGTTTAAAAACATGCTGGAAGCTGGAAGAGCCCTGAGTGCTACAAATCTAAAGGAAATTAAAGGTATCTATGAACAAATCACATTAAAGGATTCTTTTGCATTGTGTATCTGAAATTTCAATTTTTAAACTGTATGCTGCAATCAGTGTCAGGGATTATTTCAAAATACATTCCTCATTTATTAAACTAATTAGTTTCTTAAAATGGGCTAGAGGTTGAACATCTATAAAGTGGCCACACAACGTTTGCTCAGAAATAAACTTGCACGTATCAACATGAAGGATCCTGTCCTGTGTACTATATTTTCTTTCAAAATAACATTTGATTCTTCACTATTAATTAAGTTGTGGTAATAGCAAAGCATACACCAAGACTGAAATCACAAACATACAACATGAATTAACCATAGTTGCCAACTTTGATTAGCTGGATGGAGTGAGATTTTCAATTTGACAGAAGTCTGCACACACATGCACACATGTTTACATGTAACAGTTTTATTACCCTGTGAATAGCTTGGAGAGTTTGTGAACCACTCCACTGTGTTTAATGTAGCTAATTTTAGGTTTATAATGGAATAATATATACTTGCTGTCTGATTTCTTGCAGGAGAGTCTGAAAGCATGAATGTCACACCTGATGCAAAAGAGTTGGCGATCCTGATTAAGTTATTATGGTGCATTTAACACCCTTTCTGCTCTTCCACAGGAAGGCAAGTAGCTGTCGACTGGGCAGTTGCGAAGGACAAGTACGTGACTACAGTTAATGTGGCTGCAGGTGATTAAGTCCACAGATTCATTTTGCAAGCAACTAGTTTCATTGAACAGTGGATAGATAATTTAGGATTTTTGGAGAAAGTCATTTTCTGTGTGGTTTAGCGGCTTTATGGTGCAGTGCTAATTAACTAATTACTGCTGTGTAGATGGCCAGTGGGGACAGCAGTGGGTAATTCTTTTAATGTTTTTGCTAATTACATGTAACGCATTTTGGTGGTTGATGGTTCTCTTGAAATTCTAATGCAGGTTCCAAAAAGAGTGGGGACGAGGCCACAGATCCGGAACCGGAGTCTGAAGAGGAAACCGACCCTCCGACTCTGAGCGCGTACGTGTCTGCTCCAGAACACAGCAGGTCTTTCGCGTCTCGCCGGACGCACTCCTGGCTTCCTAAATGCCTAAAAAATCTGCTGGAACTTAATGTGTTATTAAAATGCACCAGCAGCCCTTATTACACTTAATGGAGTGCAGTAATTAAATAAATGCAGTTTTGATGCAGCAGATTAGGGTCCCGAACCGTCTGATGTGCTGCGGTTACCCAGCCAGCACCGCTGTCATTTCCATACTCTGAGGATGCTGTAACCGCGAACATAACTGGTAAAGCGCTCTCAGCAGGCGGCGATCTCTTCTGGCCATGTGTAAAGCAGACTATCCCTGGGCATCCATGTGCTGAAACCTGGGTTCAGTCGAAATGGTAAAAATGGAGTTTATTGTGTATGTATTGAGCGCTTGAGTAACTGTAGTGTCAGCTGTTTTTCCTGCATTGTAATCCTGAGATTATATATTATATAATCTTATATATGCTTTGTCCATAATGAAGCCCTATGCTATGTCTTATGTTACCTCCGTGGTGTGTGACTGGCAGTTGGGGGTGCTATGAGAGGTCAGTGTAGCTTGGTGGGCTAAGCCTCTATGCCTGTGATCAGAAGATTGCCAGTTCGAGCCCGACACAACAGTCACATGTCTGTGGGCCTTTGAGTGAAGCCCTTAACCCCCTACTACATGGGCACCACTGCAGGCGGCTGCCCTTCACTGCCAACCTCACTCTCGCCTGCACATGTGTCTGTATGTCATGGAGAGCAAGATGGGGTTGGCGAAAAGAGAGAAGTATCAGCAAAGTGTCATTATTGATAGTAACAATATTATTATTTGATGCACAGTTTATAAGGCTGTAACAATATATGAATTTGTCATATACCATTTGGTGCATCTTTTTTTGTTTAATATATACAAAGAAACAAACAACTGAATACATTTATTGATACAGGTGGGACCTAAAGTCACAGGTGGATGTTCAGCATGGAAGCATTATGTAAATTGTGGATGTGAGTTGGTTACAGCTCATATGCTGGTAGCAGTCAATCAAAATTGGTCATTTAGGAATATTTCCCAGTAAAATACATCAATACCAGAGAGAGGCTGGTAAGACCAGGACTGTCTGCTGACTATGTAGCTGGAAACACATTGAGGATGCTAACTCATTTGAGACGATCATTCGCGTGAACTGTTTGTCTTTGAGCAGAGCAAGATGGAAAATACCTCTGGTGGCATTTAAGGGGCTTTGTCCAGGGAATTCAATGAAATAGCAAAACATAAAATGGAATGTACTCTGAAGTAGAGAACATGAGATTTAGATGGGATTTAGTTAATTATTATTATGTTATGTTTTTGATTCATTTACATAGGCCTATTTATGCTATGATTTGCAAATAAACATCTGTTTGGATTTGTTGTAGAAACATTGTTAGATTAATTGCCTTTGGGTTAGATCTGTTCTTAATTGTCTTTGTTTTTGCATATTTAGTAATTAATTTCAAAACAAAATCTGCTTTTTTTGCTTTACTGAACCTTGAACTTTGTGTACCTTTATGGTCCTGACAGTTAATTCTGTGCTGTAGTGATCTGACAGTATTGTGAGATGGCCCATTTTCAGGTAGGGTGGACATATTTTGGCTTTTCTGGTCCTCAGAATTGGAACTGCAGAGAAGGCTGATGATGAATCGGAGAGCGGGAGTGCCGAAGGTGGTGATGAAGAAGAGGGGGAGGAGGAGATGGATCAAGAAGAAAAGGAATCAACATCTGAGGGGGACTCGGATGACAGTGACCCTGGATCTGATGATGATGGCGATGATGATGATGATGATGATGATGGTAAGCATTCTTACTAGTGATGGATGTAATGATGCTTCATGAACCATTTGCTGCATTTTTTGAGCCCACTAGATGGAGCTGCATTTTCAAAAAAGGGCACAAAGCATGCCAAAATGCAGAACAAGAGCATGGTCTAGTGGGGACAAAAAAAATAGTGCAGATGGTTCGTGAAGCCTCATTTTGTTCTTGACTTTTCTTACTGATTTTTAAGCAAGTCTTTGTTTTGGTTTGTTAATGCAAGTATTATTTAGATGTATTATTTGGTACCAGGTCTTCTATCATGCATTTTTAAAATTTCTTTTAGAATGTCCACCTGTGAAGAAGCCTCTCCCCTCTGATGTCAATGAAGGAAGAACAGTCTTTATCAGGTCAGCAGAGGGAACATGATCACTGCTTCAAAATAATTACTAAAAGCCGCTTTCATTGATGGCTATAACAGGTTTTTGTGTTGGCGAGTCAGCTCCTGGTGTGTGTATGTATGTATATATATATATATATTTTTGTTACCTTTCAGAAATCTGTCCTTTGACGCAGGAGAGGAAGAGATTGAAAAAGCTCTGCTTGAGTTTGGAGAGATGAAGTACATTCGCATTGTGCTTCATCCGGACACTGACCATTCAAGAGGTTCTCCTTTTTTTTTTTTTATTTTAAATCCTAAAGCATCTGGCCCATCCCTCCACCCTCTGTGACTGTACCTTGGTATCCCTCTTTATGGGCCTTCGATAACATGGCACATCATAGTTTTTGGAGGGAAATCTTATTACCTTAATTTCTGGGTGTGTAGCCTGTTGCTGTGATCCTTTGTTGTGCGAGTTGGGTTAGTTGAGGTCCGTGGCTGTTGCCTGTGATCTTGATACAGTATAGCTGGTGGTACAGTACACAGCATCACGATCTTTGTTTCTCGTGGGCAGGTTGTGCCTTTGCACAATTTAAGACCAAAGAGGGGGCGGAGAAATGCATTGCTGCAGCGCAGGACAGTTCAGAGGTAAGGCGGGGTGTCGCTACGGCGATGGACGCCACCTTCCGGAACCTAGCAGCCGGTGCTTTTCAAGCCTGACATTCCCAACTTTGTCCCTCAATTGGCCGTCCCCAGAACGGTGGCATCCGAGTGGACGGGCGACGGCTGAACATCGTGCTGGCGGTCAGCCGTGACGACGCCGCCAAGCTGAAGGACAAGGCGGCGGTGAAGACGCAGACAGGCACCCGGAACCTGTACCTGGCCAGGGAAGGACGTGAGTGACTGGAACACGGGTGGAAGTGGGCAGGGGGCGCGTGAGCTTCCCTCCGCTTAGCGGCATACAAGATGCCTTTTGGGGGCAACTAGGTGGGCAGGGCAGCCTGTAAGCGCGTGAAGAGGGGTCATACAGCTTTTTTTTCCTGTAGCTTATATTTTTCTAACTTTCATTGTTTTTATTTCCTTATTTTGCTTGTTTGTTTAGCTTTTATTTTCTCTTATTCCATTTCAATTTATTCCGTCTTTAATTTCATTGAACTCTATTTTAGTTGCTTTTCTGCCTTTGGATTTATTTTAATCTCATATGTGAAGCACTTTCAGCTGCATTCCATGTGTGAACAGTGCCATATAAATATTGATTCTTGTTTCTCTTCATCTTATATTATTATTATTGATATTTTGGAAACCTCTCCTCTGGCCCGTGGCTGATGTTGGCTCTGCACCCCTCCCCCCCCCCACAGTGATCCGGGCCGGGACAAAAGCCGCCGAGGGCGTCCCTGCCGCAGACATGGCCAAGAGGGGGAGAGTAAGTCGCGACGGGCAGATGCTTTTATACTTTGGACATGGTCCTCATTGTATTTGATGTGATTAATCCTCCTGTTAGCATCTCCCACTGGTTTGTAATGTGTTGTGTGGCACTTACTGGTCACTCACTGGAGTCTTGGCTAGCTAGAGCTTGTAACCGAGTTTGCTCTCTGACGGCTGGATGTTTGTGTTATATCATTGGCTTGCTTTACATTGCTTTGGTCTAATCAGTATATAAATATATACATGAAAATGTCAATGGAATGGCTTTGAATACAGCTCAGAGGAGAAGGTAACATTGTAAGATGTTGTAACATTCCGTTTCGTCATTCTATGTTTGTGTGCCTTTAAATGTCTCTTAAATGTCTCCTGCTGAATTTTCTGGGGTTGATATTTTTGCTGGTGCTCATGGTTTGCAATACGTTTTTCCGTATTTATTTAATTAAAAATACTAGTTTGAAGAGCTAAAGCGGATAAAGCTGCGGGACATCAACGTCTTTGTGTCAAAGACACGTCTATGCGTGCACAACCTGCCCAAGTCGGTGGACGTGAGGCAGCTGCGGCAGCTGTGTGCCAAGGCAGCGGGTGGCGGGAAGGATGTACGTGTCACTGAGGTGAGGCCCTGCAGTCTGAACACTCATGGAAGTGTATTGGGTAGTGAAATCGTTGCCATGCTTATGCTGTACCTGCTCTTGCCACTTGGGGTGTTGCCATTTCATTGTCCTAATCGTCTTTATAAGATAAAGGATTCCTTCATATACATTTGAATCTTTCAGTACCAACAGTGGCAGTTTGTCAACACTTTTTGAAATCTGTATTTTTCTTAAGTATACTAGTAAATTTAAACAATTGCTTCAAATCTGTCTGTATATTTGATTTTTGTTGAAGGAATTGTTACTAGATTGAAACTAGCCCTCAAATGCAGTTACAAACATCAACCATTAGGGGGCTCTGTCGCTCCATTTTGTCATGGCTGTTAATCCACTTATTCAGGCTTCAGCTCTACGGAGTCAGGGACACAAGTTGTGAGTCATCCAGGTTCTCAACAGCCACACCCAGTTTTTCAGTCACGATGGCCTATGTTCCCTGGAGACTGACTGCCGCAGAATGGGCTTGTTTAATAGTTTGTTTGTTGGGGGGGTAGAGTTTTCTTGCAATTAGCCCAGCTCAACAATATTGGGCAGTGAAAAAAGATGAAATCTTCACATAATTTTGTTTAAATGAGTTTTTAATGCGTGGCGCAACACTGCTGATATTAAGTTTTGATTGCACACATTAATAGTGAAATTTTTAGTATGACAGCTGTAGTATTAATGTAGAATCGGTTGCTGCTTTTATAGTAAGCGGATTCCGTTAAAAATTAATTTTGGTTATTATTGGGCTTTGCATAACCACGATAGCAGCTTATGAAAATGTCTGCGGCAGTATTATTATTTTTCACGGTACGTGATTAAGAGCTGTCTCTGGGGGGCCCTCCCTCTCCCCAGTGTCATGTGATGTACGACAGGAAGCCGCAGGGCGGGAAGGTGGTTGGCCGCTCCCTGGGCTACGCCTTCGTCCAGTTCCAGCACCATGAGCATGCTTTGGCTGCCCTCCGGCACCTCAACAATAACCCCGAGATCTTCGGGCCGAACAAGGTGAGGGCAAGGCCGAGGTGCGGCCCGAATCTTGGCTCCGGCCAGAAGGAGCCCAGAACCGCCAATGTTTCTGCGTGCGTCTCTGAAGTCCTCAGGATTCTCAACCAGTTGACTTGACACTTTCAACCTGTATTTTTTAATAATTCGTCTTTCATACTGAGGTTCATCTGCGGCCTGACTATTGACCCATATTAATCATTCCAAGGTGCTGCTTCCGTTTTATTTAACCTGTTAGCTAAAGCAGAAAGAAACTGAGCTACAGTCCCTTTCTTTTGTATCAGTAGAGGGCGCCATTTGAGGTTCTAAATCAACCTTACGAGCATGTTTATATTTTAAGGTGCTGTGAGGCACTATTAGACAAATGGAAATTCTTTGACTGAATGGTTGACTATATCTGATTATGATTTGTTCAGGAATGATTTTTGCAATCAAGGGTCTGATGTTGCATTGCTCCTTGTCCATTAAGAGGCCCATTGTGGAGTTCTCTCTTGAAGACAGCAGGAAGCTGAAGCTGAAGGAGATGCGAGCTCAGCAGAATAAGGTATTCACCCCCCCCCCCGCTGACTTTAAAGAACCTTGTGTTTAGTGAGCACGCAGATGCTGGTTGGACCATCTGGTGCCTTGCTTTGGTTTGTATGAATCCCGTGGCTGATCGTGTGATTATATCGCTTTCGGGCCTCTGTGCAAGGCCCTTAATACTGAGAACTGCCCCAGGGATGCTGGATAAATAGCTTCACTCTCACCTCTGTGTGTGTGTGTGTGTGTGTGTGTGTGTGTGTCTCACAGGAGAAACAAAGCTAAGGAATCATCATGTGCCTCTACCAGTACAAATGACCATATAAAGTATAGTCATTATTGTCATTATCATGTTATTGGCAGACCCCTTTATGATTAAGTGGTTTGTGAATGAACCTCCAGCTCCATGCCAAACAAAACATGATGAAGCAGAAGGACCAGCCGCAGCAGCGAGGGAAACGGCAGGACCAGCCGCAGCAGCGAGGGAAACGGCAGGACCAGCCGCAGCAGCGAGGGAAACTGCAGGACCAGCCGCAGCAGCGAGGGAAACTGCAGGACCAGCCGCAGCAGCGAGGGAAACGGCAGGACCAGCCGCAGCAGCGAGGGAAACGGCAGGACCAGCCGCAGCAGCGAGGGAAACGGCAGGACCAGCCGCATCGCCCCCATGTGCCAGGTGGTAACGTAGTGGCACCCCCACAGGTGGCCCAGGACATCGCAGGCACATCCAAGCGCTACTCAGGCTTCAAGACCACACCTGTAGTGGAGGAGGTGGAGCTTGAGGACGGAAAGAAAAGAAGGAAGGTCCTACCCATGCCCTCACACAGGGGGCCCAAGATCAGGTAGAGGAAGAAGGCTGGCGCTGGTTTCCCTTGGGTCTACGGGAGCAGGGGTTCATATGAATGCATTCTGTATATTGTAGATTTGTATTTCATGTTCATCAGAAATAAAGGGTGCATATGATGTCATTCTTCTGAACTCTGACACAGGGTGGAGTTGATCCCTCTGGTTTTTGTCCTTGTCACTGTAGGAAACGGGATAAGGGCAAACGACCGATGGCGGAGCCGAAGAAGCTGAAGAATCACCCCAAGCGGAATGAGCGAGCACCTTTCTCCCGCATGGAGAAGGAGAGTCAGTCCAGGAGTCAGGTTGGTGTTCTGACATCAGAGGGGTTTGTTTGCCGTCACCAGATGCTCTACTAGGTATGGTTGGGGAAGATGGTGGCACAGTAAGTAGTGCTATGATTTGGCAACTGGAGGGTTGCAGGTTCAAGCCCTGGTTCGTCCTGACCCCATCAAAGTGTCCTTGAGCAAGACCCTGAACCCCTAATTGCTCCCATTGTGCAGGTTGGCACCTTGCATGGCAGCCTTCTCCACCGGTGTGTGAATGTGAGTGTGGATGGGTGAGTGTGAGGCAAGTATTATAAAGTGCTTTGAGTACTCGTAGGAGTAGAAAAGCACTATATAAATGCAATCCATTTACCATTGCTAAACTGCTACCACATGGACACATGTCGGCAGGTGACGGCTGATTCTTGCATTCCCGTTTTGCCAGTTGACCCAGCATCCATTGGCGTGTAGCTCGGTCAGTGCCTTAATTTAATGCTAGATCTTGATAGACCTCGGATCTAGAAGCACTTTGGCAGCTTTCATAACACAACCGCTTCAATGAACATTCTAAATTGGAGCAAGCAAGGCTTTGCTGAATCGAAACAGACATAAGCACTACTGTTACGCTTTCACATGGGGCCTCTGCATAAGGAGAGGAAGGACTTTGTGCCTGGAGAAGAGACATCAAGACTCTTTCAGTCATGCATGCAGACAGGGGGCCGAGGTGGAGGTTAACTGGGCCAGCTGGGGCGTAACATTTTGGCTGGTCCTCCCGCGCTGGTTGTTGCGGAGGAGTCCCACACGGGCAGCGTAGTAGCCAAAGGGAATTGAGGGGTATTCATCCATCTTATCTCCTGTGGCATGAGTCCATTTGAGGGAGAGGCTGTTGAATGACACAGGTGACTCGTGTTAAAATACTCCTCATAGTGGGTGTGCGATGTGTATCGCTGCATTTGTGTAGTATTGGGACTGTCCGATATTACAGGGTCTACTACAGGGTTAAAACTAAACTGTTTACTTAAGCTTGGCTGCGTCTGAGTTGTTCCGTATCTTTTTATATGGCTTCTGTATGTCAGCCTTTTTAAATGAGGGCTTTAGTGCTTTGGTTTAATACTGGAGTGATAGACTGCTTTTAAGTACTGGTCTCCTGAGAGCCGTACTTCTGCTAATAATGTACTTTGAGGGATATTGTTTTGCTCCTTGTTTTATTGAGACAGTCAGGCTACCAAGTCAGCGCTGCAGAACTTTATTGCGGCTGGGGGTTTGTGTATGCATCTTCATTAACCACGCCTGCAGAGGTGCACAGCCCACAATTCCTAAGACTTGACTGTAGAGGGCACCACTTGGATGTCCCAAGCATGCTGGGTGCATGCAAAAAAGAGTGATGTTAATCCCCACGTTGCACCCGATACATCGGTCGACCTCTACTGCAAATGTCTCAACTGACCAATCAGAATCTAGCATTCCAGGGAGCCGTGTAATAAGTCAAATTAATTATACTCAAATCACAACTAGACATGTATAAATAAAACATAAATCAATATCTAGTCACCTAGAGAACGGTGATGCTGTCTATAAGATAAAAACCACAGACAACTCTTGTAATACAATTAGGCAGACTACATGTACATAATATACTACGTATAGCTTCATCGGAAAAACTTGATGTGCTACAGAAAAACTAAACACAGATTTGAAATCGTCATGAAAAATAGTACAAAACCCACATAAAATTACCACTGATGAAAAGAACCTGTTAACTTGTGTAATTAGCATTAGGGCTGGGTATCGATTCAGATGTTTCAATTTGATTTCGATTTTCAAGTTCTTAATTCGATTGGATTTTGATTTTCGATTCGATTTCAATTCTTGGTTTGACAATATGAGTGAATATAGATTTAATACAAATCCAACATTTATAAAATAATAACAGTGAACATAATATTACAAGTGGTTAATTAATAAAAGGAAATTAAGAGCCACAAACCTGTATATAAACACTTTTGCACGAGGGGAATTGTGAGGAATTTTACTTTTGAATGCGTCTGAAATCATCAGTTGTCTGTTGGGCTGCGTGGGTGCTAGAATCTGCACGTGTGGGTGATGTCAAATGGCTCTGCAGATTTGTAGTATTATTACAGCATTTCACCTCAGTTACAAATAAGGCATATAGCTGTGTTCTTGTCCACTGTAACATTGAAAAAAATGAATCGGACTACATTTTAAAAAACGATATATCGAAAAATCATTTTTTTTTGCCTAGCCCTAATTAGCATACTAGACATCTTTAATATTTTTTTAAATAGACTTATTTTAAATAACCTTTTCAAATAAAAAAAAAAAAAAAAGTGTGGGATTAAACTGGTCATTCCAAATGTTTTTGGGTAGTTTCTCTATAGACTACTTTGCTCACTGCAAATTTAACATGTTCGTCGTACACTGTAAAAAATCTCCAAACAGAGCAGCCCCGTTTCCTCTGTTTTTTTGTCATGGAGCCTAACCCAAAGAAATCCAGCAGTATGTTATGTTGTTTGATTCTTCTTCTCTGACTTGGTTCATTCCAGGGAACAAGGTTTGACGAGGGCTAGGAAATATGCGCTAAAGATGAAATCGCAGTATTTTCAGCGATTTTTTCCAACATGGAATGATGACCAAATCGTTTTGCTAATGGTTATGAAGCATGTGCCTGGGATAATGATAAATTATGTCAACAGGCTCATACTACTTAAAATTGTAAATTGTGTGATAATTAGGGATGCTCATATTGACCGATTAACCGTTAACCAACCGAATGAATTTTGACCGATTATTACTATCAGTTAAACGGTTTAAAATGTTTATATA
>JABFDZ020000001.1:5485496-5500169 GCA_019775955.2 Pollimyrus isidori
AGTGGTTACATGAGTGTAGCCTTAAGGTACACATTTCCTAGCTTTTCAGGTTTCTGTCCTCAGCGAGTTCCTACAGGATTAACATGATAAGCAATCTTTATTACCTACACTCTAACACAACCACAGCTCTTGACCAAAGGTGAGGGCACGAACGTAGATCGACTGGTAAATTGATATGCCTAGAATACCTTACCAGGGAGCCATCCTGACCAGATGCCTGAGCCACCTCATCTGGCTCCTCTCGATGCAGAGGAGCAGCGACTCTACTCTGAGTCCCTCCCGAATGACCGAGTTTCTCACCTTATCCCTAAGGGAGAATCCAGCCACCCCGTAGAGGTAACCCATTTTGGCCACTTGTATTCATGACCTCGTTCTTTTGGTCACTATAGTGCATATGAAAATCTGTATAAATTCCGGCTTTGTTCCATGTTTTTCTTAAACAACAATGGATAAACCACATGGGAAAAAGAAGCATTTCAGCAACTGCAAAGTAGAATGTGATATTATTTGGTGGTATACATAAGTGGCATCAACAATAAACAAAAGTTGACAGAGTGGCACAGTGTGGCAGAGTCAGTTAAAAGTGTTGCTTCCAAAATATGCACGGTAGCCGAAATTAAAAAGAAGTGGTCAAACATTAAAATCGGTGTGAAAAAATGAGTGGCCGCTCACCATAAGAGTCTTGACAGCACAGACGAGGTCAGGGAATCCCCGGTCTCACACCCTTTGAGCAACTAGTTGTTGTGATGATTGGGGACACAATTTTATTGGGTGAGGGGGACGCCAATGTTAGCGCAGGTGAGTTTTTCTCGTGCCGTACTTTTTTGAATCAATTGCATGTTTATGTTTTCTATTTACATAAGCAAATTTGTTCTCTGAAGGTGACTTTATAGCAATGTGCGCGCAGTCCATAGCTTTGACTACATTGGGAAAACCAGACATACCTGCAAATTGCGTTTTGATATTTGCTTGTTCAACCACAGTGTAACGAAATTTTATATAGCTGGGTGACAAGTGTACTATGCCGTCCCATACAGCTGGCATGGCGCGACTCAGTGTTGACTGAGAAATACTTGGTCTGCAAGTTCTTCCTGAAAAGCACTTGCAGCTAAGAACCCGTGAGTGGACAGAACTAACAGTAACAGGTAGCCTATAGCGCAATTCCTCATCGTCTGACTTTGTTTTGCTGGCCCCAGTTTAGCACACAGCTCCAAAAGGATTGCTGTTGAACAACTTAGAAGCCAGTTATCGTCATGGGCCAGGAAATTAGTATATGATCCATGAATATGCGCTCTCTTCTAATATTATTCTTCCATAAGCTATGTCTTCCAATAATGCAAGAGCTGCCTTGGTAGTTGTAATAGTTTGGTTATTTTCTGCACCATTTTACTGCTACAAATTGAATAAAAATCAGTTGGCTTTTTGGGCTGTGGGTCGACCACGATGTCGGCTTCCTTCTCATTTTGTTCTGCCTCTTCTCTCATGGAGGGCACTGACTGCGCTTTCCTACCGAGGATGACCGCTTCTTCCTCTATCATCTTCTTGATCTCTTTGACATTCGGGTCGTAGTCACCTCTGTAGCGCGGGTCCAGGAATGTTGTCTTGTGCATAAGCTGCTGGCTTGCTTCTGGCAGAGCTTCATATTTCTTGTCTAAAATAGACGTGATGCGGGCTTTCAGGTTGGCTGTCAGTTGGCTGTCAGTTGGAGACGCTGCACAGGGAGAAGAGATGATGCGCTTACGTAATTCTCTCCAGACAGAATGTTTGTTTAGCGATTGCCACACATCCTCTTCTTGCCATGTGACGCTCACATTGACTCTACGATCTTCAGCGAGAACTCAATTGATGGGCGTCCTCTGCTCTAGCACCCTATCAATTATTTTTTGCTTAGAGCCCCAGCGATTTGCACAGTCCTCAAGGAGAAAATAAAGCCATTATTATTGTTGTTGTTGTTATTATTATTATTATTACCACCAATGATAATTAAAAAAAAACATAAGATGTGGTATTAAACCCAGAATTTTCGAAAAGGTGCACGAACAAATCTCAAACTTTCTCTTAAGCTGTACAAAGCATAATGGTTTTCTGCCGAATATCCTTTAAAGTACTTTAAAACAGTTTAATTATAATCTTTTAAAAAAATTTAAATTCCGTTATTCACAATATGTTTCGGGCTGTGCCCGATCAGGCCCCATGAGTACAGGGCTGGCCACCAGGCGCTTGCCATCGAGCCCCATCCCCAGGGCCTGGCTCCAGGGAGGTGGCCCCGGTGACCCGCATCCGGGCAAGGGAAACCATGGTTCCATTATTTTTTATTTCATTGGTGTCTGAGCGCACTTCGTCTGATTCCTCACCCAGGACCTATTTGCATTGGGTGACCCTACCAGGGGCATAAAGGGATCATTGGAACACACAAACCCCTCCACCATGATAAGGTGTCGGCTCCAGGAGTGGGGGAGTTAAAGAAGGTAGCAAAATAACACTGTTGGAATCCTTGCCCTGAATTTTTGTTACCGATCAGGCACATAAACCACCAGTCAAAAGGTTTTGCAAATCACACCTTTTCCATTTATGTCATTATTAAAAATGTTATTCTTGTTAAGCATTGGAAAGTTGAGTGAATAATTATAAATTAAAATATGTTAAATAAAACAAGTTTCCCCTATAACATCAAAAGCATATGTAACAGTGCATGTCAGACATCCAATCAGCTCGTTGTGTGATGATGACCGTCAAATTCTAGGCCGTCCGTTAACATTAAATGCACTAGTTACCTGTTTCATCCCATGAAACAAAGCAGTATTTAATGTCCCTTGTGGAAAGAATGCCTCGAATTTGCTCTGCTGTTATAAGTGCTTGACGAGGTTACTTTGATGAATCAAAGATATATTTTCTTGCTAATAAAGGCACTCATTTACTTAAAGTTTATTTGTTAGTAGAGAATATCGAGTGCAGTTTTAGTAAATGTTAACTGAGTGATATGCAAATACAGAAAATCTAAGTGTGGGCAGTAATTTTTGGCAGGTAGTGTAGCCTGATCTGCTATGGGAGAGCTGTTTCACTGACTTTCTGGCTTCATGCCTGGTTTGAAGTTACAGCATTTTTATGATGTGGGTGAGTAATGTAAATTGTTGCAAGTTTTTTGGAAATGCTCTATTAACACTGGTAACATAGTGAACTTTCATATCACTTTTCCAGATAAATAGGCCTGCCTTACACCTCACATGATACATTACCTATTTGCATTAGTCTAGGAATGCTCAGGACCATTTACTGTAATAGTAAATTTATGTTTTTAAGTTGAATAGCAGTCTTTAGTCTTGCAGGCAAATCATTTCTTGCTTCTGCCAAATGAGCATTTTACTGAAGTACCCTTATTTTAAATGGATTTTTTTGGGGGGTGGGGGGATCAAATGCATTTTTATTTAAAAAATTATTGAAAACATGCGGGCATAAGGCAGGGACGCTCCATGCAGGCAGGAGTGCACGAAGTGGAAAGTTACAGAAAAGCGATGAGGAGTGGGAAATTTCACAGCTAATGCGGGAGCTTCTTGCATATCTGCATTTCCATTTTGCTTTATCCAGAAGTGTATCATAGAATATAGCCAGTATGAAATATTTTCCATTTTTATTACAATAAAATATGATAATGCACAAATGCAATATCTCATAAATGTTTTTAGCTCCCTCAAATTAGTAGTAAAATACAGATTCTAAAATCTTATTTTAATAAATATCTTAAATAGTTCATGACAGAACAATTGTAAAAAACTTAAATAGATAAATAACAGGAGTTGTGTATGGTTATGACCATTTACTACTCAGCAGGTTAATTGTTGATGCGTGTAAGTTTCCTCTAACTTGGTCAAGAACTGGCACAACCTGTCAAGTGTAATGTTCCTGATGGTGCGGTGGTTGGTCTTGTTTCTGCTCAAAAAAGCATCCAAGCCCTTGTCGCTTTCCTTCTTCTCTGTGGAGCAGCTCATGGAAGCTCCAAGCCATTGGATGTTGCTTTTCAGATCAGCTATATCCTTCTCAATTTGCTTGTCGGGCAGGTGCTCTAAAATTTTCTGGAAAATGCTGAGCTTTTCTTCTGTGGACTTTAATCCCTTCACTGGCTGGTCCGGATCTGGAATGAAGTTCTGGTCTTTGAAAGTAATGATAGTTGACACCTGGGAGGGTAAAGAAAAACACAAAGTCCCTGCGTTTAATTGTTTTGCACAGTTAAATGTCATATTTATTTTCCATAATGCAACATATTAATATAGTGACTTTTACATATTAATAGAGTGACTGTTATTTACTTTTTGTGACAATGGAGAAGCAGATTCTTTGAAGCAATTGCACACTGTACCTGTACATTAAGCTGCTTTATTCTGTTTATGATGACTTGAATTTGCATTTTTGAAATAGATGCAATGTTCTCAGCTGACAGAGATCTGCACAAACCACTGCCCAGCAGCATGAGGAAATGGGATATGAGAATAACAATGGAGAGATTCATGCTTATGTCTGTCCTGGAGTAAAATGAAAAAGCAGTTATTTACAGTAGATGAAAAACAATTACACATGACTAGTGTCAGTTGGGGTATGTCAGGTAATCACATATCATTCCAGACAGGCTAAGCATGTAGGTGGTGTTTAGGGTGATAATAATGATGGATGTGTTAAAAATGATGGATGCATTCATTTACAGAAATGGCAGAAATGTGCAGTAGTGTGCAGCAGAGAGTATAAACCTTACCTCTTGAGACCTGAGGTCTGTGTCCACATGGGCTTCATCATTGTATCACTGCTTATATATTGTGCTGTGCCATCATTTCCTGACTCATCAACTGAGTGAATCATCCTGGAAATAGGGGGGTTATGGGGGAGTTATGGAGAGTTATAGGGCGTTATGGAATGAGGGAGACCGCTGAGCATCTCGCCCTTCCATCATGCTAATTACTTGCATGTAATCTGTAACCATCACTCTACTGCACAATTGTGTTTGGACCATTTTACCTTGGCTATTTTTTTAAAGTATTTTTGTCTGGCATAAATCCAATGTTTTAAGACTTCTATGGTAAACCAAATTGTCTTTTAGTATTAGGCTTACTCATCATAATTTAAATAAAATTCTTTCTTGTAAAATGATCATTTTTACTAGTAAGAATAATATTTTTTACTATTAAAAAATGTTCTAGACCATTTTATTCAGTTTTTACAATGTAATTCTATAGAGCTGTAATGACAGTTTTGCTATTAAACACTTGTTATCGATCTGTGGGCCTGAAATTCTAAATATATTTATAGATATCTACATTAAGAATTCTTAATAAATACAATAAGAAAATAACCACTTATGATATTGGTGCAGTATACCTTTACTCTACTATGCAATATACTCCTATATACTTTTACCTTACTGTGCAATATACACCTTTTACTTTTCCTGTAACTTTTGGACTCTTGTACAGATATTTTCTATTTTTTTTATTTTATTAGAATGCTCCAGTTTGTTTTACACTACATTCCTATTTTTATACTTATACTGTATTGTTCTTGTATTCGTATCTGTTTGTGATTGTGTAGTTGCGATGTGAGCAGTTTCCTCTGGGATTAATAAAGTCGTCTGATTCTGATTCTGACCACTAGTAAAAAATTGATTAATCTTATTGATCTTTACAATATGACTTTTTACTAGTGAAATAGTTGAATTTAGGATATAACAATACAATGGATGTCAATGAGGGTATATGACTAGCAAATACTGAATTATAGAGCTCTAAAATTTGTATTCTTACTAGTAAAAATCGTGGATATCCTGAATTCAAAATTGCATGTTTACTAGTACGAATGTTATTTTTACTATTAAGAATTTAGTTAGGATATGTAAGCCTTATACTAATAAAAGACAATTTGGCTTAATGTATGTCTTCTGCTTTTCTTCAACAAATGGCTCATCTAGCACATGGGTTAACAAAAAGCTCCGGGTGCAAGAATGCTGGCTCCTGTTTCTTACCCCATTCAGTCATTCAGTTTTGCAACTTTGTATAATAATTCCAAGTAATGTTTTTGTCTTTACTGTAAGCAAACCATACAGGAAGTTACTTTGGAGCCTTTGTTTTTATGTTGTGTGTATTCGTATGAATTGTATATTTATTTGGCGTATACTTTTATCAAAAGTGATAAACGGTAAGGCAACTAAAATGTCAGAAGCATACAGCTCTTATGGAGTTGACTTAGGTATGCATAGGTCTCTACTACTGTAGTGTCACTTAAGGGTGTCCCAGGCTGCATGGAAAATGTCAACTTTTCACAACTGATATAGATTCAATTATAATAATAATCAATCCTTTATTTTAATAATTATACAGTGGTACCTCGGTTCTCAAACTCACTAGAACTCGAACTTCTTGAAAGTCGAACAAACCAGTTTGACCTAGAACTCGATCTGAATATCAGAAGTCGAACCATGAACGCTGACCTAATATAAATTCTACGAAGGCAGGAAATGAGTCGTACTACAATGCAATTCTTTCTTGAGTGCTTTCTTCACAGACTGGACGATTACCCAAATAAAGCAGCGCAACATTACAGTAACTAGCAATAAATAAACCACTAAATTACGTGTTCTATTAGAGCATTTATGACATTTATTTAAACTTTATTTTACCAGGTAAATTAACTGAAAACCAGTTCTCACTGCCTTACGCGGTATTTGGGAAAAATAGGAGATTACGCATCAGGAACTGCCTGGGATACAAAAGTCATACCTGTAACTAAACTCTTCAGTCAATAAGGACAAAGGTGTGTCGTCATGGAGGTGGTTCTAGTTTGTGCAGCCGGGTGAGAGGTCGCAATGCATCTAACTGTAATGCACTGCGTCAGGATCAGAATGCGTTGCTTTAATCCAGCGCTGTAAACAAGTCAAACGCACCCAAAGGGGAAAAGAAACTGAAATGCGGACTTAATACAGAGGACTAATGACATCAACCAGAAACAGCTGATCACATGAGGATCCCACACAAGGTTAATGAGGGGGCGTGGCACACGGAAGGACAGACCAATACAGGGGACAGGGGTAATGTTGGGAAAATTAAGATCTTTATCGTTTTGGAAGCCATTAAGAAAAAAATGTTTTTCTTGTTTTATCCTGTTCATTTTGTGTTTAAATGCTAAAAAAAAACATATTTAGGTGTAATTTTGGGGGGCCGGGAATCAATTAATTAGTTTTCTATTATTTCTTATGAGAAAAATTCAATCAGAACTCAAAGTTTTCAGGATTTGATCCGGAGTCCGGAATAGATTAAGTTGAAGAAGAACCGAGGTATCACCGTATTTAGGTGTAATTTTGGGAACCAATTTATTATTATGGGAATTATGGGAAAAAATCAATCAGAACTTGAACTTTTTAGGATTTGATCCGGAGTCTGGAATGGATTATGTTTGAGAACAATGGTACCACAGTAATAATAATTTATTCCCCTTCTATTTGGCCTTGTGGGGAAATTCTTTTTATGCCTCCCTCAACTTGCTCTTTGTAGAGCAAGCTATCTGTGACAGGCAGCCACCTGTTAGGTGGCTCTGGGAGCTGGGGGTTAAGGGCCTTGCTCAAGGACCTGCAGATGTGCTGATGTTGGATTTGAACCAGCGAACTTATGATTACAAGCACACAGGCTTAGCCCACTGAGCCACATGCTGCCCCAAATTATGAGCCACCTTAGACATCTTTGCACCCCAGGACACCTGGATGTTCACCTGATCCAAAAGAATGAAACTGACCCTGAGCAGTGGTCATGGTGTCACAGTAAGAAAGAATGATCAGGTGGTTCTCCGTTGTAATGAGGACCGGTGATTGAAATGCAGCTCAGCGGAATTCCCAACTCTGGAGTTGGATAGGATAGTGTGTAGTTAATAGAAAATGGAAGTTATGACAGAAGGTTAATAAGAATGCTTTTGTGTGGCATCCCAGCTTCCCAACACAAAGCAGGTCAGAGACGTTATATTTTACGCATCTTTCAGGCACCCTTACCCAACGTGACTTATTCTAAGGGTTACAATTTATGCGTGATCCCTGGGATTTGAGCCCTCAACCTTTGTATTGTTGGCATAATGTCATACTCGTAGTAGTACTAATAATCATCATCATCGTCCAAGGTGGCTTTTGTTCACCAGGCTTTGGTACATACTGACTGGCATTAATCCCCTCCAAGACACATATTTACAATAGGGGCAATTTAAAGATGCTTTGGACTGCTGGAGGAAGCCAAAGTACCAAAAGGAACCTTCTCACTGATGCAGAGTGGCACCCCCAAGCCTAAGTAACAGCCTTGCTAACACTGCTGTACATATTTCTAAATATGAAAAAGTGGGATGTCTAACCAACCATGACCGTTTGTTTCCCAAGGTGAAAAGGAATATAGAATTGTTAGCAGCAACTAGAATGTGCTGCTCAGCAGTTCCAGCCCCAGTACCGGTTTAGGGTCTGCTGCCGAATTGCTGGGATGATGCCAGGCTGCAGAGATATTTACAGTATGACTTAAGTTGCTCCCCAGTGGCTTGGCAGTGGAAAAATAATAAATAACCAAAACAATAGCTACCTAAGTGATGTGCTGCGTACCACGATGTGCTAATGTAGCTAACTTGCAAGCTTTGCAGTCACTCACTGGCCTGATGGCCATCCTTCTCAAGTTTTGATTTTTCAGATGAAATTTATAAACTCGCATTAGCTGCAGTCATGCAATTATTCCTACTGTAAAAAATGTGTGATGCTACATTCCATTTGGGCCGTGGCCTTCCATGTTTGCATTTCCATATTATGTGATTATCGCATGAACTTGCATTGCCGAAGGCTACCAGTGTGTGTGCTCTCTGGCACCGAGCCCGAGCAGTGAGGCAGTTCTCCATATGACGTCTGGGCATTAACTCATCACAGGATAAATGTCTGTGACGCAACCACAGGAAGGATTTACATACAGGTTACATTATATTCCAGCTCTCACCTTTACAAGACAAATTACCAGATATTGTGACTGCAAGTTCCGGTGCCCTCGTCAGCTGCTGAGTGAAATGTTCAAGGGAGAACGGATGATGTAATACTGAATCCACCAATAGGAGTGGGCTTTCAGCTCTGTTGCTACCCCACCTAACTTCAGATGCTGTCTACTTCCTTGTAGCACCTTCATACTAGCCAGACTTATTTGACCTACCCCCCCCCAAACCCTAGTACGTCAAACCTGAATCACGGCGGTGATGGTTTTCCAGTTAACTGGAAGCGTCCTCTGTGTTCTCATTTTTACCATCAGTGCTCATCCATCAATTTATTACAAATTTAACCTAGAAATCTCATTGCTTTGAAAGTCAAGTTTGAAAAATGTTATGTTGCCTTTGCAGTTTTAAATTGGGACTGTAATGGACCTAAACTCGTGTCTTCTGCTGATATGTAGCCTATTCTCCATTTTAATGTTTTAATTACATTTTTATTGTTTTATTGTTTTCCTTGCACCAGTTATTTTTAAACCACCAAAATTTATTTCCAGAGAAAGAGCAAAGCGGCCACTTAAATGACAACCTTGTGAACTGGAGGGAAAACAAAGCAGCAGGAAGCTACAGATGAGATTTAAGACTGTTTATTAGACAGCTGGCATCGTATGACAACTGTCGTACATTATATTTTAAGATGTACTTTTGGCACAAACTACAATTTCACATTTCTGTTTCATGCTAACAGTCTGTATTTGGTAGCACAAATCATATCATGTTTGGTGTAATTTCCATGCATTGTGAAAAATAATTTATGCACATAAAACTGTTTAGAGTTTAAAAGTTCAATGTAAGTCAAATTGTATATAATTAAGGTATATAGGCAATGTTTTTTTCCACATTCACAAATGTTCACCAAGCCTTGAGACACTTGTTTAATTCAGTAAAAATGTTGCACATTAACTGGTTTTATCACAAAAACATAATGTTATTTATTATTTGTTATTATTTAAAATAGTAATAAATTGTAACCCAAATTATAATCCTAAAAGAGCTGTTATCGGTTAAAGTTCATTGACAAGCAGTCTGGTTGTGTGTTTTTTAATTAGTAACCCCCTTGCAATACTGAACGCTATATATACAGTATTTTATATAAAATCGCTGCTCTCAAAGCTTTACGATCGCAGATCTCATCCAGATTCTGTTTCAATTTCCATTACGTAGAGCAACTTTAGCTCTGGTTTATTACTGCCACCTACAGGACTCCCCTGCTGTACCCCGATGAAGTGACATTTCCTGTTCTGTGGCGCTGATTTGACTGTAAAAGCTCCCTTTTTTACTTATGCGATGTCGGTTTACGTCTTAAAACGTTGAAGAATAATCCCAGTCGCTTTTTAAATTTAGTCACAGCAGTATCTTACCGAGTCGATGATCGCTTCTGCTGGGGTGGGTGGTTGTAACATTTCGACAAAGGGACACTCATGTCTCAATTAAGGGAAGCCCTTAGTCACAGACATCACCGAGTATTTTTCACAGTAATTTCACTTGAGCCATTAGTTTCCTGGAAGGCAGGAAAGTCGATTTACGTTTCAGTGCAATGTTAACGGTTTAAGTTCCCATAAAATGCGGCATACTTAATTATTTAAATACTCGCAGGATTTGTAAATGTTTATATGAAATATGGGGAAACGGCTGCTGTGTCTTGCAGTTCACTTATGCCTCGCTCAATCCACACAACGCTCTAATGCGTGTACATCTGAGGATCTTACAGTCCTATATGATTTTGGTGCATACAGCAATAACCACACAGTGTGTAACAATTTAAGTTTTTAAAAAACTACAGTAGGTATACTCCGCAACTGATAATGTTGCAAATAGTCAATTGCGATAAGTTCCGCAATCAAGTATCTGTTAATCAAGAGTTGTAGTATGACCATGACGACATCCTAGAGGTGTGTAGTGATTTTGGTGGAACTACATGCAGTGTATAGTAAAAAAGTTATTGAATTTTATTGCCAATAAAAATTCTGTAAAAATACACTAAGGTACATCTGCCCAAACTAAGTGCTGTAGTATGACCATGCTGCGATTGTAGAGGTGTGTAGTGATTTTGGTGGAACTACAGTTTGTAACAAAGTTAATGAATTCCATTCCCAATAAGAAAATAATAACAACATTAGACACATTTTCCCAACCTTAGTGGTGCAGTCCTACCACAATAAGATTACAAATGTGTGTAGTTGCTTTCGTGGCACTACAACCGATTGGAGCAAAGTTATTGCATTTTATTTAATGATGGTTTTTCACAAAACTAAATGCTGTAGTATAACCATAATGAGACTGTAGACGTGTGTAGTAGGCTAATTTGGGTGGTAGTGCAGTTGATAGGAGCAAAGTTATTGAACGTTGTTCTGAGCATAATTTAAAAAAATAGATTAAGGTATATTTCACCAAACTAAGGGTTGTAGTATGACCATATTAACATTCCAAAGGCCTTTAGTGATTTTGGTGGCCCTTCACTCTTGGGAAGTGAAGTTTTCCGTTTTCGTTTTGCACTTTGCAGACGGTCTAAGCACTCCTTTGACAGCGGACAATCCGTGTATTTATTTAAATACACATTGTTTGGACGAAGATCCGGATGTAGCTCATTGTCTACCTTACTACTGTTAAATAGACACGTATATTGTGTTGTAAGAACGTCTTGTTTGAGATTCATTGAGCCGCGAAGTCTGCCAATGTCATTCCAACTTTATTAGAGTAACTATGTGAGCTGGAGTTCTCCAAACTTTCCTCACTCTGACGACAGAAGCAGCACCATGATTCACTCCCCAAAGATAAGGACAGAAAGAAGGCAGACGGGAACTTGACTAATAGCTACAGTAGGCCTATATGATATTAAATAATTTAGGGTTGCCAACTCTCACTCATCTGGCGTGAAAGTCACACTTTAAAATTCTCACGCTCATGTAATAAATCGCAAATCTATATTATTCCATTATAAACCTAAAATCACACGTATTAAATATAGCTTTGGGGCAGTTGACAAACCCCACAGAATATTTACAAGGTAATAAAACTGTTGCTTGTAAATGCGCGTGCATTAGGCCTGCACAAAAAATGGAATCGAATCGCGATTCAAAATCGATTAGTATTTTTCAGCTAGCGTAGTGGCACTAGTTTACTTTTTCCACGACACAGATTCAGCTCGTCGATTCTATAGATGCTGCAATGTCGAAATGTGCCCAAACAGACCTTCACGTGAGCATAAAGGAAACGTAGTCCGTATGCGTTATGTAGGGACTGTGTGGAAAGCGTATGGAAATGGCGATTCAGCCTGCATCATTTTCATTTAAGGCAAGTGTTTGGGCACATTTCGGCTTTTACAATTTAGATGGGAAAAAAGAGCCCGATAAGACGTGTGTGATATACAGGCACTGCAAACCAAAGGTGAAGTAGCCTATTTTGGAAACACTACAAACATGCGAACTCACATGACACGCCATCATCCAGAGATTAAATTAAGATGCGGACGAACATCCATGCATGTAAAGTTAAAAAAAAAAAAAACAGACATTGCAGCCAGCCAACGCACTCTGCATCAATATTTTAAACTCCAAGGTAACTCTGAACGGGGGAATAAAATAACTCAGTCTATAGCCTATTTTACTTCCAGAGATCTGCGCCCTTACAGCATCGTTGATAATGATGGCTTCTGATTGAGGATGAACAGTTGAGCATAGGTGCATACTGTCCCATCGCTCTTTGTCTATATGATATGATGAAGGTTAAAGTAACAGATAAATGTATCAGCATTTTCTGTTTATTTAAAATTTAAGCACTTTAAAAGTGGCAGCTTGTATAATTTTACTTATTGAATTAATGTATCGTTATAATGCAGATCGAGTTTTGGATTTTACAGTTTAAATTTGTAAAAGTTTTATTTTTCGATTAAGAATTATGATTTTACCATAAATAAATCTTAATCAAAGTTGAGACTGAGTATCAGTAAACTGCATTTCAGTGTGTTTTTTTTGCTGATATGCCACAGTCAAATGGAAAAGTCACTCAAACAGCATTCTGGAAAGAAATTAATCTATTTATTGAATTGTGAATCATTTATGAATCGTGAATCCATTTTGAATCAAATCGAATCGTGAGATTTTCTGAATTGTGCACCCCTAGTGTGCATGTGTGTGTAGGACTGTCTCAAATTGAATATCCCACTCCAGCCAACTGAGCAAAGTCGGCAGCACTGTAAACAGCAAATGTTCAAAATCCGTTGTGCCAAAATTTTAGGAAACCATCCTGAAGTGTGTGTATGACATGCTGGTGAAGGACTGAAATTTTCATGAGGCAGGTCAGTTGTTAGTAAAATAGGAAGACGTTTGAGTGGAAAAAGCAGGAAAGTACAATGCAATTAGATTATATTATTCAAACACAATATTATCCTATTACATTATATGTCAGCATATGCTTTAATATGTGTGTGTTAAGGAGAAACATGTAATACAGTGTATTGACACCAAATTTTTCTGCAGCAAGAGAAAAGGTAGCATGGTCAGAATTGTCAGACGTGTCATATGACGCAGCGATAAACTGCTTTAAGGTTCTAATAGTAGATTAAAGTAATTGTTTCAGGAGAAATGTCCAGAAACACAGCAATTTGTGAATAGCACCCTTAAACTGACATCTCAACTGTGTGATGGAAGGCTATCATTTATACAAAAAATGGTTTACAAAACTGTTAGACATTGTTATTTGATCCTCTAGTACTATTCCAAAGAGAGCCAGTGACGATGTTTTAAAGGCTACTGAAAGTGCTGCCTAAGATACTCACACAGAGGTTAAATACATCAACATTTGGTTAAGTGTTCAAAAGTTAGACTCACATTTTAATAAACTTATACCAGGGTTGTGGGTACAAATCCCAGCCATACAGGCTTCCTCTAGGTACAGTGGTTTCCTCGAATCGAAAGATTCACATCTCTAAATTTCCTATATTACAAGAATGTGTGTTGTGTTGAGATGGACTGGCCCTGCTGTCCAGGGGATTTCCCAGCTGTTTGCCCTGTGATGACTGGGCAGACAGCCATCACCCTGCACTGCATAAGTGCTCTGCAGAGGGGTTGCTAATGATAAGGAGGATTTGTTTGATTTGTGCTTTCAAAGACATGACATTATCAGCACTCGGCTAACAGAAGCTAAATGCTTTTTCTAACACTGTAGTGTTGCTTTTTTGGGAAAACTGGTGTGCCTTAAAGTAGACATTGAACATTAGGGATTATTTACACCTCTTACATCACATCAATTTAATCAAAGTATCATTCTAATAAATATGTAGCATAAAAAGAAGAAAACAACTACTTACTTTAGCCTTGATGTACAGTGTAAATTGTGTATCTTAACAGTACACAAATGGTTAAATTCTAACAAGGGAAAAAAATTATAAATACATTTTTTTTTGTAATGTTCTAATCATTGTTGGGTGAGCATTAATGCTAGCCACAATACTACAGTACTCTGAGGCAGGGGCTGCACTAGGGCTGTTTTGAGGGGGCTTTAGCCATAATACTACAGTACTCTGAGGCAGGGGCTGCACTAGGGCTGTTTTGAGGGGGTTTTAGCCATAATACTACAGTACTCTGAGGCAGGGGCTGCACTAGGGCTGTTTTTGGGGGCCTTTAGCCATGATACTACAGTACTCTG
>JABFDZ020000001.1:5520276-5536237 GCA_019775955.2 Pollimyrus isidori
CAGCACGCCAGCCTGAAAGCAGATGTGGCTCGGGCACCCACCCTGGCACTGTGGTGCCACGTCCGGTCAGCCATAATAAAGTAGGGGGAGGGGGGCAGGGACTGTCCATTAAAATGCAGCCTGCATGCAGTACTGCGGCAGATGATGCGCCGACACCCACAGACTCCACACCGTCTCCTGCATGCCATCTCTCTCTCTTTGGGTCATCCTGTGCATCCCATAATTCCTGGCAGACTGGAAATCTTTCACTATGTAGTCATACATTTCTACGCCAACATAATCTCATTTACCTCCACCTGTCTGACTGCACGGTATATCTTAACACCCCCCCTGCCCTCCCATCACTGGTGTAGTGAGCAGAAAAAAAGATGGGGCCTGCAAAAAACTTGACAGCTTTATTTGAAGGGTGACATCCGTGGCGTTCCTCTGCTTAGATGTTTTAAGGTGGGGAGGCACAAGAGGGCCATAATTCATACAGAGGAGCCATCTTTATCATTAGCCAACGATATGTTTTGAAGCAGTGAGTGACAGGGGAGGAAAAATCGGGTGACCATTCAGCTGGTGGCCCCGCCCCCATACATCCGTCCTTTTGGCAGTGCTGTTGTCAGTGTGTGGCCGGATTTCAGGGGTGGGGCGAGCGGCCCCTAGAGCACTTGAGGGTTACTCTGAAGTGGTGCCTCTTAAGGATTTTTGAGTCTTTTAGTTTTTCCAAAGAGGCTGGTGGGGTCCTTGGTCATGTCAGTTTTTTCAGAGGGCAGTGGAGGGAGGGGCCAATGGCCATTAGGAAGTGCGTTTGATTGCGCAGACTCCTCCCTGAGTGTGTCGGACATGACACAGTGAATCGGCCCAGAAGGAGGGGGTCTGGTGGTGGGGGAGGACCTATACACCACTCCCACCCCACCCACATTAAATCCTGGTTCATGTTGATGTCTTAGCTGCACATCTTCAGAAATTTGTTTTCTGGAGCTCAGTAAATTTGACACACACCCCCCCCCCGCCCCTCAGAAGGGTAATCTCTCTCTTAAATGGCCTCATTATTGGCTTGTGCTAATGGACCTAAAGCTGAAGATAAAGAGATGTGGGACTCAGGAGCTCACACACATACACCACTGATACACACAGACACACACACACCAGTGACACACACAGACACACACACCACTGATACACACAGACACACACACACCACTGATACACACAGACACACACACACCAGTGACACACACACCACTGATACACACAGACACACACACCACTGATACACACAGACACACACACACCAGTGACACACACAGACACACACACACCAGTGACACACACACCACTGATACACACAGACACACACACACCACTGACACACTCAGACACACACACCACTGATACACACAGACACATACACACCAGTGACACACTCAGACACACACACGCCAGTGACACACACAGACACACACACCACTGACACAGACACACACACACCACTGACACACACAGACACACACACCACTGACACAGACACACACACACCACTGACACACACAGACACACAAACACCACTGACACACACAGGCACTCACACCACTGACACACACAAACACACCACTGATACACACAGACACACACATAGACAAACACACACAGACACACAGACAAACACACACACACACACACCAGTGACACACACAGACATTCACACACACACACACAGAGACACACTCCACATGCATTCACACACCACACACACTCGTACGCTCACATACACACACTTACACGCACGCACACACACACTCATGCTTCATTAACATACCATGGCCTTTTCCATTCGTCAGATGTCAATCATCCCGCTGCCACACGCTATTGCAATCCCACCTGAGGGGCTCTGCCTCCCTGGGTCACCGGTGGGGTCGGCGATGCGGAGGGTTGGGGCACTTTTAGCCTCCAGGCCCCCGAGGTTGATATCCTCCTGCCAGCTGCCTCCATCCTGTCAACACCCCCATCCCTATTTCACATCACAGCTGCTTAATTGACAGGAGTCACAGATGTCAGTACGGAATTTATGGAAAAGAGGGGGTCAGCTGTGTGTGTGTGGGGGAGGGGGCATGTGTCAGTGATGAAGGGTTTAAATGTGGGACCCTGGGAGATCAGCATCCTGATATGCCTGACACCAGCCCGTCACGACCCAACCCAGACTACGGCAGGCTTTAGGACCATGCGGTTTCCACTGGCTCCCCTCTACGTGTCATACTGAACTGACTCATGGAATTCCATCAGGATACTGGCCCCTAAAAGTTAGCTTTAGTCTCCTTTTAGTTATTAGATGCTACAGGCTTTCAAAATGAAAATCAGCATGAGAAAAATGTTGGGTGTGGAGAGGTACCTTGGGAATCAGGGTTTGGGTGTGTTTACTGCCGACCCGTAAAATGATACAATCCTGGGTCATAAGTCACATATGAGGTCAGTAACGCTGCTGGTCACATGACTTTGCCTTACCCTAGGAAGACACCATTCCCCCACCGAAACATACACCCAGCTCCCCGCTTTTATATATGGCACAGATAAACAGCAATTAAAATAAAATAATAAATAAATGAAACACTTAAAAACTTCACTCATCTAATGTCAGGTAAACAGTGTCAACATTTTACCAAGGAAAAAAATATTCACATTTTTCATTCAACAGCGTGATCTTTCCAGAAACCAAAACAACTTTAACATCTGTATTCTTCACACATTTCAGCTTTTTTGTGAATGTTACGCTTTTGTGAATAACTTCTCTGAAAATGTGTTTTTCACATAAATCAGTAAATAAAAGTAAACAGTAAGAGTAAAGTTTCTGGCCATGGAGTTTATGTCTGGGATGTGGGCAAGACAGTCTGCATGAGCCCAGACAGGCCACATCTAAACAAAGGCCCTTTGTAGCCCGTTAAATTTCCTATTGATTGTGCACCAACCTCAAAACCATCCATTTCAACAGGCTCCTCTGAATCCATCTAAATGCTTAGAGGTGGCGTCACCTCAGGGAGGAGTGTTGAGTGGAATATTTAAGTAATGGCAGGTCTAAGTAGTGAAACTGTGCGTGTGTGTGTGGGGGGGTCTACTCTACACAAACCCAACGTTTTCTTAATGCCTCACATGTTGCCCTGTTAGACCCTAACCTCCAGTTCCCCAGTCCCATGATCTAGCTCAAACGGTGATGTCCTATGGGACGGGACGGGGCGGGGGATTGGCAGTCAAGGCAGCATCACACAGCCTTGTGTTCCCCCCCACCCCCCGGGATGATGGGATTCAATTATCACCTCATTTTCGAGCGCTGGACCCTCCTTCAGGACATGGAAAAGGTTTGATGAGCTGTAATAGAGAATACACACAGCATATGGAATATCTATAGTAGAACAGGAAGACAACCCAACTAGCCTGGGAAGCTGACCATTCAGACAAGCTGGCATTTTTACACACAGCGAGTCGTCATACTTGACAGCTTCCCATTAGGCTCCGTTTATAGGCCAGCTAAGTCACTCATCACATGTGTAATTCATGCATCATCCATCCATCCTCAGGTATCCTCCCCTTGTCTGCCTGATGCTCAGGTGTGGATGATGGATGACACCCAATCAGTTTTGGAGTTTTTTTGGAGTTGAGGCAGAAGAACCCACCATGGTTGAGCCCCAATCCCAATGCCATCGTCTTCTCGTCGTACCCCTTACTGATCCCCTTATCTGGGACTGACGTCATATCCAAATGTATATTTCCTGCTTGAGGGCGAGGCCCTCAATGATTTTTGACTTGCAGGGGTGGGTGGCTCAGTGGGTTAAGCCTTAGTGCCTGTGAGAAGAGTGTGGGATAGGGCTGGGCGATACTGTAAAATTTGGTATCGATCCGATACCAAGTAAATACAGAGCCAGTATCGCCAATATTGATACTGATACTGATACTTTTACTTTAAAAAGCATGCACTTGAACCTAAATGTACTTTTTTGTAGAGGAGAACAGTGTGTCATGATTTATGAGTTGAACGCTCACAAAGCAGCTATATTTAAATGTATATGTTAAAACCCAGGACAAATTTTAAACACTTTTAAGCCAAATAAAAACATTTTTATTATTGTAATGATCTGAATTTGCAAACACAAACTTATTACTAGAGAACAATGATTTTTTTTAACTTTCCTTCAGTTTGGGGTTTTTGTTCATAAACAATAATATAATATAATAATATAATAACAAAACCATTTCTCTTAAATAAAATAACTCCAAAAAGCGCTCCTCTTTCTTTCCGTCATCTAAGAACAGCCAAAATTTTCTTGCTTTTTGGCGCTGCTGAGTTACGTAATGAAAGGACAACTAATAACAGCAGAGCAGGGAGGAGCAACGGTGTATATGGGATATAAAAGTAGCAGGGTACTTAGAGACATGTCCGCTCTTTTGTTAAACAGGAGCAATGTACTTTAGCATAAATTAGATGAAATTTAAACAAAAGTATCGATCTCAGAAGGCTGCTATCGATCCGATATCAATACCAATGTTGGTATTGATATTATCGATATTAGGGTCCAAATCCTGTACTTGGGAGAATAGGAACATCTGCATTAGAGCTTGGAGCAAGATCCTTAAGCCCTCAAAAGCAGAGCAAGATGGGATGTGTGAACATAAACCTTCTAATGTACCTGTAAAATAGGCAAATAAGGCATAGTTTCACTAGCGTGGCTCTTTCATGAATCCTACAAAATATGGGATAAGACTCTACATATTCCCTTTACACCAAACTGTGTCTGTCAGTGGACTCATCACTTCCTGGCCAGTAGGGGGCAGCATCATCAATCAGCCTCCTATATTAGTGCTTGCTCTCTCCTTTACTATCTGAATGCTAGAAGGTGGGCATTTAGGATTGTTGGATGGGCAGTAGTGCTCAAATTGGGGGGGGGGGGGGGAGTAAAAAGTTGTTAATGTAATAATTTAAGGATTTCCCTACCTCACTTATTATTAGTTAAATTTGGTCTCTTTCTGTTGGGAGAGTAGGCCACGCCCCTACTTCCAAGCGCCATGACAATGACCAAACAATGGACATGGAAGCTGGTTTTAGCAAACACCTCTCCCGGCCCCCCATGCTGCTTTCCACAGAAATTGATGATGTTACCATCAAGGTGGTTGAGTTCTCTGGATTATCGAGCCCCATCCCCTCCCAATGGGCTGGTGCATCACAGTAAAGTCATGTAAAGAGGACCTTTTAGTGTGTGTGTGATTGTGTACACACCCTTCGGGGACTCCTAATGCAATTACTGATACATGACACTGCAGGAAGGCAGTGCACCACTGCAAACTGCTAAAGGTCACGAAACGTAGGGGGAGCCTGCGGGTACTTTAAGTCCAGCTGGGCGCCACCTTTAATAATGGGCCAGCATTGCATTGCGTTCCGGGTCTTTCCACTTACAGCTCAGGATGTTTATAAACTGCCGCTAGTGGCTGCCTCAAAGCATACATCTGCTTTTCTCTTGCAATTACTTTCTGAAAAGCTAAAAAATCCAGTGGAAAAGTTTGTGATTTTAACCAGTGTACTGGAACATGCCACTGTGCCTCCTTTTCATGAAGGATAATGATGACTGGAAAACAAACTTTATTTTCCAACCAAACTCAGGTCCCTGATGCTGACTTTGGAACACGTCTTTGGGCTAGAGAAAGAATTAGCTTCCCGCTAATGAATTCATTTAGATCATCAAAAGAGAAAGGCAATTTAATTAACAGTGAGCTCCCCCAATTTCAGGTTACAGGAAGCCAGTACATCTACTGGAGGGATTTCTGTTGCTATAGTTAAATTGTTTTTAGGCAAAAAAAGTCGCATTTAAAAAGATTAAAAAAAAAAAAAAACGTTAACCTAGTATGCAATGTCAAAGCAAAGCTCTGTGCATCTTGAGCTCATTTTTATCATTTTATTTTTGTCGTTAGAAAAGACAATCAACGGTTTGTACCTCATTATGCCTGGTGAATATGTGTAGCACGCAAAGAAACAAGGCCACAATTACACTCAATGTTCCAAAAGGGGGTTAAAGTATTAATTGCGTGAAAATTTTATCGCGGCAAAGAAGGGCTCCCCATTTCCACAAGACACCACTGAGCTTGACAATGGCTGAGATCAAAGATGGCTTTTATTTCTGTGAAGTCATTTCCATTTTCAAGACAAGGATCAAATTGAGGCTGAAACCCCAACCGGCTATAGTGAAGAGTGAGTCAGGGTTGTGCTGGGGAGTACAGGGAGGAGAGAGGAGGTCTGAAGGGAGGGGAGGCTTTTAGGGAAAGATCTCAGCCCCCCCCCCCCCCCAAACCACAGCCCGTCCCGTAAGCTGTTACTGATCTGGGGCACATGATCGACACAACAAACGCTCTTGGTGAGGAATAAACCGGACTTATCTGGCACTGATTTTCACGCTGCAAACATTCTCTAGTAGCTCTCATCAATATTCATGAAATGAGGCTCAGTTTTGCCTTCAAGTGCACCAGGACGAGTGATAAACAGTGCCGGGATAGCACAGATATTAACTGAAAGTGTAATAATGAACCTGCTACGTATCAGTTTTATGCTCTCCAGGCACTCGCTGTGCTGTCACGTCATTTGGTGGCAGTATAGGAGCTGAAACGACACATTCTGCTTTGGGTTTTGGAGAGATAGTATCACAGCATACAATGCAGGAAAGAAAAAAAACCCACGCAGTTTGCTGGGCAGCGAGCAACATCTTTCACGGGGGAGGGGATGAAAGAAGCAGTGGAATGTCCCTGGGGGGCGCCAGAGAGGCCAAGAGAACGAGGAGTCCAGCATGGAGATGGGAGGAGGTAATCGCTACTGATCCTGAGATGGATCGCGATCCAAAACTAGCTGCTAAACCCTGTCTCTCCCACAGCGCCGTTTTCCCCTGCCTGCCTCTCGCTGTTGTCAGCGTATTACATTATGGAAGCTGACCCTCATAATTCAAAAATAAATGTTGGCAAATAGTTCATTTTAACTGCATAGATGATACAGTTATGCACCTGTACATGTGCATGTGAGATTTATCATCCTAGCATCCTAGACATGCAGAGGAAGCTGACAAATGGTGTTATTTCATTAAAACAAGAATACTTAGAGATTATTACATTTATGGCCACTTGGGGGCGATCAAACAGACCAGGGGCATGAGGATTTACACCTTGCATGTCATTATAGTGCTTTCATTTCATTATGAAATTTTAATGAACCCAATTCTTAATGGTTGTCATGTCCTGCTTTCTCAGTTGGGGATGAAGATTGAAGCCCCCCCCTCATGTAGGATTAGACCGCATGTAACTGTGTGCATCTTAACATCCGTAGCGAGGGGGGGCATGGGCCAGAAAAAGCAGATTAGCTTCATAGCAGAATGATAAAACTGAGCGTGTGAGTGCAGATGCTGCCTTGTGTGGCGGCCTTGAGACCAATCGCACGCATGTTTAAATCTAGCCAATTACAAAGCGCCGCCATCGGGCCTGACTTTATGGCTTCGCAGGTGCGTTCCCTGAAGCACACATCGTCCAGATCCTCATTTCAGCATCACGGCTGTTTTGCCCTGAGACACAGAGTCCGTCACTAAGTATTGCTGTTTCCGTGCGTGATTTTTTTTTGTTGCTATGTAGCCACATTGTTTTACTTTAACAATAATGTGTAATTCGGCGGAGGGGGAGATTGGAAGGAGGCATACTTCAGTTTTAATAATCCACTTCCTTCGATTAAATGAGGAGGTAAGATTGTTCCAGAAAGGAGCAGGCTGTGAATGCAGGAGTGCAGCGTGAGCAGAAATCTTGGTTCTCCTGTCAAGGACCAAATTGGGAGGGGCTTGGCTCTCTGCACGCAGCCGGATCCCAAGGCAGGTGTGGAACACTCCGGAAAAAAAAACAGTAAGTCATGGCAATCAATAAACATTAAGGCCTTGGATGTGATGGACTGCCTTCCAGTAAATAATTCATTGATGATGATTAAATGGACGCTGTCAAACATGCGTCATATGTACATGTATGTTTACAACCCCCCCCCCCCCCCAAGGCTGCTTGGGGGTGGGGGCGTTAATGTAATGAGGGAGCAAAGTGGCCAAATATACAGTCAGCTCCAATTAGCCACACGACATCCTGCCTCCGGATCCGCGTGGACTCTGGACGGAAAGGTTGCCGTTGCCACGGTGACGGCCGATGTCACAGCCCACCGCTTCTGTCCTCTAAATCTGCATCTATCACTCATTCCATGTGTGTTCAGTAAATTTTATGTAACAATCTTCCTTCTTTTTTTTCTGGCAAGATATTAAAGATTCATGAAATATTTCAGGAATCTGCAGCCATTGATGATCCAAGTCTGTCAGTGGGATTATTTCCATGCTAATTTTCTGTGGCGGCCGCCGTGCGAATCAACAAACGCATTGTCGAGAGCTTCTGTGGGATCTATCCTTTTCCCGCTGGGTGTTAAAATGCGACCAGAGTTGAATAAAGGCCCCTGATAAACCGGACGGCATGTGGAAAGTGCCGGAACATCGACGTGCTTCGTTCTTCCTTTCATGGCAGGTCTGTGATTGCCTGTTCTTTGTGAGGGGGGACCACTGGACAGCAAAACACTGCATTTTTTAATACTGGAAGATTAAAAGAGGATTTATATGGAGTCACTGGCTTCATCTCCTTATGAGATTTGCCCCCCCACACACACACTTTGTAATCCCAGATTATTTCTAAATGTTTTTAATCTCTGTGTGTCAGATGCATTTCCGGTTGGCCTGAAACATTTTTAGAAAAAATATTTCTGGAGAAGAAATAATTGGCGATTTATCGTTCTGCTCTGCAAAGTGTTGTGTTGCATGATTTCTTACAAAAGGATTCCATCCATCCATTTTTGGTGAGCTTGGATTCTGTCCCAGGAAGCAAACCGTGTTAGTTGGAGTGCGAACGGGTCGATCGTGAGCCACACATTCTAAGAAATTAAAACGCACTGATTCACATGCATTGGATGTCTTTGGAAATGCAAACTGATGGTGGGGGTGTTGTGTTGCTTGGTGGGTTTAGCCTTTTTCTGTAACTGGAAGGTTGTTGGCTCAAATCCTATGATCAGCCTTGTATTTACCATAGCATGTGTGTGAGGAGAGCAAGACAGGACGTGTGAAAAAACACATTTCAATGTACTTTCAATGTACAAATAGCAAATAAAGCTTTATTTTAATACACAGAACACATATATGTGAAGACACAAGGAAACACCGGACAGGGTGGGAATCAAATCCACAATCCCACAGGTGTGAGACAACAGGCATCCCCATTCACCACCCCACCGAAGGGAAATATTCTTATGTTACACCTCTCATCAGTAGAAAAAGGTACAATCATTATTTACAAGGCAAATAAGCACACAAATAAAGGTAGTATGCCATGACTTCAAAATACAAATGCCTAAAAATAAACAAACACATAAATGGATACGCAAACAAACCACCCAGTGCAGTCGAATATTATAAGTCTTTGTCAAAGCAAAGCACCATTATGTTTTGAAAAGCTAATCTAGCGACTAAAGTTTCACTGCTGATATCGCCCGTAAACAATAGCACTGCTGATTCCTAAACACTATATTTTCTCTGTAGGTACATACTGTAGGTACAGCAATATTTGCCAGCTGAACGGCTGAATGGAATCTAACTCGCTGGTCACTTCATGGCTGTGGCTGGTGTTCAGGAGGGCAGGGCTGGACCATATTATGCAAATGAGGAGGCCTGGCCTCGGATAGCCTCGGGGATCCAGCCAATGAGGATCTCGCCGGGTTCTTACTCCCAGAGCAGAACTTGCCGTACCACTTCCTGAAAATAGCAAAAGTTGAACTCTTGGTGGACGCCCGAGGTCAGACAGAGCACGGAAAACAGTGTTTTCTGACTAATTAACATCTGGGGATTGATTGATATGGCCTTAACAACAGAAACCTACCATTTCCCAGGGAGAATCCCAAGAAAGACTTCAAATTCATATAAAGGGCTGAAATGGAAATTTTAATTAGGTTTCCATGCATAATGAAGAACATTTACATGCTGTACCTACTAGGTGTGTGGTCCCGTTCCCTGATGCCCTGTGCCGGACCAGACAGCAGAACTTCAGGTTGCTCGATAGGAACCAGGCCTGGATACAGATTCTGGATGTGGGCTTCGTTTCAGATGCACAACTTCCTATTTCACAGACCATTCTCCTGTCAGTTCCATCACACACTCAGAGGGGCAAAGATTGTGGGCATATCGCCAGGAGCTGCAAAGAGTCTGTAAAGGGGGGGTGGGTGGGGGGATGGGTCAAAAAGGCCTGGAAGAAAGGATCACCCCATCCTGTCATCCTGTCAAAAAATGCGTTGGGCATGTCAGATGGGCATCGATTCCTCGTCATGGCTGTTTGGTACTGCGATGCCTTTATGGTGCCATGAGGGTCATTAAGAGCAGACGAGGCTGTCAATCAATGCACCCCCACCTCCGCAAGAACAGGACGATGGTGCCGCTACCTGGCTTTGTGCCACAGCCGTACTGATTTCCAACGTGGGTCAATACCCAGCATGAGAGGGTGAGTGAACCCAGTCAAAACATTTCTATTATGTCATCTCTACTGGGGAGTGTACCCATGGCTCCAGTTGGTCAGTCACCAAGCACCCCCAAGCCATAACAGCGATGGTTTGCATGATTCCCTCATATAACCATGGGGAGGAAGAGTGGGAGAGTGGACCAGAAACCACTGGGATAAGTGGTAGTTTGAATGCTGCGGGGGGTGCTGCTGTCAGTCACTCTGTGGCTCAAATCACTAGTTAAATCAGATAACCAGGAGGGTACAAAGATTGTGAGTCACTAAGAATTAAGAGGGTAAATCCATAAAACTGCAACACACGGATAGCCATGAGTAGTTTTCATAAGGCTTTCTTCCTGTGTCTCTTTCACTCTTTGACACCCCCCAGCCAGCGTAGCACTCGGAGCTGCCCCACCCACTGTATAGCAACCCCCCTCTCCCCATCTCACCTGATGGTCACCACCCGAATGTGTGAATGTGGACCTAGGGAGACGAGAAGGACAGGAGATAATGAGATCCCCTCTCCTGGAAACATCAGTGGCCAGGAGGATGTGTCCTAAACCTCCCCCGGCGTATGGCCCCAGACGTCCATCACCAGATGTGATCGAGCCCAGACGTCCCAAATGAGCCTGACTGAGCACCTTCAGCCTATCAGATCCTCCGGAGCTATTTCCGGCACTTTCTTACACTTCAAGGCCGTCAGGTATTGAGCAGAGCCTGAGGACTATCATGAGTTTCCATATGTGACAAGTGGCCACCCCTGGCCTCAGCGTGGCCTCCAAACATGATGGTTTCTGGTTCATCTCCCACGAGGGGGTCTGCAGTATCCAGGCCTTTCCTGGCAAAAGAGTATTGATTAGTCACCTGGCCACCTAAGATGAAAACGACAGACTGTGCTCTCTAACAGAGGCTCAGAATTGAAATTCATGCTTTTTTGATGGTGGGTGAGTTACATTTGCGAAAATAACAGAAGGTTTGCCTCTAGCTGAAGAATGCCCTTCAATTCACAATGGATATTAGTAATTACCACCTGGTCTGGGAATAAAGACCGAGTATGTGGGAGATTTTTGGAGCCGAACACCAAAAAGTTCTACAATGGGAACAATGTTGACTTTCCAGTACTGATGTTTTAGTCAAGACTGTTTGGTCATGGCCAAGACCTAGAGCCTCTGAGGAATTTACCCGTGGTTTGAGATACATGGAGTATGAGACCTTTGCACCAGAGGTAAGGGTGCCTTTAGAGCAGAGGTCCCCAACCACCGGGCCGCATAGAAAAAAATATTTTATTTAGTAGTTTTTTCCGTTATTTTATTTCGTCGTATTTACCCCCCACACTTTAAAGACCAGTCCGTGAAAATATTGTTTGACATGTAACCGGTCCGTGGCGCAAAAAAGGTTGGGGACCGCTGGTTTGGAGAATTACTCACCTTTCTTAACTTCACTCCCCAGGAGCACGGAAAAACCTACACATGCACCGTAACACGGCTCTTTGTAACCCGTCCAAAGATAAATACACCTTCAGACTGGACCGGGGGCACCTGGAGGGGCAGAAAAACAGAGAGGATACCTGGGCCAAGATGCCAGCGCAATGCAGGGTAGATACTCTGGGCAATCGAAAAGTGAGTTTTTAAAGCTTGCTCAGTTTATTTTTTTGTTGTATTTGACAATAGATTGCCGAGGACCTAAGGTGAGGTTTCGTCATGATATCTTACAGTACTGGAAACCAAAACTCACTCAGTCCCAACAAAGAACTACTGTTAAATTTCCGAAATGCTGCAGATTTTTTTTTTTTTTCAAATGAGAAACGCCAATTAGGCTGACTACATGTCTTTGAAAGGTGGGAGGGAGCCCACACCACATGCAGAGAGCATGCGAGCTCCAAACACAGAAGGAAGGTGGGATTTGAACCTCCAACCATGGAGGAGGGAAGCAACAGAGCAAGTAGCTGAGTCACTGAACTACCCAACTCAACAATCTGCAGTGCTACAATACATTACATACATTATATTACATATGCTGCAATATATTACATATGCAACAATACATTATATACAATACATTACATATGCAACAATACATTATATACATTACATTACATATGCAACAATACATTACATACAATACATTACATATGCAACAATATATTACATACAATACATTAAATAACCACATTAACAATGCCCCCCTGCAGGACAGCTAGCACCCCCCTCTGATGGTGCATCGCAGGTAGAGAGTCACCTACCTTTGCTATTTTATCACCAGCCTCCATCCTGCCATCCTGCACTTGTCTCTTCATCTCTGGGCCGATTTTGTTGTTTCTGTGGCAAAAAGTCACTTCAAAAACGAGATAAACAGCCAGTGAGCAGAGTCAAAAAATGTTAGCTAGCTAACTGGTTCAGTGTCTCCGAAATAAGTGGCACATTTATTTAATATCAAGAACAATAACAGCAACAATAAGAGGGACTGCTGTTGCAGAGTGTGATGCAGAGGGCAAAGCCTCTATGTTTGTGATTGGAAAGTCACTGGTTTAAGCCCAGTATCGGCAGAATGATCATATCTGTGGGCCCTTGAGTAAGAGCCGCAACCCCCAGCTCCATGGGTAACAGTGCAGGTGCCTGCCCTTCACTGCCATGCTTGCTCTTGCCTCTATGTGTCAAGATGGGGTCAGCAGAAAGAAAATTTCTCAATTGGAATCAATAACGGGTCATTGTTAATCATATTTAGTGTAGTGACTGTTTGTGGCCAACAGGGGGGCCTACACATATGCATATTTTCAGTGGCAATGAACACTGGCAGGCGAAAATGGCGTGATGGGAGATCCACGCTGACTGGGGAGTGCTCCCTCTCGCTTTCGACACCTTTGTTCGTTTGCATTCCACGTCCTCCTCTGAAGCTTTACTGCGATCTCTTCCCCTTCCAAGTAAATCTGAAGTTCGGATAACCCCCGGCAGGCTCTCACTTAAAAGCCCATTCACGCCGGCGATGGCGGAGTATCTTTCTGGTTAAATTCATCCATAATAAACAAGCAGCAGGGACGACAAAAGGAGGAGCGACAGTGTGGGCCGACCTTTCCGCGCTCCATCTCCTTCTCGCATTGTCAGTTCTCTCTGGGACGATTTCAATTTGCTCTCCTCAAAGGAGCAGGAAGACAGCCCATCTCGGCAGGTGGCCCAATGCCATGGGATCAATGGGACCCTCCTTCTGAGGAAGAGTGGGGCAGCTGGGGTCAACGGATTGAATCCCACTGCCTTTCAGTGACATCCGACAAGCAAGGCTCTTCTCTGCAGATCCGAACATCACTTTTCTGTCTTGTAGGAGCCCAAGGAAGGGGGACTATGACAATCATAGCCTTTGGCCTCATTTGGGACCCTCACAAACAGTATGAGCTAGACAGAATTCCAGGAAATTCCAAAGATATCAGACCAAACCCCAATGTAGGTGTGTGGGCTGTTTGCTGGACATGATTTTCACCTAGGTAAATTTTGGTACTGCTCACCCCATTACTGATGTTTGTTCACACACATCTGACCAGGGAAGGAGGACAGGGACCATAGAGTGGAGGGAGAGATCACCAGACACTCACAGATCTCATCTGAGAGGGAATGGGCTCTCAGGTCAGAACAGCAGCCACCTGCCAAATTGACAATGATGTCAAATTACAAATTACATAGCCATTACCTCTCTGTGGGTCTGCTAGGATGTTTTGTAAGGGTTTGTTTTGCTGGAGTCCACAGTGCATCCTGGGATTGGATCCAGGCTCCACGCAACCCTAAATTGGAAAAGCAGTATTGGTAGACAGATGAATGGATGAATGAATGGAGGGACGGACAGATGGATATACAGGCACATTACTGATTTCCGCGTGTATTACATGCCCAATAATGCAGTACCACGAGAGCTTGTGTGGGAGACTGCATTAGGACCGAGGGAATACCCAGATGGCGACCGGTGACACGCCCACACACCAGCTGACACGCCTCGACCAATTGGACGAGAACAAAGGCTCATCCTCACCATAAATATATGCCATGCCCTTAAGGGGAGATAGGGGTAGGCGTCCCACGAGCTGTGGCGACCCGTGGTAAAGTGGCGAGGTCGGATAGAGAGTCCAATTGCTCCGAATACCTACTTAACAATTGCAATCGACAGCTTGTTGGTGGGAGACAACACCAGGAGACCAACTCACGCATGTGATACCAGACAAAGGCACCGAATATTCCTGAGCTTGGAGGGAAACTGGCAAATGGGAGGGGGTGGGCAGGGAGGGGGCTGATTGCCTCATTCTTATTCACTACATCTGATCCCCCCAAAAATCCCAGTTGCAATAGCTTGCAATCATACATTTATGTTTAATAAGATGGCTTCTCCAGTGATCCGAGTACTCAGAAGTATTCAAATACTATCCAATAATATCCAAAAGCAATGTAAAGTAACAAGTACGTCATACATAAAATCACAATGACCAACTCACTGATTCCAGTCGCTAACAAAATAATACATTCTGCATCAATCCTCCATAATTTATAGTGAACAAATATTCTACTAAACATGATTGTTTTAAGGAAAAATGTGTGTTACAGGTGTAAATTCCATTATAAATTCAATAGTACAAAGCACACTGTGTATGCTTCAAATAATGACCTTTCCTTTCACCATCACGGAACAATTTTCTCACAAAAAAGAGACAATTAAAATTGAAAATTCAGTCAATGTTCATCGCAAACAATTGGATTCATCATTAAAAAGAATCGATGACCTGTCTTCAGTACTCCAGTCCTATGTGAAATTTACAGTTTTCGATATTTTAACTGGCACTTTTTTTCTGTGGTATGGGAAGCTTTGATCACAGCCAGCAGCCATCGGCAAAGGGGAACTGCCCTGACCCCTTTGACACGAGTAGGAAAATGAGGGCAGCTCTCTTTGTGGGGAGGTGACAGCAGTCAATAGCAGCCTGACAATGAACCCCAATTACATTCACCATGGAGCAACTTATACAGGGCAGGAGCAACCCGGGGGAGGGAGAGCATGTGTGACTCATGAAATGAGTCTGTTTCTGTTATATGACATTATGGAAAACTGCTATCAGAGCTGGGAAAGTGAACACCGTCTATCATTCTGCATGTTACACTTGCTGACAGCAGTGTAGTGATGTTTTCCACCACTCAAACTAGGCATTTGAATGGGCCCTCTTGAGGTTTGGCTACAAATATATCCTACACTGGGGAAGGCAAAGAGACTTTTTGAATGGAGCCCCAGAAACAACAATCCTGCCCCTGCTTACAGACATGCAGCCCACCCCTGCAGGCTTCAGTCAGAATCATTAGACATTCACGCAAGAAAAATGAACTTGCCGTTAACGGGCACAGCTGGACCATGTAGACACATGGAATGCTGAGTGGTGGGG
>JABFDZ020000001.1:5536337-5574594 GCA_019775955.2 Pollimyrus isidori
GGGCATGGTGTGCACTGGGGTGTGGTGGGGGTTGGGGCTCACTGTATATGCTGCCTAGTGCTTCGGGGAGTAGACTAAGAGAACTTTCTAGAATTGTAGAACTTCCCCCAAACAAGCAGACATGCCCTTCATAACAGAGCAGAGAGGCACACAATGAAGCAATTTCTAAGTGGATAATAATTAAGCTTTTTCTCCACAGTTTTTAAAATCTTAAGGTGATCGATATCTGCTTCTCAGACTCGCTGCCTGACATGACACCCAGGTGCTCTCGTCACAGGAGAGTGCCCATTATCTTTAATGTCTTCACATGAATTTGCTTTTTGTGTAATGCCTTTTGCAGCATGGAGGCCCCAAAGTACTGACCTACAACAGTTTAGGGTAACAACAGCATAAATAAATAGTGAGCAAAAGACCAAAAAACTCAATAAAATCCCCAGAAATTTAGTGTAGGTGCTCATTTCTTGTCTCGAAGTTAGCTGGTCAACTTGACTTACTTCCTGTGGCCAAGTCATGTGACCGTGTGAGGCATACCCGTGTGGCCAAGGCCCCAGTGGCGGGAAGGGAAGCAGGGCGGGCTGCATGTGTGCCTTTAATTATGCAGCGTGTGTCTTCCCCTGACAGCGGGATCTGCCTCTTAGGCCGCCTGGCACCCCTGGGTCCCTCTGTCCCTTGGCCGTGTTCCTGAGTGCAAACACCCGTTCCCAATTTATCCCACACTTCCCTCCTACTTCCTGAATAAGCAGCAATTCCCTGCTTGCTTTCGCATAACCAGATGAGCCTCTTCATCGCCGCTGCTCCTAAGGATTCCTCCTCATCCTCATCTCTTTCTTTCTAAGGGACTTCTTCAATTTTCTTGGGGTCAGGCTGTGGGGGGGGGTTCCTCCACAGCACGAGCGAGAAGTGACGGCCTTGCTCCCTACACAGCTCTCTCAAAGAGTTCATGGCCGGCGTGGGACAGATAGGAATCCGCCCGTCTGTGTGCATCAGTCAGGCATGGCTGCTCGTGATTATTTCTTTATTGGTTTTGTGTTTTATCCCGAGGGGCGGCTCTGCAGCACCATGCCGCTCAATACCATCGACCCCTGTTTGTCTCTTTCAGATCATGCGCTGACCACAGCACTGTGAATGTTCCTGAACACACACCCCCCCGCCCCCCCCCAGTTGGGTCGAGACACCTTAAACCAGCCTGTAACTGGGAGGAGGCAGAAGCAGGGGCAGAGGGTAGACACAGATAACCAGAGCTGGGCTGCAATGGCACCGAGTGGCCTGAGAGGGGCATCAGAGATACTGCTGTTCCGTGGGGGTAGAGAGAGTGGGGGGGCATCATCTTTGATCGTTGTTGCCATGTCACCAGCAAGCGGGCTTCGGTGCGAGTCAAACACAGGATACACAATAACATGCAGAAGCAAGCTGGGGGGTTGCAAGGAACTATGAACCCTGAGACTCGAGTCAGTTCACCTGATGGGGGGGCAGCAATGTACACCAGACACAATAGACAGGACCTCAATTGGCGTGCATATGGCCCTTATGGACCCGAGAATGGCAGGATGTCTCTCTCATACACACACACACACACACACACACACACACACACACACACAAACACAAACGCAAACATATACAGTAGTCATATCTTTGTGGGACCGTACATTCATCTCTATGGACAAAACTCTAATCCCAACAATGACAACCTTAACTGATACCCAGCCCTAACCTTGACCGTAAGTAACCAAACAAAATACGTGACTTTTGGCATTTGTAGTTTTTTAATTGCAGTTACAGATTTTAATAAAATTGAAGTTATCCTTGTGAGAACCAAAAGAATGAATCCAGAAGAATTTCACCGAATGCCCCAAATAAATGAATACAAACTTACACGCACGCACGCACACACACATACACACACACACACACACACACACACACACACACACGCTGTGCTGACAGCCTGATGGTGGCTGGACACTGCCGTGCTCCACAGTGCGGCGGGTGGGGGCACATTGAGGGGGATAATTAGCTGTGAGAGGCACACAAGAGAATACACTTCTGAATAGAGGAGTGAAAAGAGGCACAAACCTCAGGATCTACCCATAGGGGGGGTTGACACTGTACAAAGGCTGTGGGGGGGGGTGTGTGTCTGCCAGCCAGACTGGCGTGATTTCAAGCGGCGGCGCTTTCCCATGTGATCTCCACCGAGACAGACGGCAAGAAGGACGCTAAACAGCCCAGAGCAAGTGAGTGAGCGTGTGTGTCGCAGGGTGTCCCTTGCCATGTGCCCAGTGCATTCTGGGATGGGCTCCAGGTGCAATATGACCCTGCAATGAATAAGCAGTATGGAAGATGGATGGATGGAGGGGTTAGTGAATAGACAAACAGAGAGACGGATGGGTGGATGGATATACATTAAAAATTTAAGCTAAGAGTCACAAAACAAGGAATACATCATTGCAAGTAAACAAGCACGTTGTTTATGCTGAGCATGATGGGATATGATTTGGCCACATATTGCAGGCCGCATTAAAGAAAGCAAGAAACAAATACTACACATCATCAAGTTACCCCACAGACACAAAACAGCACTGCTAGCAATGTCTCCGGCAACCAGAAACAAACCACACATGTTACTACGTTAACGCGGGAGATGGAGTCTGGGGGAATCTCAGTGTGGACATTAAGATTGCAGCCTAATGCCCCCAAAACATCATACCGACTTTGCAGTCATGTTCCAGTCATAAGGAAGTTTGAATTAATAAATCATTTTCATCACTATGGCCAAGAACCTATTTTTTATTGTGCTGCCTAAAGATGCCAGTGTGAATTTGGAATCAGTTAGCTCAGTCGCAGTGAATGTTAGACCGCAAGAATCCATTAACAGCATCAATCTGAGTGTCCTGCATTAAGGGGCAAAGGCAGAGCACCTCGTAATGCAACTTCAAATCAAGTGCAAGAGCCCAGCAAAGGACGGTGTCTACATTTTAAGCACGGTGCCGCCGGCAGCGATTTTACCTTTGTCTTCAATCCCCTTAGCAACGGCAAATTCAGTAATAGCTGTGATTAAGTAGCTTTTTGCCGGTCCAACTTTAATCTCAGCAAAGTAAGGACACAAAGCAACAAAAAAGAGAAACTACTCACACATTTTATCGAGGTTGTTTTTTTTTTTTTTTTTAAAAAAGTGGTGTTATCAAAGGTTCTATTTCCATTTCTGTGAAAGTACAGGAGCAGAATGTACGTTTGGGCTCCTCGGTCCGCAGCAGCGGAGTGTGAATGTGTTGTTGACGTGACCCCCATCATCACCGGAGAGATGGGGGTCTGGGGGGCGCAGGGATGGCCTTGTAAGCTACACACTTAGCGTGTTGACGACTTTGGCTTTCATAGACGCACGAGGATCGTTCCTACCGCCAAAGCTGGACACACAACATTACATAAACAGACCCGCTGAAGATGCAGTAAAGCAGGGAGGCCAGCCCTGCTCCTGGAGACCTTCTACCCGGCAGAGTTTATGTGCTGCCCTAATATAAGACACCTGATACAGATAATCAGGCCCTTCTGCAGAATCTCAGTGTTATCACCAGTTACGTTAACATAGTTACTAAAGGGGCAGGGAGAACCACAAGAAGTGAATTTTAACACTAAAAAGCTTCCTGTACCACACAAAACTTTTTGTTAAAGTATCGAACACTATAAATTTTACACAGGAGGAGGACTGGAGTATTGAAGACAGGTCATTGATTTTATTAATGATGAATCTAATTGTTTGCAATGAACTTTGACTGGATTTACAATTTTAACTGCCTTTTTTGCGAGAATTTTTAATTTTGTCCCTAAAGATAGAGTAGCATGTGAGGGGCAGGCAGCACCAAGCAGGCGATGACATTTCGGAAACGCCACCTGGGACTGGCAGAGGTCGTTAGCTGATTATTGGGGAGATTATGAGTAAAAAGGTGCCAGAGAAATGTTGGGGCTGGAGGTGCCTCTGGGTGGCGCTCTCACTCAAAATGGGGTTCCCAGGGAAATGAGATGGCATCAGTCACTCTGTTACTCTCTGGCTTCTGTTTATTAATGGATGATTTATGATCCGGCCCATAATAAGTCTGCAGTTCACCGTCGTTGGCGAGTTAACCAAAAGCTGAGTGATTCTGGCCCCAGTTCCACGGCACGTTTACCGGCCGGGCTCGCAGGTGGCCCTCTGGCTGAGACACCGTCGCCAAATAACGGGAAATGAACGGAATAAACCCAGACGTGGGATCAGGGATGCGTTCGGCGGGAAACAGGTGCAGGTTCTAATTGACAGACAGATTGTGATTTTCTTCTGCATTACGGTGATAATTATTTATGTAGCCAATTAGCAGCTTGAGTCCAGTGCTTTACAGCCTCGCTACACACAAAGTGACCAGAATGCTGGCATTATAACACAACAAATCCGCATTTATCCATGTTCCTGTTTGATGCAGCCATCCGTTTGCTATAAAGGACTTATTGACACAAGTCCATAGTGTTCTTGGAGCCTCTCCTACCATGAATAGAATGCCAGTCCATGAAAGGGCACATATGCCAACGCACAATCACAGGCCACAAGCAATTCAGAGGCCACAAATGACCTGATCATGTGACTCTGGACTGTGGGAGGAAGCCTGAGTATTTGGACTCAAGCCACACAGAAAGGACATGCAAACTCCATGTGCACATACCACGAGGGCAGAAATCAAGTTGAGTCCTCTGTGACTCTGACTCTTTATGTTCAACTCATAGGTTGAAATGAAATCTTGGTCTGTATTTTTACTTTCTGGACTTTTTCTGAAATTTCAACCTCTGAAGAGCACCATAGTTTGGGATGAAAGACGGATGTCGCATTCATACTACGGTGCATGATCAGGCTTTGACGCAATACCCGACTGCTTTGACGGTGCCTTTTCACGCTCTTGGCGTGCGATTAACACTTGGAGATGGGGGACGTGAGGATGGCATTTAGCTTGCTTGATGCGGAGGCGCAGTGGCTTGGGGGTGGTGGCTGGTGCCTGGGGGGGCTGGGGGTTTGAGTCTGGCTCCGGCCCGGAGCATGTGTGCAAAGTTGGCGTGTCCGCCTGCTGCTTGTGTGGGCTTCCACTGAGTACTCAGCATTTTTCCCCAAAGACCACCACCTCGCCGAGTCCCTGACCCTATGATGGACGAACATCTCGTACTTGGAATCTTGTGCCTCATTCCTTAAGTATCCTGGACTGTCATAACCATCACTGGATGAAGGATTGTAATGAATGCACGTAAGTTTCCCCTTTACGGGTGTAATTTATACATATTTACAAAAAAATAAGTACATTTCAGTTATGTTTATTTTAGAGGTTTTTTTTTTATTTGGTGCGGGGGTGGGGTGAGAATTTAATGGAATCCCCAGGAAGAGGCAGTCCTGTTTATCTGAGCTGTGGAGCACCCACACGCTTCTTAATAAGCCACTGATGGAAGCCGGGGGTTATTGGAGGATTTCGGCTCAGTTTTTGCCAGGGAACCACACCCACAACTAACTGCCAGGGAACCACACCCAGGACTAAATGCCAGGGGACCACACCCACGACTAACTGCCAGGGGACCACAGCCACGACTAACTGCCAGGGAACCACACCCAGGACTAACTGCCAGGGGACCACACCCACGACTAACTGCCAGGGAACCACACCCACGACTAACTGCCAGGGAACCACACCCAGGACTAACTGCCAGGGGACCACACCCACGACTAACTGCCAGGGGACCACAGCCACGACTAACTGCCAGGGGACCACAACCATGACTAACTGCCAGGGAACCACACCCACGACTAACTGCCAGGGAAGCACACACAGGACTAACTGCCAGGGAACCACACCCACGACTAACTGCCAGGGAACCACACCCATGACTAACTGCCAGGGGACCACAGCAATGACTAACTGCCAGGGAACCACACCCACGACTAACTGACAGGGGACCACAGCAATGACTAACTGCCAGGGAACCACACCCACAACTAACTGCCAGGGAAGCACACACAGGACTAACTGCCAGGGAACCACACCCACGACTAACTGCCAGGGAACCACACCCATGACTAACTGCCAGGGAACCACACCCATGACTAACTGCCAGGGAACCACACCTACAACTAACTGCCAGGGAACCACACCTACGACCTAACTGCCAGGGAACCACACCTACGACTAACTCCTGCCCCAAGGGCCCTCTCCTTCCACCTGGAAGGTCATTACGAGGACTGTCGAGGTCAAAGGTCATGCAGACATTGCCCCGCCCCCATTCTCACACTGGGGGTGGGCGCTAGCCCGATTGCTTCCAGGAAACCGGTTAGACGGATGGAAAGTTGAAGGCTCCCAGCTGCTGTGTAAATTGAGGCAGACCCCCCCTCCCCCCATACGTCAGACATGGCTGAGGTTCTGAGGACCGGCTTCTTGCATTTGTCTTCATTAATCTGGGACTCCTGAAGTCTGGCTATCCTCCGCTGCTGTGGGCCGGGGGGGGAGGAATGAGCAGGAGGGAGAGGAGAGGCCAAGATGGAAATCTGATGGTTCCAGCTGTCTCACACAGCCCCCTCCGCTCTCTCACCACGCCTGCCTTTCCACTGCTACCCCCGCAGTACTAAAACAATGGGATCGCCCTCCCACCCGCAAACAGTTTGCTTGAGTTACGCCTCTGGGTGAAAACGGTTCCTCTGGTCAAACGGTTGTACTTATAGCTTTTACTTACCTTGATTTTCATCCATTTAATGGATGCATTTACCCAAAGTAATCTACATTTGATTAGAGGTTATGATTTACGTGCGCTGCTTGGGATCTGAACCCAGAGCCAAAGTGCTGTTAGCACAATTCTGTACTTGTTGCAAATGCCGAGATGGGTTTAACAAAATGAGTGTTAGTTCATTGGGGAACCACCAGAGTGTGTTGATCTGAGGCATCGAAAGACAAAACAGAAGCTAACCTTACACAGTGAGATGTATGAACCCCCAGCACCCATCTTGCAATCATATAAACCAGCTATACTCACATACGAAGCGCCCCCTTCTGGCCAGAACACACCCTCTGCAATCCACACAAGCTCCTGAAGGACAGTTCTGAAGAATCAAGCAAGCAAGTGCCTCACCACGGCAACAGGGGCCACGGAAACAGCCCTCATTCATACTGATAGCAAAATAAGCAGCATGTACACGGTAAGTGTGTGCTGAACTGACGGAACTTTTCCCCGGGAAGTTCTGTGTCATGCGGATCAAAGGCTTCTTTCAGCAGCTCAGCAGCTCTGGGTCTCTGTACTCCCTCCCCATGCTAGAGGTCAGAGTGAGAGCCGCGCGTTTACCGACATAACGAACACTTCAGCTGAAAAAGCCGGGCTTTTTTATTAAAAGCATTTCAAACACTCACGGCCCACCGATGACAATTTAATCCAGACAAAGTGTATAAAGTTACTGCTAACTGAAGGCTTCTTTACATCCTTTCGGTTAAATTGAGGCAAAATATGACCATGTTTTGAATATGAAGCTAATATTTCCATATTATTGTTAATCAAAAGCAACAGCACTACAGCGCCCGAGGACAGCAAGGTCAAGAGTTTTGTTTCTGTGGTACAAAGGTGACGGGAATTAAAGTGGAAAACAGGATACAACATTGCTGATGTGTTTATGCTACCAAATATCAAACAAAAATACAAGCCTTACTATTCAATTAGCTTACTGCTAATGCATCAGTTTATTTCTTACTAGCTTTGAGCTGCTATGCTCACATCGGAACGTCACAGCAGAAATCGAGGCTCATTTGACCAACCAATGTTTTTCCAGTCTTCCATTGTCCAGTTTTGATGAACCTGTGCCCACTGTAGCCTTAGTTTCCTGTTTGTAGCTGAAAGTAGTGACACCCAGTGTGGTCTTGTGCTGCTGCCAACCAGATTTGATGTGTTGTGCATTCAGTGATGCTCTTCTGCATATCTTGGTTGTAATGAGGGGTTATTCACGTTACTGTTGCCTTTCTATCCGCTTTAACCAGTCTGGCCATTCTTCTCTGATCTCTGCCAACAACAAGCCATTTTCACCCGGAGAGCCGCTGCTCGCTGGATGTTTTACCTTTTTTGGCCCATTCTCTATAAACCTTAGAGATGTTTGTGTGTGGAAACCCCAGTAAATCAGCAGCTTCTGAAATACCTATACCAGGCCATCAGACACAAACAACCACGCCACGTTCAAAGTCACTTACATCACCTTTCTTCCCCATTTTGATGTTTGACGTGAACATTATCTGATGCTCCTGAGCTGTATCTGCATGATTTCATATATTGTGCGGCTGAACAGGTGTGCCAAATAAAGTGCCCAATGAGTGTACATATAGATATATTATTGATACATTGCACTGTACATCTGTATGGGGGCTCAATAGGTAGCACTATAACTTCATTACTTAAAGGCATAAGGGTTTGATTTCTACTGCTCTGTTGTGCCGGAACAGGATGGAAGGGGTGAAAGGCTAACAAAGAAGAAACAGAGGGTGCACAGGGGTCAAAACCAAGGCAGAAACACAAGAATGAGCAAGAGTTGGGGGGGAAATGCAAGGTTATGTACAGAGAACACCTAAAATATACAACAACCACAGAAAGATTGCTGGGTAATGCAAACTGCACAAGAAACAGGTTCAGGCCCTTGACAATTAATCAAACACTGGGGCTAGGAATAGCAAGGAACAGAGGAGGCTCATTAACAATCAACAGGCACAAAAGACTCAAACACTGGGAATGGGAATGGCCAGCGACACCTACTGAACAAACAGGAAAATGACAGACTAGACAGGGCTGGTTCTGTGTGTGTGTGTGTGGGGGGGGGTGGTCAAGCAGGGGCGTTTCTAGGATTTTCATTTAAGGGGGGCTCAGCCCCCATAGATGTTTAACACATATTTGTGATGACGTAACACAGCGAAACTTTTGACATTTTTGTAAACTGTAATTATGAAAAAGGACATAACAATTTATCGAAAAACACACACCATTGGCTTAATCCTCTCTCTGTGATGCCGCAGTCTGTGACGCTTCAGTTGAAGACCGCGCTGAAAGACGGGGTGGAGCCGAACTCTGCCGCCGTTTTATTATGAAATATAAAGGGAACGTGGGCATTCACCGATTTGTGTAAAGTTTACGGAGAATTTTTAGGGGGGCTGAGTACAAATGTTAGTACTAAAGCCTCCTTAAAAATGGCCTAGCGACGCCCATGGGGTCAAGTATCTTCCCGCTACCCAGAGACAGGCAGTGTCCCTGAATTGATCAACTGAAGAATAGTTTAACGGTTTTTCAAAAGTCATGTAATTTTTTATTGTTAGTATCATGAGAGTTTTTGGAAATGTGTGCTTAAGTTTATGCATGTATGTGTCCTACAATGGCCTGCACCCCATCTGGGGGAGTTTCTGCAGCCCTGCAAACAGGACCCAAGATAAATAAGCCTTTCTTTATAATGGATGAACGATATGTACTGCAGATGGTTATAGTTCAGTCTCTGCCCTTTCTGTCATTTTAACACCTTGAAATAGCTGAGGGTACCTAGAAATTGCTGTAAAAGGGATATATGTATAATTCTGACTTTTATGCTAAAATACCCAGATCAAAGAACAACGCTACTGGGATCAGAGTTTCCAAAACTGAACAGAGAAGTTGGTGAAATTTACCTTAGAAATGATAAATGACAAAGTCTCCCACATCCCTAATGATGAACCCAAGGGCCGGATTATTTTACAGTGCTATTCTGTTGCAAAAAAGGGCCCATATCTCAATCTGTGTTTCATTCAACCATGCTGCCTCAGTTACTGAGCCAACTCATCCCTCTGTGGAGATAATGATGGTTTGATCTTGAAGGCAGGATTGGACGAACTGCAGAATTTTTATTGCCTTGTGTCAGCAATCACACCAGAAGGCAAACCAATCAGAGAAGCCTACTATATTAAGAAGGTTTCACCTGTCACAGGCATGTTTACGAGGTTTAAAGCCCATTCCATGTTATATATGTCATACACGAGGAAGAGGAGGGTCTCCATCAAGTGGAGTGTAAACAGATCGGAATTCTTCAGAAGTCTCTGCTCTGTGACAGAGAAATTCTTTTCTGCTCTGCATTACAGCCATCAGCTACTAACGCCCAACACTGCCCGCACAACAAACCGCTACAGCAAGCCTCATCAAAACCCACCGTATGCTGATGACATATTGCTGCCTCAAACCCTCAAATATCCATCGTGCAGCTCCTCTGCCTGATAAATAAATCCGGGTTCTCTCTGGCGTTATGGACCGGTGATAGTGTGAATTTACAGCTATTAACACCAAGCTGAAACGAACCGTCTCTGAAATCAATTCCCCCTCAAAACAACTTCTGCTATCTTGGGATCATAGTAACAAGACAGCCAAATGAACTGCTTAGGAGAAATTGGAGATAAAAATTGAAGAACTCAAACAGAATATTGACTTTGGGAAGATCCAGCCAATATCTGTTGTAGGCAGGACAAACGCTCCGATTGCCTGGCCAAAGTTTCACTATATCTCCTCCAGGCCTTGCTATCTTTTAATGTCCCACAGCTTCTTAAAAAAGCTTAATTCCACAACCATTCGTACTGCATCATAAACCGGTCAAAATACACGGCAAGAAAAATGCATAGAGGTTTCAGTCGCCCTACATTTTCACGCTCAATGCTAAATGCTTGTTTGCGTTGCTAACGACGGTACACATTCCTTTTCCTTGCCTCATTAAAATGGCTGTTACACGCAGCCTGGTACTAGTATACAGGGATGTGAACAAACACGCTGAGGCCTGAGGCATGTAAAAAGATAACCTTGCATGTGGGTATTGACACTTCCCCACCTGTAGGCACTGAAGCTATTTTCTTTGCTTGGGAACAATTGGGGTTATTCAGTGCAAAAAATCGAGATACGGAGATGGTAGCTCTGCATCTGTTAAGCAGATATTATATTCCATGTCATATTTAATATGAGTAGCTTGTGGGGTCACAAGGAAAAAGAACATTACATGAAATTTTGAACATAAAAAACAATGTTCAACTTTTGGGAAAAATGATCTTCGACCTGTGTAATAACAGGCTGAGGGATAGTTTTACAGAAGGTGAAGAGGGGAAATTGATATCAACTCAGAAACAATAACCTCCTGAGACCCCACCCATTCATTTATGTCCATTGTAGTGGACATTTTATTTTTGCATCTATCTTTTCACTGGTGTTAAGAAACATATTTATTCCTGTATACACTAAAGAGGACATGCTGTGAAATAATTTTTTAAAAATAGAAATAAATTTGAAAAAATCTAAATTGTAACATGTTTTATTTCCTTCAAAGACAAATAACCTGAATTGAAGGACACTTTTTTTCCTTGTGTCCCAGGAGGATAAGACACCCAGGGGAGGGAGAGGTAAATCCTGACATTTTGGGGGATATATCCATACTCGTACGATGTTTAAATATTCAAAATATCGAATTTGGTTCTGTTCAAGACGCCTCACAGTTCTTCCTTAATTAGCCGTTGCAGTCATTTTACGCAGCAAATGAAGGTCTTGACAGTTTTCTCCAACAAAAAACAGACCCATTCAATATTTCCCATTTACTGCTGCAGGAATTTTTGCTTTAAGTGATGCCAGTGATGATCATGATAGCAACATTTTTTCTCACCATTTCACTCAGCACAGGAATATACACACATATGAAATAATCCATCATATCAAGGTCTTCATTTTTTATACCATGTGGGAATTATTATACTAATATACAATATAATAATATATAATCAAAGCTTAAATTCACGTTGAAAATTCAAGCCAGTCAGTGGTAAATAAATGGTAAATGGCAAAAATAATTACCTATATGTCAACTATGTGCTTTCATTTTTCAAATGGTCTATTTGTGAATGTCTTATACATTAAAGAAGAACTCAATACAAAGATCCCGTCTGTGGCATTTTTCACAGAAGCTAATATTAAATCCCTAGAATTGCTGAGATTGAACCTTACGTGTAGCATCGAGGAGGATCAGGCTATAAAGAGAGAGACCCTCAGACTTAACCTGGTTGGCCTGCCCGTCATATTTATCCCTACCTCCAGGAGGCGATATTGAGTTATGCGCTGGTAAATCAGTTAATGGTGGCACAGAGTTCTGCTGAGAAAAGCAAACCAACAAACTCAGTCAGCCCATTCAAAAGGGTCACGTGAGGGAGTGCTTTCATCCTGCTTCTGCCATTACTCTTCACCACAGACTTCCTGTCTTGTAAAGTTTGTTCCAATAAGTGATAATCCATGAAAATAATGAAGAAATCCACAGCCTGGTGGATTTTCTTAGGGGAACAACGGATCATGTTCTAAAAATACTTTCTAATGAAGGGTTTTGTACATCATAGCTTCTTCATAAAGCACGGAGAGAAAAGACACTCTGAAGAACATTAGCTGTTCGATCACAGGAGGCCACTGGGGCAGTTTCATAAACAAGGCGTGATAGGTCACTTTCAGCACTCTGCTACTGCTGGAAGGGTCAAAACTCTGTAATAATGACACTATCATTTGAGCCTCGTAGCTGGGGGGGCCTCGTAGCTGTTCTCCTTGTCTTGCTTTCACACTTTTATGAAAAAAGGGGAAACTCAAGGAGGCATATCTGAGCTATGAAATTACATAATAAAGACATGCAAAAAATAGGGGTAGCAATTCTGGGTCATGGCCCCCACCGTGGCTGTGCTTATGGAGTCTTACACTCACAGGTGGATTAGAGCCGTGTCTTTGAAATACACACTGTATGCGTGTGTGTCTGTGTGCACGCGCTCCTGGATGTCTCCTGCCTTGTGACCTGCCCTTCCTCCAGGCTGACCCCAAACCTGTACTGGAATTAGCATTTTTGGAACAATAAAGAGGTCATTACATGCATAAATTAAGCGCCATTCCATTATTATGTTAGATAATAATCAGTTAGGAACGGGAAGGCATTCTCACACAGAAAGGCCCAGCGTTTCAGTCTTTATAGTGGAGTTTGCAACACCTCGTTCTTGTAAGATACCTACTCGTACCGATGCTGTTACGTTTCAATACCTTTTTAAGGGTTATAAGTTATAAATAACACAAAGCAATGTTTATATAAACGGCCTAGAATGGTGATTCCCAGCAGAATAGCAGAAATACTCTTCGGAACGTAACGCCATTTACCAACAGACGTACATATGTGGGTGAAAAAACACGAAAAGACCAAATTGTTTTCCATAAAGGTGATAGGGCGACTTCATACCTCCGTGGCCGCGGGTTCGATTCCCTTTCCTGGGTACTTCGATTTGTTGCCCAGACCAAAAACATGTTCATCGATGCCTGTAAATTGTTTTTAATGGCTTGTGTCCCTATGGAGGGCAGTCCGTCCTTGGACATGCACTACATTCGCCGTGAACCAATGCTGCATAACCAGTCATTTCATTAAAAAATAGAGCAAAGCAGAAAACGCAAATGTCTGTCGTTTTATTTAATTTATCTTTGAGTTTCTAACAAGCCAAAAACAGCATTATGCATTTTCGACCACTTATTCCATTTATTTTTATGCAGCGAAAGTGCCTGATGAAATGTTGTTATCCACGAAATTCGCTCGATAATACGGCTTGGCGCTTCAGTCAGAGGTGCCCGGAGGTAACATCGGCGTGCGGGTTGCTGCAATTTTATTTATTTGGTTAAATATTCCCGCATCAACCGCAGGAAAGCCGCGCATGAGAGATGGTTTAGTTTGTACGGAAACCTTCTCCAGTGCGGCTGTCACTGATGGATTGAAAACGCTGTCCAAAGGGTCTTGTGTTTGCGTTTTAATCCATGCATCTTGGCATCGGCGGGTCATTGTGAAAAGGCGCCCGCAACCTGCTCGATACACGGTTTATGACTCATTCACAGTCACCTTTATTTTTTATGAACAACCCACTTTCCCCTTACAGACATGGGGATAAACATCCTTCCTTTCATAGTCTCTCTGCATTTATGCCATTTTTCCACGCCTCGAATTCTTTTTGTCCGCCCGCTGCTGATGCTGGCAAATCAGAGGTTAATGGAGATCAATATGTAAGCTAAAATCAGCAGGCACACAAACTACTGTCACATGGTCCCAGCGATAGTCAGTCTAACAGAAAATGACAACGGTGGCAAGATTCAGGATCAAGCCGATTTTATCTCATCATCTAATACCGACGATCGTTTGGATCGTGCCAAATGCAGCCATGCATAGGCGGCGTGCATATACGCACCACGAAAAGTTACTAGCTTGCAATAATTTTGTACTTTTACAATGGTATGGCATGGTTGAAATAATTAGCCATCTTAAAGGGTTTTTTTCAGTGGTGCTAATGTGCGTGCAAAAGGCTAATTTATTATGCAAATAACTTAATCGCGTTTCATGCCTTTGAAAGGTTAGTTATGGCCATTGCGTTGACAAAATTCATTCCCTCGGATGCTGAAAATGTGACACAGGAGCGTTGTCGCATAGGCTCCACAACTTCATTAATCTTATTTATTAGCCTACAACTTCTTAAAACGTATCTGTTTGCATTTCTATTCTGCTGAAATGCTCGCTCGGCGTGCATCACACGTCAGTGGAGCTCATTAAACACGGCTGGCTACCAGTGATCGGCGATACAGTAGATAAGTAACACAGACACGGCTACCGGCGACTTACTCAAATAGAAGCGAAGCAGCCTTCTGCGGCGCTCGGGGAGCCTCAACATGCTCTGACTGATTAATTTTGCCGCTTTTCCTGCTGGCTATCTTTTATTTACGGCTGCGACGATCTACTGTACTTTGTGCCACTTTAACTTATTTATTTAGACCTAATTGGCTGCCCTCCAGGCAGGCGGGCTGTCAGGACAAGTTAAAAATACATATTTGTTTACAGGTGTTATAATTTTATGTGCAGTGTGTGGGTTACTTATTAAGTGTTTCAGTTTCCAATTAGTCTATCAGAGAAAGCAGAAGAATGGAACGGAACGACCTCTCAAAGTTTTAGAAGCAGATGCTACAGCAGGATACCTGAGCAAATTTAACTGGACGAACATCGTGCTAAGCCGTCTTTTGTGGCTTGTGTGCGATATTCTAATTCCACTTTATACAACACTTATGGCACACTTGTAGATCAAGGCTTTAAGTAAATGGTATCCCCCCTACCACAATACACGCGCAATACCCCCACAACAACTCTTGTCTATTTAATGAGGTCCCTTATTAAATGTTCTGGGATTGGATCTCAAGTGCAGCACCCTCTTGGCGAGGAAAAGGAAGCCTTACTGTCACAGATAATAAATTATATTTATTATAATTGTTCTCTTGTTGTGGGAGGAATTTTTTTGTGGAAAACATTTTGTTCTTCTTTCTTTATCCCAACTTTGTGGTTTGCATCAAGTATTTTGGCTATTTAAGTAAGCACAGATTTGCCTTTGGTCTTTAAGGCTGCCGTGCTGAAAAGCCTTTGGTTTTACCCTTTAGCTGCGGACAATCCAGACCCTGAAATTGCACTGCAGAAAACACCAGAAGACACCCCCCCTCCCAGGTATATTATATATTATCTTTAGATTCTTGTTTCTAGAATAATATGCAATAAAAATAGCACTTACAGTTCTATAATGTCTGCCAGTAATGCACACACTTATGTCATTGACTCCCTGCTGGTTCATAAGGCATAGTCTGGAAAAGCAAGATAATATGGCTGTTCAGAAGTGGCCTCCCACACCACTACAGTATGGGACCGAAGGTATGCATGTTAACTCCATACATAGTGTGGGGTTGGGACTCAAACCCAAAGCATGAGGTGGCTAGTTTCATTCATCAGAATTGAATGCATGGTTGATAACTATATGCAGGGAAGTGTGGTTTCAACATTGGTATGGACCAAATCAACCTCAAAACGCCAACCCCCCATAACACACAATTGCCCACAGAATTGGCAGGGAGGTGTCCCAACCAACGATTCCCAAATCTACGTCATTGCATACAGAGTTTGCATGAAACAGAGAGATGAGGCTGTATTTAAATGGAGAAATTGCTCATGGTCTTATAAAAACGCACCTGTCTTGGTTATGAGAGCTGTTCTCAATTCCCTACATCGTTCTAGAGTTTGGTTTTTCAGCCAAGAATGAAAGACGTTCATTGTTTCAGGGATAAAGCATCCCAAGAAGGTCACATTTTTTTCTTTCTTTTTTTTTGCAAGCCAGAATGCCTGGATCTTTACAGCCTCCATCTGGAAGAGCAGAGCAGAATGGAAGGAGGGGTGGAAGCTTCCAGAATGCGTGATGTAAACACTTGCACATTTGCATCAACGTCTTTCCGTTGCCATGACGAAATGTGAAGGGTTTACGTAAAACACAGCTGAAACATCAGTTTCATTTCCCAACACTGCCCGTGTTGCATGCACTCATCCCATAATCATCTCTGGGGGGTTGGTGGGGGGTTTATTTTTTGCCAAATTTTCCTGCGTTACCAAATGTTACAATTAGTTTGGGTTTGTGAGTTTATTTGGAAATAAACATTGCGAAATAAATAACGTAGAAATATTGCGATTTCAGTAATTCCTAAAACATTGCAATCCAGCAGCAAGGAGGCAAGTTCAAGTGTATGTAGCTGTAAGCAAATCATGTCCCATTAGTGCCCTGCAGGGGGCAGTAGAGTGGCCCTATCGACATTACCAAGGAGTGTAATGCAGAGGGTTATGTCTGCATGCTCAGGCAGGTTGGCCAGCCAGTTGACCTTGGAGTCTTTGGTTCCACTCCTCTTTTGTATTTCTGCATACTTTCCCGTTTCATGCACCATTTTGTATAAACAATATGATAATGGATTGCTGCACCCGCTTGTCAGGTGCCTTGGGGCAACTCTGTTGTGAAAAGCGCTATATAAAAAATGAATTGAATTGATTCGGTGTCCATGTCTAGAAAGTAGTGGGTTCAAATCCTGTGGCCAGCAGAGTCATCATGTCACGGTGGGGCCCCTTGCACAAGGCCCTGAACCCCAACTGATCCGGATCCTCACTTACACATAGCTTTGGATAAAAGATTCTTCTAAATAAATAAATGTAAATGTCTTAGCCTGTTTGCTGATGCAGCTTGGATTGCAGTCTTTAGAGTGGGAGTCTTTGATTGTGAGTCTCACCACAAATGGCAAAAATACAATACTTTACCTTTGAATTATGACATCTGGCTGCTGAAAAAAGGTTTGTTTGCCTAACTCGAGGATCTTATGTGTCAGTGAAAATCTAAAAAAGTCTCACCTCTTTGTATTTTCATGCTCTCAGTAGACTTTTTCGTTGTTTTGTTGAGCTTGTGCCCTGCTGAGCCTGGAAGGGACTTTGGAAATAATCATCACACACCATATAAGTGGCATGTTGGGGCCACATTAATGCTATCCCCCCTCCATCGGTGACAAAATGACTGGAGTGGCAGCCAGCTCTGATTACCACCTCACCAGGTAATTAAAACAGTGCGGGCTGGCAAATGAGCTCACAGGCACAATGTGTCCTAATGAACGGCATGCTGGGATGGAGGAGAAGGAGGGAGGAGTCCAGGAGGCATCTGATCTGTCGTCTGCCACGGTCGCCGGGGCTCGAGTGACAGCCAGGTAGTGTCATCACGGCAACTCACGACAGCCATGCTTGGATACACAAGCGGAGGACCATAATCGCAGTTTGCTCTCAGCATCCATTTCTAGGGTTCTGTCTTGGCTTGTCCATCTTTGGAAAAAAAGCAGTGGGCACTGAATTAGGAAGAAGAGTGGGGAGATGCGATAAGCTACACTGATTGCCAGGAGGGGGCGCTGTTAGGGTTATCAGGTTAGCAGTCAGACCAGTAGCCGTCAGGGCCGACTCAGTATGGATGTTTCCTGGTAAACAGAATATTGCACATTAACAGTGCAACAGCGTAGTCCCCCAGCGGCGGGAGGGGAGAAAACATGAGGACAAGCCTACGAAATATTGCCAGGATAATTACAGGCCCGTTGAGCATTTGGGATCTCACTCTTCGTTTCCATGCCCACAATCCCCACCCAGCAACAGCGTAATTTGCTGCCGCACCGTCAATTACGAGGCGGGAGGGGGCTGGAGCTTTCCCAAATGAAGATCCGTGTGCAGAATGCGAGCCCGTAGCTAGGGAGTTGCACGGCGCCACGCCTGTCCAGCTATGCAACGTTTTCCCGCGACGTGCCTGAACACCGGGGATCGTTCTGATGTCTGGACTGACGAAAATGTAGGCCTGACGTGTGTATATTCTTATATTTGTGCTTATTAATTCCACGGAAATCACAAAGAATATTCTGCTGGTCTCAATTCCTGCTTACGATGCTGGACCTGGCTTTGCGGATTGATTTGTTGTCACCACACTCTGGTGGTGGGGGGTCGTGGGGGGGCAAGGCTTGTGGGTGTATCCCTTTTGATGTACTGGCTCCTCAGAAGTAGACGCTTCAATCCCGAATTGGAGAAAAAACAAAGAGCGACCGTGAGCAACCTGTGCACTCAGCATGTTTTCGTCAGAGAATGGGTCCGGGATTCAATACCAAGACACAAGGGTGATGGATGTGAGAACAAGACACAGAGGAGGATGACATAAACATGCTCACTAGCACACCCCATAATGATCCTCCATAATAAATATGAAGGGATGGCACTGTAGCAGCCGCAATGCACCCAGCTTAACAATCGGGGGGCAGCTAACAGCCTCGCAGGGTATCTGTCCCGGCTGATCTGCACGTTCGTGCTGGTGGATTCTGTCCATGTCACTATCTATCAGGCTATACACTCTTTAATTATATGCCACAATCTATCACTATCAATCTATATTTCCTTTAATTATGTCACTGTTACTATCATTCTATATATTGTTAAATTGTGTCAATCTGTCACAATATCACCATATAGAGTAGTGATATTTCATTTGGCCATGTGGGGAAATTTGAATAATGGCCTTCCGGAGTGGCATGCGTTCTCCCCCCCCCAAGAATGACGGCCTTCCAGAGTGGCATGTGATCGCCCCCCCAGGAATAACAGCCTTTCAGAGCAGCATGTGATCTCCCCAGGAATGATGACCTTCCGGACCTGCATTTGATCCCCAGCCCAGGAATAACGACCTTCCAGAGGAGCATGAATCCCCCCCGGGAATAACGGCATTCCGAAGTGGCATGAATCCCCCCGGGAATAATGGCCTTCCAGATATCTGTATTGGCTTGGTTATGGCACACCAGCTTTGAGCTTCAGGCCCCCAGCCTGTGACATAATGACGGCTTCTGGTATCTGTGCTATTGGTTCTGCTGACCGATGGAATGCCGGGAGCAATGGAGTGAGGTCAGTGACTCCCAACCCAGACGATTAATGTCCACTTATCATAGACGATCGAGCGATCCAGGCAAGGGAAGCAAAGATGTCGAGAACACAGGTACCAGTCAGGCCAACATATATAACCAGAAGGCAGCTTATTCTCTAACCTTAAATGTGATTTACGTCTGTTTCCAAGTGTGACCTGGCAAACAGGGCCTCTGGCAAAATACCATTGATGAAGTCTTCCAGCTCAACCTTCGGTGTCTACAGGCCACAGATGAGCACAGTTGAAGGCTGGGAAATATAATTCATTTACATTGAATAAATTTTGCAGATGTTTTTATTCAAAGTACAGTCATTTTGTTTTTGAGAAGGCATGGTCAGAAAGTCCTGGTGGCGATTGGAGGGTAGGGGCCTCAAGGGCCCAACTGTGAAATCACTCTGCCGTCCCTGGGATTTGAACCGGTGACCTTCCTATCACTAAAATGCTGAGCTAACAATTTTAAACTACGCAGAGATATAGAAAACTGCCAGGCTTGTCTGGAAAAACGCTAGGCTTGTCTGGAATTACATTTCACATTCACATGTCTCCAGAGCGAGGGTCATTTAAGCAACCTTGCACCCTATAGATGTTTTTTTGAGTTAATTAATAAGCTTATATCCATAGTTATGCAACTTGATGCGTGACCTGCATTATAGTGGAAAGAATATGCAGCGTGTTCTGTACCAGACTCTGACCCACATATATATTTCAATTCTCTGGCTAATTATTTAAATGAAAAATCAGGAGAGGAGCGCCGTTTAAGCTTGTCCTTAGCTGACCGCGAGCACCACACAGAATGGGTCAAGTAAACAAAGCCTTCCAGAATCCTCATGGCCCCTATCAGCCCACTCTATCCTGCGATCCATGTTTACAACACCCAGATGGGGGGGTCAAAACAGCCTGGACACCCATGCGTGATGCCCCCCAGGTATTCAGGGTTAGTAACTACCAAATCTTCCCCACACAGAAATTCCTAGCTTCTCAGTAATTATCATAATTATTGATATAGTTACTGCCTATCTTACACAACACAAAAGGAATGACCTAATATTTTACAAAATCACAACTCACAGTATATTAAAAGGCAAAAGCATGATCAGATGATTCAAATTAAAAGATCGTATAGAGTTTTTATCTCATATCACTTAGGGGTGCAGGATTGTTGTGAACAATATTTTTCAATTATTCCTTTTTCATATATAAAAGTTCCCTTTATATAACAAATGTTAATGTTTATAGAGTTGGAAGCACTAGTTTAATGTGTTAATGTCTTTTTTAAATTGCTCCAGAAGCCCGACACGTGAGCGCCGGGTTCTGCTTGTCCTGTTGTGATTTTGTTGCCATTTGCTGCATCTCCCCCGATGAATAAACAAGTTACGCTAGTGGGGAAGAGAGAGACAAATACGTCATTTGGGAAATAAGCGGTTGGCGCGAACAAATTAGTTAATGACTGGATCTCTTCAGGGGGAGAAGCGTCGAACTCAGCGGTATCACAATCCAATAATGACTGCGCGCGTACCGGGAAATGTGCTATTTAGCAATCCGGCCATCGCTCTTTTATTGAGGGGCCAGACAGGAAGTGCTCAGACTGTGGTTTGATTGGCAGGGGTTTGGAAGGTTGATCGTCCTTCATGGCTTGGTGACAGGGTCCATGTTATGCGAGCCCTGAAGAGTCCCTAAAAGAAAAACACCACTCTGTCAACAATTTTCATCTTCTCGAAGTTGGCACTTAGTATGTGCTTTTGCAAACGATAGCTTAGCACCCCGCTAACGTCTTTCTAGTCTCTATAGGAACCCCGTCGTTTTATGTTGTGGATTTGGATTTGCCAAGCTTTGTGTGCACAGTTAATTAATTTTTCTGTCTGCAAATTTAGGTGACATTTCAGCTAACATTCCTTGTGGATATTTCAAATTATTTCAGACCCAGAAATAACCCTAAAAAGGTCCAAAGACTGACAGAACCTTTAAAGATTCTCATTTAGTACAATAAATATTAAAACTCAGGCCCGATAAATATTCTACACCTACCCCACCCCTTTTGACTATTATGTAGCAAAGTAGAATATCAAACGCCAGGATTTGTATGTGTGGGCTGAGGTGTGAAAAAGTGAACAAAATCCCTCCAAAAAGCCACACGGCAGGAACCATCAAAGTATGCAGAATATTCAGCATTCTTGTGGTTTTCAACCTCTCTGCTCTTCGTTGTCAGGGTAATCCTGCTCCGATCTCCGAATATATTGGGATGTATATCAAGGGGTTTATACATAGGTGAGGCCACAGGCCCCAGCTGAAAGCTGATTGGCTCCTAGGGTGCTCCATCCCTTGTTACTTATTGATTCAACACAATGATAAGGCTGATAATGGCTAATGATAAGGTTGCTCTGTCTGTATGAATTATGACCCATCTTAATCCTAGAGATCCTAGAATCATTCCTGCATATACCTAGAAGAATCAGGATCATTTAGCTTCATGATATCCATAATGTGTCTGAGCAACGACGTCAAAGCCACTGACCATTTGACGTCACTTCTTTGCCCATCTAAAAACCCAACTGCTGACAAGATACCCCATTGCTGTTGTCCATCACAGCAACCACTGGGAGTTTTCCACCTACCAACAAACTCCTGGATATTGACTGGATGACACAAACAAAAAAAAATCAATTAAGTGTCTGGACACTCCTAGATGACCAGCCTGAGATGGTTAATAAATGCTGCTAACATTTGTCTTGTGTCCTTGGAAACATTCCTAACACAACACGCTCCCTAAATGAAAAAAGACCAGAAGAAACAGTTACCATGGTGATACATCCATAGTATGATGTACCATTAAAAGCCTCCAACGTCTTTGCGGAGGAACTAAACACTGTCAGGAGCAATACACTTGTCTTTGTTTCTCCTCTATGGCTGAAACAATTATGCAGCACCAAACAAAAACATGAAGCATCCACTTAGAGGTGGCATTGTGAAGCACCGTACCCAGGAGATTCGCAGTTTGCATACAGTGGTGAGTAAACAAAACAGCATGCTGGTGGCATCATCTTGGTATCAGCATAGATCACCAACACAGTCTAGAGTTCTGAGGACTCCACTCCTGTGATGCTAATTAGAAGACCAACGATGCTCTGTATGTCAAGATCTTTGGTTCTTCAGATTTATGCTAAATGTCTTTTTTAAACTTATCTACTGTTCGATGGTTTCCTTGAGGTACAGTAGTACGTTGGGGAGAATCATATGTACTTATGCATACATATTGCATTGTAAACTGCAGGGTTTAAATGTAGGCAGAGCTCACTGGAGCGCAGCTCTGACTCCTTATGGCTAGATTGCACCTCCCCAGAGTGTAGGGCGCCTCCTTCGATATTTATTTTAATATTTATTTCTAAATTCCCTAAAGGTATTCATTTCTTATTGTCCTTAATTTACTGAAGGATTGTAAGTGAATGGTTTAATTAAAGGTCAGTTTGTTAATTTTCATTAGTAGTTGTGACCTGACAATTTCTTGAGTGGATGAGATATTCCTATGTGACACCTTGATTTCTGACCCATGTTTTTGGTATTTTGACTTACTTTGCTTACCGTACTTACTAGGTAGACTCTGCTAGAGGTAAGATGTGTGTAAGAGACAATCTGCGGACAACTTGATATTTTAATGCATTTTAAAGGGGGCATTATAAATGAAGAAGATGACCTGCAAGTCATCCATTCAGTTTCAGGAGCAACATGTCCAGAGCCACATATTTGGACACTGCATATCTACATTCCCAGGGCATCCAGAGCCTAAGGGTGCAAAACAAGGAACAACCCAGGATGGGGTGCCAACTCATCCCAGGGAACACTCACCCACACATGCACCTATAGGTAATTTAGCAACTCCAATCAGCCACAGCATGGCTTTACAGAGAAACCAGAGTACCCCACGGTAACACGGGGAGAACATACAGACACCACACACACAGAATGCTGGCAGAGATTAGAACCCAGGTCCAAGAGGTGTGAGGCGATAGGCCTAACCACAGAACCAACACTAAGCCTCATTGATGCATTTTTCATTTAATTAAGATGCTATGAACTACTGAAATGTATCTGATATGTACAACACCTATATGAAATAAAAATTGTTTTTGATCACATTTTTTTAGTTTATTTTTGTAACGGTCCGGGGTGGTGTGCAGGACGGACAAAGCGCAGCCAGGCCGGATCACGATAAACAAGGTTTATTGCACACGAAACACGGACAATGAAACATCAATGCCGCGACTGCCAGGACAGACTCTGACGCAGCCTAAAATACACAAGACAAAACACGGGACTGGCGAGCGGCATTCGCCTCACAGGTGAGTTACATCAGGTTAATCACAATAGGGAACAAGGTGGGCGTGGCGATACACAGGGCTTGAACGGGACGGACGACGCGGTACGTGACATAGCCCCCCTCCTAAGGCGCGCACTCCGAGCGCGTCCCAAGGAGGAGCGGCGGACGGGACGAAACCGGGGGAACAGGACCTGAAAGACAAAACAGAACTATTACACCAGACCAAGAGACTACACATGCTAAGGGACCCAAAACAGAACACGCAACACCGGGCACTGACACACCATAGACACACGATCAACGGAGACCGGGGAACAAGACAGACACGCAGAACAGGAACATGGACAGAGACCAGGACAAGAACCCACACAGAACAGGGAACGCGGACAGGCAGACTAGGCCAGGGGACACTGAGGGAACGGAGAGGTCAGGACAAAACGAGGGCACAGAGGGACCAGGGGTGACAGGCGGAACAAAAGGACCCGGAGCGACCAAGGGAACACCCGGACAAAGGACAAAACGGCCGGGAATGACAGGGGGAACAAACGGACCAGGGGTGAACGAGGGAATAACAGGAGGCGGGATAAAAGACACCCCGGGCGCCCGAAGGCCCCCAGGCTGAGAATGTGCAGCGACCGGAGGGGCCGCCGGCCAGGGAGAGCTAGGAAGAGGATGGGACCCCACAGGGGTCACGGGGACGGGCAGAATAACCCCCGAAGGGGTCCAGGAGGCAGTCCGGAACGGCAAAGGTCTCGCCGAAGGTCCCGGGGGAAGAATATCCGACGGGGGACCCAAGGGGCGCGATCGAGGCCCCGATGGGGGCCCCGCAGAATGCGGGCAGGAGGCGGGAGTAGGCGACGGCGCAGGCAGCACCAGAGCCTGGGGCGTCGAACCTTTGCGTCGGGGTGGAGGAGGCGGTCCGGAGGCTGAGGCGACCGGTGTTCTCGGGCCAGGGAGCCCACCGGCAGCCACCGGGCTATGGCCAGGGGCCGCATGGGCGCGGCCGGGACCGGAGGGACCTGGGCCCTCCTCCGGTGGCCCCTTCCTTTCCAGGAGACGGAGAGGCGGGAGCTCCCTAGGATTCTACCCCTCACGATCCCTGTCGGGGCCCGGGGGGGAGCAGGGAAGCCCGGAAACGGCTGACGAGCCGGAGAGGGCCTCACAGACGGCGGACCGGATGTAGGAGCTGTGGGGGGAGACACAGCCCACCCCCCCCTTCAAGGCGCGCCCTCTGAGCGCGGCTCCGGGGAGGTGAGCAGGGCCCCTGGACTGGAAACGGCGCCGGCCTAGCCGGAGGGCCTCCTAACCGAATCCCCAAGGGGTCCCACTCCAACTCCAACTCCTCTTCCTCTGTCCTGAGGAGAGGAGTGAGGTCTGGGTCCGGGATCTCCTCAAGGCTCCAGAGTCCTGGGCAGGGCAGAGCCATGGTAGCTATGGCGGCCACCGTAGGCCCACGGGGCCCCGAGGGGGCCGTGGGCCTGGGCCAAATGGGCGTGGCCGAGGCGAGACGGGCGCGGCGAGACCGGCGCGGACGAGCAAAGCCGGGCGAGGCCGAGATGGGCGAGGGAGCCGAGGGACCCAGCGAGGGATCGGGCGTGGCCGAGGGAACCGGCGAGGGACCGGGCGAGACCGAGGGACTAGATGAGGCCGGCGAGGCCGTGGGACAGGCAGGGGCCGCGGGCAAGACCGGCGAGACGATCGAGGCCCAGGAACTGGGCGAGGTGGGCGAGACCAAGGAACGGGGCGAGGCGGGCGAGACCAAGGAACGGGGCGAGGTGGGCAAGACCAAGGAATGGGGCGAGGCGGGCGAGACCAAGGAACGGGGCGAGGTGGGCAAGACCAAGGAACAGGGTGAGACCGAGGGACCAGGCGAGACCGAGGGACCAGGCGAGACTTCAAAGGTCCTGGTCGGGATCCCGGGGCGAACCGGGACCACAACCGACGCGGGTGTGGCCGCGGGACAGGCAGGGACCCCAAGAGCTGCGGGCTGAGCTGACGCTACGGAACCGGCTGGGGCCACGGCCCAGGCAGGAGCAACGGGACAGGCCAGGAGCGGGGGCAAAGACCCCGGCGTGGCGGCAGCCTCTGCAGCTGCGCGAGGCTGGGCAGCTGACTCGGCAGTTGCACGGGGCTGGACAGCTGACTCGGCAGCTGCGCGCGTCGCAGCCTCTGGGGCGTCAGCTGGCTGGGCTGCGGGCGTCGCAGCCTCTGGGGCGTCAGCTGGCGGGGCTGTGGGCGTCGCAGCCTCTGGGCCGTCAGCTGGCTGGGCCGCGGGCGTCGCGGCCTCTGGGGCATCAGCTGGCTGGGCCGCAGGCGTCGTGGCCTGTGGGGCGTCAGCTGGCTGGGCCGCAGGCGTCGCAGCCTGTGGGGCATCAGCTGGCTGGGCCGCGGGCGTCGCAGCCTCTGGGGCGTCAGCTGGCTGGGCTGCGGGCGTTGCCGCCGCTGGGGCGTCGTGCGGGGCGTAGTCCGACTCCCTGGCGCTGTGCCGGGCGGCCTCCGGCTCCCTGGCGCAGTGCGGGGCGGCCTCCGGCTCCCTGGCGCAGTGCGGGGCGGCTTCCGGCTCCCTGGCGCAGTGCGGGGCAGCCTCCGGCTCCCAGGCGCGGTGCGGGGCGGCGTCCGGCTCCCTGGTGCTGTTCCAGAGCCCTAGGATCCGGGGTAGGGGTCCTTCATAGGTGAAGTCCCCGGATAACCGGGCCGCCCACCAGGGTACAGGATCGCTCTCTCGCCGGGCGTTGCTCTCCCGGGCCGGGAGAAGCGAACACGCACCTAGCGAGATAGGGAGAGCGACGGACGATAGCTGGTCGTCTTCCTCCTCCTCCGCGCTGAGCTCTGGCCAGGTAGGGGGAGAGTCTCCCAGCTCCCCATGGTTCTCCTCTGGGGAGAAGAGCGAACCGGCTCGGAGGGACTTCCGGGTTGCCCTTGACCCTTGACCGACGTGCGTCCGTGCCCCCTCCTCGGCGAGCTGACGCAGGCGGACGAGGAGCTTCCGTGCCCGGGTCAGCGGGTACTGCTGTCCTGGCGCCCGCTCCCTTTCTAGGAGAGCAGTACCACGGTCTACCAGTTCCAGAGCCTCGCTGTTCCATAGGACTTCTGGCTGGCACCGCAGCAACACGAATTCGTGCATCAGACCTCGCCTCTCGGACTCGGTCTGCTGCTCCGTGTTTTTCGAGAGTCACGGCATTCTGTAACGGTCCGGGGTGGTGTGCAGGACGGACAAAGCGCAGCCAGGCCGGATCACGATAAACAGGGTTTATTGCGCAAGAAACACAGACAATGATACATCAATGCCGCGACTGCCGGGACAGACTCTGACGCAGCCTAAAATACACAAGACAAAACACGGGACTGGCGAGCGGCATTCGCCTCACAGGTGAGTTACATCTGGTTAATCACAATAGCGAACAAGGTGGGCGTGGCGATACACAGGGCTTGAACGGGACGGACGACGCAGTACGTGACAATTTTGTATCACTTTACAGTGGTAACATAACATGCTGGCAAATAAATATATTGCATCAAACTGTGATCATAAATACAAATGATAATAATGTACAGAGGGGATTATATATGAGCTGCCCTTCCTCTCTGATTTACACCCTGCATATACATTTGTTTATCAGAATCTTTTATCTAAAACAATGTACATTGCCTGGAGTAACCTACTTAAGGACCTCACTCAGGGGCCTAATAATAAAGTCATTCTGCTATCTGTTGGATGTAAACCCACAACCATCTGATGCTAATCTATGGAGCCATACACTGTGTACAATCACCAGTGCAAATCAGCATGTCCAGCAGCAACTTTCAGTAGAAACCCAAGCTTACTATCTAAGCTGGTGTTTTCTTTTGTTCTAGTTACTACAATCAACAGTGTGTAACTAGGTAGAATAAAATCGAAGCCATAATATTCAAATACTCATCCGAAATGCAACACAGATAAACCTGTATTCTAATCTAAATAAAGGCTTTGAATGAGAGCTGAATTAACCTACTCAAACTTCATGACGACACTAACGGAAAGAAATAAAATACCTAATGGAGCTGCAGTATTAACCTCCACTCTGCACTAGGCGTTGACAAATGGAAGTTGTCTGTAGCAGAATCAGTAGTTCAAGGTAAAAACAAAATGATCCATAGGTCTTGACAAACAAACACTGGGGTCAGATGCAAACTATGAAATTGGATTCTTTGGTTGCCTTTTAAGTTTAATACCAAGTTTCCCAAACAATAACACTGCGGGTTCAATGACTGGCCCTGTTCCCTAAGCCATTTCAGAGACTGTGGGGCGATTCTGGCGGGTGCTGTCCTGAAAATCAAGCGAGAGGGAGCTTAGTACTCTAAACCTTGGCCAGACTATTCATGTGTGCCACCCTTTAGCCTCCTAAAGCCCTTATGTCCTACATTTACTTGCTGTCATTTCAAATCACCAGGTCAATGCTAATTATCTTTAGCAAATCCACATGCTCACCTAAGGCAGACTCTACAGAATTGTAGAATCACTTAGCTATTTTGATATTATTTATATACCAGTTGCCTGTATACAAAGTAAGGTAGGTTTTCTTGTTGCAAAGCAATGTGCATTTTTTTTGCAGAAACAGGGTCAGTCAGTCCCTGGAACATTTTGCGGGTTAAGTAACCAAAGGCACAATTACTCGGCTGACCCTGGGGTTTGAGCCAGTGATCTTGCGAGCACAGGCCCAGCTCCCAAACCTGCTGAACCACACACCATGAATTGATTCAGAATCCATATCAGAGCAAATCAAACAAACTACCTTGGAAAGGCTTGTAGATGTTCCACAGCTCCTGGACCTGTCTAATGAAGGGTGGCTCATTAGAGTGGCCTGTAGTGTGACCAGAACCTTCACTGGATGCTAATGCTGGCCGGCACCCTGGCGACCTCGTTGTACCCCAGCGACCTCGTTAAAATCAGCACCGCAGCTTGGAGTCACTAAGGCGTTATCAAACACACACACCTCACTCCATTGGCGGGAAGCTCCATCTCACCTGAGGGGAGTTGGCTGACTCAAGGCAACAAGGATCATTCCCTGCATATTTCACGTTTCTTTGCAGTGATGAACCTGAACCTCAGTTCTGGTCGGGGGTGGTGGGGGATGAAACGGTGCTGGTGAGTGGAAAGATATGTTCAAAGATGATCCAATTTCCATGCAGATCGAGCAGAGCTGAAGAACCCAGTAAACGCTGGGTTCGCCCTATTTCTGCCTGTGTTTGGAGGGGATCTGTGTGCGTGTATGAGGAGATGAATCCTGCATCACAAGCTACAAACATGCTGTGGAGAGATTGTGACACCTGCGGGGACCTCAGCATGCATACAATATTATTCATGATGATACCCCATGGTGACATTACCAGACTGCACATGCTGGGTCATTTGTGATGCCCGATTCCACGCAGCCTGGTATGTGCCCTCTGCGCCATTCGTGACGCCCGATTCCACGCAGCCTGGGATGTGCCCTCTGCGCCATTCGTGACGCCCGATTCCACACAGCCTGGGATGTGCCCTCTGCGCCATTCGTGACGCCCGATTCCACACAGCCTGGGATGTGCCCTCTGTGCTGTGCAGCTTCTCTGAGATGCTAAACATCCTACAGGCCTGTTATCACCGTTTGAATCATACAAAATTCATGGAATATGGGGAAACATGAACAGAGAAAAAACGCTTCTGATAGAAAAGCCAGATCCATCATAAACATTAACATTTAAACGGCTGTTTTAAAGGATCAGACCGTATTCCAAGAATTGGTGGCATGGTGACATTAAAAGATGCTGTATGTCATAATTAAGCAATAAGATAAAAATGGCAATAACACATTTATAAAGAAACAGCAGATTTCTTAGCAATATTTACATTATAAGCTTTTAATTAATAGAAGCAAATCCGTTAAGCTAATTACATCGTCAGAGGATATATTTCTCATATGATAAAGAGACTTAAAAAGTATAGAGACGAAACATATTTTATTTCAGTTTTATTGCTATTTTGCTAGGTAATATATTATCTCTTACTAAAATTAATTAAAAAAATAATGATTTTATGGTGGCACGGTACTGTGGCGTTTAGCATTGTTACCGCACACCTCTGTGACCAGCATTTAAGTCTCTGTTGTGGTTCCATGTGTGTGGATTTTGCATGTGTTCCCTGTGTTATCATCAGGTTTTCTCTAGATATGCCCGTTTCCTCCCCCACAGTCCAAACACATGCTCAAGTGAGTTATTAAATTACCTGTGTGTTCTGTGATGGGGTGGCACCCCATCTTGGGTTGTTCCCTGCCTTGTGCCTGTAGCCTGAGGGGTAGACTTTGAAAGCCCAGTGACCCTGAAGATGGATGGATGATTCACATTTACTTGAAATCCCTATCTGTCTCATGCCCTGTGCTTCCTGGGGGTGGGAAAAATGGATGGTGAAAATCAGCAGCTGTACATCGCTATCATTCCACCTTGGTCCTTACTCATTTGCATTGGTGTTATAAGATTGTCACTCCACCTGCCAATTCTCATTAACAAGACCACAGATAAGTGAAATGAAAGAAAACAGCACCCCCTACACAGCAGGTAAGGACACAACACAGTTTCCTGTTGAACCAGCATGTCGATATATTCATTTCTAATGTGTCATAAGGATTTTAATAATATATTATTAATATATTTAATATTCCCGTCCCGACCCAGACCCCCTCCCTAAACTCAATGCCAGTTTTGCGCCCCTATCTATTCTCCCTCTGCTAAAACTGTTCCTGGCCCTCTCCTGGCCCCCCATTTTGTCAAACCCAATTCCCAAAGTGCTCATTCCATCATCTCTCCCCCACGTCACATGACCAGTGCGCCACCCCAGCTGAGTAAGTTAAATCGTGTATGTGTGTGATGCTTTTTTTCCAACCACCTGACCATCTACAGAACGTGCCAACTACCGCTGCTGAGGGTCCCTTCCTGTCATTTCTGAGTGTCCGCACTTTTCACGGTGACCACCACAGTGCCTTCCTGCTCCCTCCTTGATTTCATCTATAAGTGCTTTCTGTCTCCCTTAACCATTGACCTGCTGTACAAAATGAATCACAGAATACACGGTTGTCCAAAACTGTTTCAGTCCCACATAGTGACACTTCAGATAAATCGCTCTAAAGCTACACAGAACACTGATTCTTTAAATCACTGTTATCAGAGCATACAACACAGGCCAGGAGTGAGTATCCATCCATCTTCCTAATGTTTATCCGGTTCTGGGCTGCGGATGGCTTGGAGTCCATCCCAGGAAGCACAGAGCGTGAGATGGAGGAGATGGATTGGGGGTCCAGGTCATCGTAGGGCACAAACTCACACCCCACGGGCAGTTTTGAGATGCCAGCTCAGCTAACTGCATTTCGGAAGGGACCCTGATAAAATGTAGCAAGGAAAATCAAACTGCGGGGAGCAGAATTCAAAGCCACAGCTGTGGAATGCTGAGCCACTGTACCACACTGAGGGAGCAAGTCTTTTATCATAAAATACTTCTGTTCCACCATAATGTAACATTGTCACTGGTTCCAAATCAATTTCCTCCATTGTTATTAACTAAATGGCAGACTTCTCATGCAACAGGCAGAATCGGCTTTGACAGACTTGGTAAGATATTGACACGTCTATTACACAAAAGTCAGCCCTAATTAAGTATAAAGTGTCCCAACACACGCCAAATACGGAGAGCCAGAGAGCTTGTAATCAGACACTCTGCTACTGACATATTTTCCTCTTTGGATTATGTAGCCCAACTGGAGATTAAAACAGGAAAGCAACTTACACGTGTTCACATTGGAGACACTAATTAGCTCCCTAGCAGCTATGGCAGGTTAATTAAACAGTCAGTTGGTTTTAAACAGTCTGTATCTTAGCTCAGAAATGACACACTTTTCATTGTCTGTCATCTCCATGCCCATTTCCAGTAATTATTTCTGTACAATGCAGGTTACAGGTTCTTAGGCGCATACACCGGTTTACTTTAAGCAAGTGTTTTTAAAATGTAGAACACAAAGGTGTCTAAGTGGAGATGGCCCAACAGATGAAACATCAAAGGCTTGGCAAGATCTGAGAAGTGCGGATGCTGGGAGTTATGCAGCAGGAATGTACATCTGGTCAGAAGAATCACTCACAACCTTCAAGAAATCCCTCACAACCTTCAATAAGTCTCTCACGACCCTCAAGAAAGACCCATCTTTTCTGGGAACACCTCAACTAATCTCATCTGAACATTGGTCCTCACTATACCACTGACTTCTTTAACTGCACCATTGAAATTGATTCACTTACCGGTAGTTGTATTGGATGCTCTTTTCTATATTTCACACTTAAACATAGATCCTAGTAGATTCTGTTTAGCTTTTCTGATTTTAGGTTCCAAACAGTGTTATTCTTTGTCTTGTTCCCTGAACTATTGTATGCTTGTTCCCTTTCACTCATTGAGGGCTGAACCTAGCAGCACCTGTATCTATGTTGGCTTCTTGACAGCTATATGCTTGTGATATATTATCCGCCCCAATCGTACGTCGCTTTGAACGAAAAAATAAAGGTAAACTGTACTGAGGGTGGCTATCGGCCAAAATTCACGCATCTCATGAATAAGAAGCTAGGATTTTCAAGCAGCCCACTGCCTCAATGACTAAAGTGGTTCCATGTTGGATGTCGAAATATGGGCAGGGGGAGAGAATTGTCTGAGAACGTGCAATACACCTTCATCAAGCAATATGAGCACCTATTTCTCTGCAGCAGAATTTGGTAATGGTAAGGAGGACAATTTGGTTCAAGTTCAGTATGGGTGCAAGCCAACACTTGCGCATGAGTAGTTGGTACACCTATAATAAACAGTACAGTCCTGATCGCATGAGCCATGTGATCTCCAACATGCTAACAAGAAAATATGTCTAGAGGTCAGTTCTTACTCCCATACTTCTTACAGATCTGTATTCCTGAACCTAGTCCATGGGGACATGCCATATTTTTGCTTCCTCCCAGCTCACAGCCCGTGAACAACAAAAAATACCTGGTATAGGCATGATGGGAACTAGGAGGAAGCAAAAATGTGAACTGTCTGGGGATGTTGGAGGACTGGGTTGAGAAACACTGTAATAGATAATCACACGCTGGACATAAATTTTTGGATGAATGATAGATGTTAGATTGTGTTAGATTATTGAATTGGTCAGCGATTCAATGGCCAGAGGTGTTATCCAACATGCGGTGTCTGCCTGTCTGATCCCCCCAAACTGAGCCTCAGTTTGAGTGACTAAGGTCAAGCCACACCAGCTACATGCTATCAGAACATCCTGATGTTTGTGGACTCTATGCTGCCTGAAGCCTGGGGCCATGGATCTATGACAAGCGTAGACAGAGACAGTATCTCTCACATTACTGCCATTCTAAAGCCCAGCAGATATCCCTAATGAGACAGCTGGTGACACAGAGTGCACTGTTCACGTAGTCAGAAACCCTTGCCGGTGCAAGTGGGTAAGCTGCTCGAGAACATCAGTCTATCACCCCAGACAGATGATTTAGAGAAGTGATTTAATACAACACCAAAGAACATGATAAGGAAGACTTCTGGGACCGCTGCTGGAAAGACGTCGTCAATGTACAGTGTTGAGGTCGTCAAGTTGAGGTTTTTTGCCATTCCAGTTCCCGGGGGGAATTTGAGCGATGGCAGAGGGTTCTTGGGAAACACAACGGTCCCCTTTAAGAAATGCTGCCAATAGCACCTCCAGAACGAGATCCCAGATGTAAGACAACCAGAAGACTTGTGTTGTGTAAGTTCTCAGTGTTATGAAAGCTGACTCTTCACAACCCTTGCCTTGTTAAAAATGATGTGAGGCGGTAGGAGATTTGAAGGCGGGACTTTCCCCCAACATCCTGCACGTTACATGAGGAGAAGCCGTGATCTGAGTAGAGCGAGGTGCTCAGCCAATGAAAGCGAAGCAGCGGCTGTCAGGTTGGCTCTCGCCTTTCTTTTGTATAATGTGCTATGTTGACAATTTGCTTTAATTATGGAACAATCATCTCTGCCGGTGCCTCTCCGACGCCGTGGAGCGCAAGCATCACACCTGCTGGTTTTTAACACGGCCCCCAGTGCCGTTTATGCGGGTTCCACCTTCCGCGGGTCCCGCATGATCCAGCGTATTGTCGCTGGCCGACATGCCGGCGGGACGTTGGACTTGGAGGGGAACCGCATGTTCCTGACAAGGAGGATGTGCCAGGACAGCTCCCGTGGTCCTGGGACAGAGGCAGGGGCACGAACTGACCCCAGAGACTGCGCTACCAGACAATGCAGGACCCGGGGGGGTCTTCTAAACAGGCACGACTGTCTCTCCTGTCCTGGTTATAGCAGCATTAAAGCAGCAGTGACCAGGATAAAGGAGCTTTAAAGCTCTGTTGGGGTTTGTTTTTACAAACAGGGGCCTCTGAGGATTGGTGGCTGCAGAGAACGATGTAGAGATTCTTGCTTTCACTGATCCAGAGCATGTAGCTTTTTAATTACAATTTGTTTTGTTAATAAAATTTCAGTCCATTTTGTTAATAAAATACCCTCTGCCTATGCTGTTCTGACCTGTCCAACATGCTTGTAAAGGCAAAAATGCAGATTCCATAACAGAAAGCTGGTAACGACAGCGGATTGCATGTGTGTGTGTGTGTCAGTGTGTGTGCGCGTGTGGCTGTTTCTGCGTGTGTACAGTATCCTGGCTCCTACACCTTATATAACCAGCAGAACAGCACACACCTCAGCATTTTATTTAGAGCTCGATATATTCCTAACAGTAGCATCACCTAAAAAACGTGTTTTCATTTGCTATGGGTCCAGCAGGGCCACTGATTCTGCATCTAAGGGGGATTCGCTGATTTTCTTTTTTATCATCCCCACAGGGACACTTCCATCGACAGGCAGTGGGACAGGGGCCCGGTAGTTGGGGGGGGCACACTGCATCACAGAGAGTTCGTGTTCAAGGCTGTGGCACTGGAACCTCTCATCTCTTACCCCGTCCACCCCCCACCCCCCGCTGCAGGACCCGGCTCGTGAATCACTGATGCAAAGTTTGAACCTCCAAGATACTGCAGAGAATAGACTGCGTAAATGCACCCATTGCTCTAAAGAAATTATGGGCCTGGAAACAGTCAGAAAACCCTAAACCTGAACAATCAGAAACAGAACAAGCAGACCAGCAGACGTAAACATTACTGACAGTCGCTGAGATACGCTGACAGAAATTTCCTGTACAATACCTCTTTTTTTTCTAAATTATTTTTTATAAAGGTCAGCACCACATGTGGGAAATTCCACTACTCTTCCAATATTTATAGTCAGAGAAAACATTTCTAAATGAGACTGAAAACTACAGAGTTCTATCGTTATTTACGCATATCATTTTTTCAGTAAATATTCTGTGAATAGTCCAATCCCCTTCAAAGCAGACTGGAGATGCACTGGGGGTAGAGAAGGATGATTACAACCGTGGCTCCACCAAACGCCACAGTCTGGCCAGAATTGCCTCGTGGAGTCAAGTGAAGTGAATCCTAATCACAAATAAGCAGCTGCAATCAGATGCATAAAAATCCCCACCTCATAAAAAAGACACTTCAGACTCATCACAACCTGGAACCAGAGAGGTAAAAAATAAAAATGGACCACAGTAATCAGTCTGGACTTGTGAGGCATGAAAGGTTGAAACAAGGCCACGAAATATCAGATGTTCAATGATTCAGCAAAGGCTCCGCTTCTTCCAGTGATGAAAGACGGTCTTACTGCCACGCTGCCAAATATTAAATGGTATTTCACTCACGTCCTGCGGGCCAGCTGCGATCTGTTATGTTGCATTTAATCAGCCTATGGCGTGAGAACAGTGACAGCCTCTATTGAAAATGAGTTTTTATTTTATTTATTTTATTATTATTATTTTGCATTTGGGTGTTTGACACACATACTTTTTCATTTCGCATTTCAAAAAGCTGCTCTGACCCACAAAAATCTTATTGAAATGTTGTGGACAAAGCTGGAACGAACTGCAAAAAATAAGATACCTACAGAGAGTGAGTCTGAGCGACAGTAACTGGGAGGCACTACATCCCGATCTCACCCCGACCAAATGATTGTCAGGAAATCCTCTAGTGACACAAAAGGACAGTACAAATCAAGAGCTGAGAGATACATACTTCTTTAGTGGACAATTAAAACTATTGACTCTGAACAGTGACCTCCAAAAAGAGTAATTGTCAGTATATATTGTGTAGTAATAACCTCACACGCCTTTCAGGACAAATGAGACAATTCATTCAGCTAGAATACAAGAAAAATAAGATGTTTTAGTGCAGTAAATTAGACACTTGTAAATTAGTTCTGAAACTACAGTTTCTGAAGCTGGGACGACCCCTTCTGTGTATTTTGAATATGATTTTCTGTTCAGAGACATCTTGACAATATATTTTTGATTTTTTTGTAAGTGTTGTTTACGCACATTAATCTTTCATATACTCCACTGGCAAAGTTTCATTTCTTCCCCTGGTTTGATGAGCCATCAAATCAGGTGTCCCAGAAAATGTCTATTAGGTCAAAGTGAGTCTCTATAAGAAGAGCACTGCTCTTCGAGGAGGTAAACAGGCATAGAAGTTTTGCTAAACTCTTAAGGCCAGCAGAGAGCACTTAAAGTGAAATATCATTTTTATAATTCTTTACGCATATTGCAATAGGTGTTTATGGTGGCCTATTGCTGCTCATGAGATGTGCAGGATTTTGCATTATGTATGTATGCATCATAGTGTTTTATAGACGCATTAATAATGCGTCATGCAGAGGGCATTTCGAAAAAGTGTTATCACAAGTTACTGTACTCAGTATGTTCTAATAAAAAATATTCAAATCCCAGCAACGAAATCCCTTATTTTTGCATCCGAATAGACCTTCTAAGACTATTCTGATCTATGGCATAATATAATAAACCCAGCAGAACTAAATTTGGCTGAAATACATTTGGTTTAGTTTTACATTCTCTGTTATGTGTTGAGCAATGATAACTGTCCAGCTGAGACTTATGATTGAACTTGCAGAGAGAATAATTGCTTTTCTGTCCAACCCTCACTATCAAATCCTCTGCATTTCTCGTTTTTTTTCCCCAAAAGCGGTCAATACAGTAAACATTTCATACCCAATCAATTAAAGCATGATTTATTTCTATCACTGAAAGGGAAATACTTTCTTTATTCTCATGTTTGATAAGTGTATTTATCCCCCGACCGGCAGCATTTTGACATAATCAGCTTACAGTCATGTAATTCATAAGTATATCTGGGGGATTACAAAATTCACCTTACGTATAATTACACTGACGGGTGCCGGAGTGACTTTTTGACGGTCTTGTTTATTTGAAGTAAATCTGTGGCAGAGACAAAGGGTTCCGGGCTGAAAGCAGGCTCTTCCATCCGAGGTTGTCCTACTGATGACTGTCAAGGAGGAATGCTTCGACTGCGGGGGAAGGAACATCGGTGGGGACGAGAGGTGAAAAGCAGAAATGCGCCTGTGGATGTGACATACAGACCGTGAAATATTTATACGGACTCGACGGAGCTAGTTTTTTTAACGTGTGGCCAAAAGCACCCGAAGCAATGAGGAAAACCCTAAATGTATGGAGGACACAGAGCCGGAAATTTCCATAAATTCTGCATGGGGAACACATGGTGTAACTGTAGGTAACATGAATTATTTGTTTTTCTGTAGACGAGGGGGAAAAGGCGGTTAGGACTTCAGGGAAGAAAGCAAATGATATGATGATTTTCCGCTGACATCCCAGTTACGGGGGGCGGGGGGGGGGATTTAAAAGGTCAATCCCTCTCATCAGTCTTGGGTGGTCTTCACAGAAATTAGGTCAGACATATTGAGCTGCCCTAATTGCCACATTGAAAAATGCTGGTTCAGCTTAACTCCTTATTACCTCATATTGCCTGGACAGGAACATCCTTCTCCTCCCCCTGAAGCCTGTAAGCCCTTTGCAACGCGTGCCACACATTTATCTGGGTGCAACATGACTCATCAGGCTAAATGTCTTCCATTTTATTCACAGAAATGCGCTTTGGGGTGTAGTAAGGAGTGTCACTCTCTGCCAAGGCCCCGACAGACTCTACTTGTACCTGTCTGTTCACGCTTTAGCTCGTCGTCGCTGACACAGAGCCACTCGTCCCTTATGCATGTGAGTGACGTCGCAATTCCCACAGTCTTCGGAAAGGTAACGGGACACGGCAACCAGCTGCTAATCGCTGCCAAAAGGGGGCGGGACCAGTTGTCACACGTGTCTGGGATTCACAATTGCAAGGGAACCATTTGCGGTTCCCCTTCCCTTGTGAATAGACAACCTAGAAAATGACCATTAGGGGCGCTGGGGTCTCCTGATCATACTGACTGGTGCTACAGGACCTGCCCCCAGCATCTCAGGGGAAGAAATACCTCCACAAACTCCATGTCACCATTAATGCATGCCAGGCCCCTTCTTCAACCTGGTACGCTTTCACTCAATGGGGGGGGGGGGGGGGGGGGGGGGGGGGGGGGGGGGGGGGGGGGGGGGGGGGGGGGGGGGGGGGGGGGGGG
>JABFDZ020000001.1:5585373-5611474 GCA_019775955.2 Pollimyrus isidori
CCCCCCCCCCCCCTCCCCCCCCCCCCCCCCCCCCCCCCCCCCCCCCCCCCCCCCCCCGCCCCCCCGCCCCCCCCCCCCCCCACCAAGGGGGGGGGGGATCGCGGGATAGCCGGGCTGCGAGCTGACAAACCAGACAGAGGTCACGCCGCGATTTTATTCACTATCCTCCTATCTGTCTATGCAGGTCAAAGTTCACAGAAACAGACCCGTAGCTCTACCCTATATTTTCCCCAGCAGCGACTCTAAATATAATCTGTAATTAATTGTCTCAAAAAAATGAGTAATAATATCCTGCAATGTGCTGCATCGCACTAAAAAAAAGGGTTTTATGTGTTTGGCACTGATACATTGCTTTTATGATAATGCAAGGGATTTTGTGATAAAATTATAGATGGCGGGGGTGGGGGGGGATTACCACTGTCAGTTTCTCTTTTCCGATATCCGAGCGGGCCTCAATCTGGGAAGCGGCACGTAGATGAAGATACGGATTACAGCCTTAATGATACTTTTACAGGGGAAAAATGGCTCCTGAAGACAGATCGTGCTGTTCTGTGTGATTATCGCACTCAGCTGATATGGTGGATTTTACGGAATTTTAAGGGGGCTACAACAAACTCAAATAACATCCCTAAATATGCTATTTTATTATTTATTGAGGCTCTGCATTGTTTTCACCCAGAATTTCGAATCTGCTCATTTTGTCTACATTTTGTCTCTGAATGTTCCCTGTGCTGAAAAAGTTTTCATTTTGTGAATTTAGCAAGATGAATTTTTTATCATTGGGACATGCAAGGAGGAACAGACAAGCCATTTAAAAGTATTTAATATTCAATGTATTTGATGTGTGCTTCCTACATGGAGAACCAAAGTGGGAAGTGTCATTGCTTAGAGCTGCTTATAAGCCACATGGTCACTTAATTATTACAAACATTATGTGTACACTCTGGCTATTTGTTGCTCAGTTCATGAGCGATTATGGGTGTTATAATTCCTGCCCCTGAAATGAGCCAGAAAATATGACACTGTGATTTATAGTAGCTTTTAATTGCATTATATTATTTAGAAGCTCGATATACTCAATCAAAGCCACTTGCATGTTGTGCATTGCAGTTTTTTTAAGTATTTATACAGCAGGGCTCTGGTCTTGATGAAGTTGAGGTTAAGTGCCTCTTTAAGCTTGCAGCAGAGGGGTCCTGGGGGATTTATTCCTGTAACACCTGGCCACCCACCCCCACCCATAATGAAATATAGCACCTTTTGGGGCTTGTTCACGACTTCTGCCACACCTTATTCATCCTCGCAGGCCCCCTTGGCATGAAATTACGACAATAATCATCTTATGGGTGGAGAAGGTGAACGGTATCAGGGAGAGGGCCCCAGAGCGGACGGGACCACAAGGGGATATGGCAGTGGTGAAGTGCGTCCTCCTTTCACCGAAACGCAGCCCATCATATCCCAGGACTCATTGCTCAGAGATAAAGTGGTGTGTCCCAGCTAGGCGAGAGCAATGGGGCCTCGTGACTCAAGGGTGAGGGCGGGAACAACTGGCGACGCAAATAAGAAAGCATCCATAGGTGAGACCAGCCCAATCGACAGCACTTTCTTTTGGACCTTTGAAGGACGCAGCCTTCACCTTCACAGAACACATCTTTAGAAGGATGCAGCCCCTGAATTTCGACACAGCCCCTGTTGTCAGTTTACATCCCTTCCACAACTGCTCCAGGAACAGGCTGATCCGGCCTTCTCAATTCAACTTTGCTTTGGATAAAAGTGTGGGCTAAATAAATATAAGGGTAACTATCGTAGCAGGAAATGAATGTTCTTAATGTCAATAACTGCTTACATCATGATTTGGATCTAACGGGGATTCTTAAATAGGACAAATGCACGGGGGATGCCTTAAGTTCATTAAGTGAACAATGGATTTGCAAATCAGCCCGAACGTTGCTGATTTCCTCATTAAACTTGAAATGGCATTATTAAGAGCTGAATAGTAATAATTGAATTTGGCACGGCTCATTTGAAACGTCAACGGTGCCGGGTTCAGCGGCCTCTTTAATGTTTTTAAGTGGGTTAATAGATTGGACAGTGAAAACAAAGTCAATAACAGCAATTTGAGGTTCTGAAGCCTCAGTACGTCATTGCAGAAAAAACGGCAGATAGACACACTTGGAAATAAGAGGCCCTGAATTATTTGGGAGAGGTAATCTTGGAAGAACTCGTAACGAGTTGGCAGGACCAAAATGAGTGCAGTGATTTAACTACATTTGGTAAACGTACTGGAATCCCATTAATGGGCTTATTTTGCACAGTTTTCCGCGACCCTTTGGAAAGTCATCGATTTCGCGTAAACACTTCTGCTGGAAACATCCGCCCTGCCTCCCAGCTGGGTCGCCAACACTCTCCAGGTACCAGCTCCCGGTCACATTTATCATGCAGCTGTGAAAAGCAGAGTTGGTTAACCTGGGAAGCAGGCCGGTTGATGACAAAGGTCCAGACATTAGGTACAGATGTTCTGAAGCAGCACTCACGTTCTTCGGTGAAACCCAAACCACATTGACCAGGAACAACAGCTGTTTTTAGAGGGCAGGTAACTGACCCACACACAGATGACCCTCTTACGTCAGCCCAAGAAGACCTATCTATCATTTAACGCACAGAAAAGTAGTGGGCATAGTTGCTTAACTGTTTATTCAGTGTTTAGTTTAATCTTAGCAGTACAAAACAATACAAGTGGCAGTGCTATAAGTAAACCTTGAGAAAACTTGCACACCACATGGCGCCCCCTACTGGCAACCCTCAGCAAATTTCCAATGCATTTATCCTTACTAAAACTGACTCCACGCGATTAATCGTTCCTCTTTATCCCAAGGTCCGATCAGAGCAAGCGAGAATGACGGAAATGGGTGCACAGCTGTACGTATCAAGGAAGGGGGACCGGGGGTGTGGGAGAAAGGGAGCTCTGAATCAGAATCCTCTGAGGGTGCCGTCCATCATTATTTAAACTCACTCCAGCAAAGTGCACAGGGTAGGCTGTCGGTAAATGTGTCCATCAGACCCATTTCGCCACACTTGTCATTTTACAAACAACCTTCCCTGTGTTTTGTTCAATTACATTCCCAAGGATGCCATAGATTCTGCTTCCTCTTGTACTTAAGGTATAAAAACAATGCTTAATGGCTTCTGTTTGTGCTAGAATACAATTTGAAGGTCAAGGTTTCAGCCTTGAATTAGGTGGTCATGTTTGCAGTGACTTTCACGCCGGGGTGATGGAGGGTGGCCTTAAAGGCTCATTACGCAGGACATGGCCTGGCGAGAGGTAGGGAAATGGTGTGGGGAGTTAACTGCCATTACCATGGGGACTGGGCTCACAGCATGGAGGAAGTAGGGAGGAAGTATAGAAGGAACCGGTAGGAAGCAGTGCTTCTGGGTATTTCGTTGTAATTCTTGGAGTTTTAGGATTTTATTTATTTATTTATATTAGGATGGGGGGCTTTCTTAAAGGGCATCATCCCCATTTTCTGGGTCAACAACTATAAAAATACAAAGAATAATGCTTTAAAAACCCTCAGTAGTCTTCGTTTATCCTCATCCGGAGGCTCTGCAGGGATCCATAACACTCTGACAGCATTTGTAATTTCTTCATATTCATCACTTGGCCCGTTGTAACACCTAAACTGTTGTCAACACAGACCCTCTGTGGGGTTAAGCTTCCTTACTGGGTCGGCAAAGAAAGGCCTTATTAACTTGTTATAGTGCAACCACCGGGGCGTCAGCACAGGATATTAAACACCGGCTGGGCTGCCAGCTCCACGTCCCCATTGTCCCACGTTAAATGGCCGGGAAAGCAGCATGTTTACACCGTTTATAGCATCAATAACACACACCGCACCATGCATAATGTGCATCGCCGCAATTTCTTATCGCGTAAATGGAACAGCAGCATATTCAGGCAGATTATGTAAAGCTTTATGGACAAAACATATTTAAACACATTTAAACCCTGGATTGCAGGCATAATAAGGGAGCGTACAGGACAGCCCTTTGGAGGGAATTCACGCTGAATTTAATAGCATCGTTGTGTAAGATAAGGCTGCGCATTTGCACTGGCGGTCCCGTCTCTGGGAGACGCGCTGCGACACGCAGTTCAAAGGCTTTCCCCGGGAATAGTTTCTGCTCCACATTAATTCCAGAGACTTCAGACTGGTGTGAGAACCAGTGGTCTGTATTTGTTTGTTTTTTATTGTATAGAAAACGCTCAAGTTTCTACCCACGCAGCCAATCATTCACTTCCCACGCGTACATTAATACAGAGCAGGGTCTCCGTGTCCCTGGACTGTATCCCAGCACACATATATATATATAGACACACACACACACATATACATAGTGGGGGTGACATGGTGGTACAGTGGTCAGCACTGTTGCCTCACACCTCTAGGACCTGGGCTCTAGTCTCATCGTTGTGGAGTTTCCTCCGGTTCCCCGCCCTGCCCAATCCAAAGACATGCTGAGGCTGATTGGAGTTACTAAATTGCCCATAGGTGTGTATGTGTGAGTGTGCCCTGCGATGGGATGGCCCCTTGTCCAGGGTTGTTCCCTGCCTCTTGCCCATTGCTTCCAGGATAGGCTCTGGGCCCCTGTGACTCAGTAGTAGGATAATTGGACTATACATATATATGTGTGTGTGCTTGTCCTGTTTGCCTATTCTCAGACGTTATTAACTATATTAAATGTGTAGAATGTGAATAGTAGAGTCCAACTGCATCTTTTCATGAAAAGTAAGTAAATAAATAAATGTCTGCCCGTTGGTGCACCACAGATCTCGGTGGATATTTAATGCCTCATCCGACTGCAAGACTCACATACTGCCACCGTCTCATTGTGGCACGGCGGCGTGCCACACGACTTTCGCGGCGGTCCAAAGCTGTAAATCAATGCAGCGTGGAGGCGTGATGCTGCAGTCAATAAGCAGTGAAGCCGGCGTCCCTCCACACCCTGAATACGGAGTACAAATCCCGCTTGAGCACGGCATTTACACAACAAAAGATGTACGTTATTGCTATAAACATGGTAACATTTACTGTAAAATTAATAATACATTGGGTCAAAAATTCTGCAGAACATACGCCATCATTCACGGCTTAATTTCTGTTAGTGAAATATTAAGATAAATACTAAGTGATTAATTATATACAGACAATGATTAATTATGTAGAGACAGTTTTACTAAATTCATAAAACTTTGAAACATACTGCCTACCAGTTTCTAATAATTCTTAAATGATTGTTATTATTGAAATTAAAATGATTAGTACTTGGAACTAGAACTGTGTTTTGAAACCCGTCAGAATCCCAGTGTTTAATACAAGACTGGAAAATCTGAATCATCTGGGTTGTTATGATTGTCTGGTGGGTCTAGATTATTAGATAATTATGATTATTACAATGGTTAAAGAAGATACCATGTCTGGTACTAATGCAGCATTCAGAAGGTAACACAGTGAAATAGTACAGCTTGTCTGGAGGACTCCCACACAGACACAGGGAGACTCCACAACTAGGGCTATTCAACTCAGGCCCTTGATTCCAAATCCAGGCCTTGTTTTCAGTTCTCCCAGGTAGTTAGTTTAATAATTTTTGACTCTGATTGGTCAGAGGCTTCACACCTGGCTGACAGGTGAAGGAAGGCTGGAAAATCAGCAAGGCTTGAGCCTTGAGGACCCGAGAGTTGAATAGCTCTGCTCCACACACAAGGGGCCTGAACGCAATCAGATGGAAACCCAGACCATGGAGTAGCGTAGTGATGGTTGGCAGGGGGTGGCTTCATTGTTTCTGGGGTCTCTCTGGCCTGAAAGCAAATGGTTCTTTATACTGTTTTATCTGTGTCATCGAGAGTGACGTCCCGATCAGCTGCACCACGAGCCGGGGGGCCTCAGGGTGAAGTCAAGCTGTCCTGTCTTTCAGAACTGTCACCACCTCCTACGAAGGGAGAGCTGAACATTAAACAAACAGGGTGAATGTTTGCCTGGGAGACAAGTCGCCCATGATAGCCTGGTTGATGGGCGCGAGGGAAGTGAGGAGTCTGGGAGGAGAGAGGGCATATTTGGAGAGCCCACCTGCACCCTACCTCCTGTCTCATTTATTAGATAGATCATGCAGGGTGTTGTTTGTGTCAGGTGTGATTTATGGGCGAGTCTAGCCGGGGTGGCCAATGCTGGCCAGTACATCTGATGAGAAAGGGATGAACATCGAAATTTCTTCTGATTCATCCACAAATTTATTCCTGCTCCGTTTGCTTATTACAGAGGATAAGGTATTGATCTGAAAACTCTTGAGATTCAGCAAGAGTTCAAGGGGGTGGGAGACCACGCTAGGCTGAGGTAAATTCAAGTCTCAATAGGGCCAGCAGGTGGCGGAGTGGCTAATGAAACGGAATTACAAATAGCCAACTGAAGTCCCACGAGGTCCTGATGTACTATTGAACAAATCACCTGAATTGCTATAGTAAAATGTCAAGCCTTCTGAATTGATGAAAAGTGTTGTTTTTGATAGAAATGCTAAGTAGGTAGTAAGTCTACAATTTTTTTTCGCCAGGAAAAGTATTGGAAATAATAAGCACTGGCTTGCAAAGGTCATTCGTGAAATAACATGTATACACAGTGAAATCACTCAGTGGGGTATTTGTGAAGTATAAGGTGAATTAATTTTTTTAGTCATTGGGGGATTGATCATGATTTTGATAGGTATCACACAGCTGGCACTGTCAGTTTTTGTGACAAGGATAAAGGGCAAGTTCTGTCCCATGCAAGCAAGCTGGACAAATAACAGTATATAAGGCAAAGGAGATGTGGAAGATATAGGCTTTTGATGAGGCCAGTGAACTACAGCAGGTGTTTAAAAACGGTGTTCTGGGTACATTATTTGTCCAGTTATCTACTGGAGAATTGGATGACGAGAATGCATTGTTGGGCATCACTATGGCGACGCCATAACAGACAGGCATCAAATTGATTAATCAGTGTCTTGGCTGGGCAAAACAGCAAAAGGCACATCTATTAGCAAATCCTGCGGTTCAGTCCAGTCCAGTCCGGAATTCTCGGCCTTCTGACCACAGAACGTCTGCCGTGATTTATGACACGCCTGTAAAAAAGCAGCAGCACTCATGTGCCCTTGATGTTCATCCTCAAGGTTCTGGCATGTTCCGGCATCAGTCCTGCTTCCCCGAAGGGCTTGGGGAGGGTGTCACGTTCCATGGCATGTAAATGTGGCGGCGTTTTGCCATTTATATTTACCATTGTCACTGGCCAGCACGCACTGCCCCTACTGTATGCTCCCCCCTCCATGTGGCGGGCTGCTGCAGTACACAACATGCACAGATTGTGCGAACAAGCGTTTTCCTACTGGGGCCCAGTCCCAACATCTGCTTGCATTTCTCTGACCTTCCCCAGTCGTGTTCTAGGACTGTCCTCCAAGAGTTATAATCAGCTCTTTCCTCCCCACAGGACCGGAAGTGTCAGAAAAACCGGGATTAATTCTGTATTACCAAGGGCCGCTAATGGTTTAGCGTGCAAGGACACCGCGCCAGCCTAAGCGGTCCTGCCGTCCTCCTTAAGCGTCATGCAGAGATGAATACTAAGGGAAAAAGTTCAGCAATTAAAAGCATGGAACAGAATATCTAGTGTTGTCCTTAGATTCACACCAAAGCAGGAATATAGTGGACATGACAGAAACATTCAGAATAATCAAAAAACTATATATAATTTATGTGAAATGATCCTTTTTGTTTGCCTTTTGCACAGCTACATTGGAATCCTTCATTTCACATATCCCACACACAGTTGAGAGTGAAGCTTGGGCAAATGGGAGTTTTACTTACACAAATATAGAAGGAGGAAAATTCAAGCAACTAGAGGAGGCAGGACCAAGGCATCCTAATGGTCGGTCCTGCCTCCTCTAGTTGCTTGGACCCAACCCCGTCTCTACAATCTGATTGGTTATCTCTCTGAATCAACCATTTTTCATTCTGCCCTCAGAGCATGATTGTGTAAGTAAAACTCCCACGAGCAAAACTTGGGCTCTGAGCACATGGTCTGCTATGTATTTACCCACATTGTAAGGGCCTAATTTAGATGTGTCATGTGTGCGGCTCATACCAGCGACCTCTGGATCACAAACACAGAGGCCTACCCCACTCTAGGCAGCACCCCCCGAAATGTTCTCTGTTTTCAATTTCCTATTAGTCACCTGTGTCCCCCAACATCAGAACTTCCTGGTTAACAATGAGCCCCTTCATATTCAGTTTTTATTGATGAGACTTGGGTGCGGTGTTTTGCTTTAGGCTACAGAAGCTGCTTACAGTTTGCATCTTTGGGGTCGTGAGTTCGACCGTACATCTATGGTTTTTTGTCTCCGCTCTGGGTCCGGTTATTTCGGGACACGACGCGGTCCTTATGAACAAAGCCCTTCTCTTTGATATTCCCAGCACGTCTCACTCAAGTATGAAACACATGAATGAGAGCTGGATGATGAATTAGAAATGAAAGCATCTCATATCCAAGAGGCAAGGTGTGTACGATATTATAAAAACTGTCACCTGATGGAAATGGAGTCGCTGACTGTGTCTGTTTTTGCAAATTACCTGAATTTTTACTTCAAGGAAAAGGAATTATCATTGTATGTGCAGCACACATAGTAAACGAAAGATTAGTAATTAGTCAACAAGTATAATGATCGGGTCCTTTTATAGTAAACCTCAGTATGCAAGAATTATAATTTTACCTTTTACACTTTATAATATATGTATATTTTATAGATATATTAATTTAAATTACTTCAGTGAAGCACTTTTTAATGCAAATTAACTTATGAAAAAAACTCAAATAGAATTATAAGGGAGTATTTGCACACTTAGGCATGCACATGAATTTTATACACTCAAGATATTGATAAACCTCTGGAAATTCATTTTCCAGGTATATTACATTTCCCACTGATAATTTCCCTCGAGGAAATGAACACCGAGGACATTTCCCTCCTTTTTTAATGATATCATCCACACCTTTTCCTTCTTATAAATCCCCAACCACAGGACCTGTTCCAGCGGGACATGTCGCATGGGGAGATGCTATATTAATTTGAATAAATGCATTGCAAAGATGAATCAGGTCCTTCCCTGAAGACAGCGACGGCACACAAACAGAGCAAATCCCGCAATAAATGGTGAGACACGTCCGATTGTTCCATCTGCAAGCCTGGGGTCCTGCATCTGTGCCTGAAAAAGCATACAGAAGTAAAGAAAACAGCTGCCAGAGACAGGACGTGTTTGTGGTCAATAACTAAATAAAGATCATTTAAATACATTTACCTCAATCACTGATTGACCTCCATGAAGGTGCTGGATTCTAGTCTGCTGTAGCAAGAAGCAAATTAACAAAATTAAGACTTTAAAGAAGCAGAACTGCATTACACACAGAGGAAATAGTTAAATGGCTTTTATTGTCCCAGCAAATATTGTTTTAACTGTGAACTTGGTTGCTAAAAACACAGCTTGTTGACTCACAATGTATTACAGAGACTGCTGCAGCATTCTGCTAAGCTACCGTGGACAGCTAGAGACTTATGTAAATAATATGGCGACTTTGTGTTTGTTTTTCAATGCCAAGACACTCAGTCCACAGCATAGGTTTTCAAGAAGATCTTTGAGGATTTAGTAGGTTTTTGGAAATTTAATGCAAGTGCTTCATTGCATTATATGAGATTTGATTGTCAGGACTGTACCATATGATGAGGAAGCTTGACTCTTGACATGTTGGGGTGTGGGAGAATATTAATTTTAATGGCATACTTCGTCGAGGTAATTCAAGAGAAACATTGTCCATTGATTAGGGCCTCAGCAAGTTCCTCGAGGACCATCTGGCTTTCATGGTGATTTCCTGTAATTTAGCGGACGCTTTTGTGGGGAGCAACATACAGGCGAAGAATGCATGGATATAGAAATCAGATTCAGGCAGGGTCCCTGGAGCAGATGGGCTTGAGGGTCTTGAGAAAAGGCCCAACAGTGATGTGACTACTCTGCCAACCATGGGATTTGAACCAATAACCTTTTCAACATGGATACAGCTCTCTAACCCACACCCCTAATCTGCTGAGCTACTCACCACCATCATCCCCTAACTACTGGTTAGTCCAGAGGACTTTTTCATTCACTGTTCACGTTGGTGATATTACCTAAGGTTGACAGATTGTCATGCTCTGACTTTGCAGTCACCTTATCCAAGTCATCAATCCCTCCATCAGTGGCTGATTTGTGGTTTCCATCAGTAGTATGTTGGTGCTCATCACCAGGCAATTCTTGTTTAGCTGCAAGCAAATGCAGCATGACAGCAGTAGTTAACGACAGTACAAATTTGGAGGGACTCGGGGATCTTTTCCGTACCTCGGGAGGCCCCCTAAGGGGGCCCCGGCTTGTTTTTCTCCCCGCCGCTGCTTTGGCTCAGCCCGAGGGTGTGCCATCACAGGCTGCGACCTCTCAGGTGCTCCTCCAGATGGTTCTCCGATGCACGCCTGCATATTTCACACACTGCATGCTGCCTGAATTTTGATTCCAGAACGTCTCTGGCATGTAAAACCCTGGCGGGGCAGCATCCTCTGAACAGACCTGAGGCCAGAACCGCCACCTGAGGGGCAGTGCTTGTACCCGCTCGCCCCATACGTCTCTGCTCGCATGCCAATAACCCAGTTCACGTCAGGAGGGTTGCCGTCACGTCCGTTGGGATGGAGAGCCCCGGAGCTGCTGCGAAATCATTATAATAGCAAAACACCCAAGAAGCAAACCAAGGTTTGTCTAACTAGAGAAATCAAGGTAAACATCCAAAAAGGTCCAAATGACCCAAGAGGTATAGTTCCGCAGCTCAAGATGGCCATCTTGGCTTGGCCTACTTCTGTTCACAAATTCGTCACATATCCCACATGACCTCAATTGAGAAGGTTGTATGTATTCCACTGGCTTTACTTATTTGATGGACACATGCTCATTCTTTGACTGTGGCACAGCTTAATATTTATAAAGAGGGAACAGGCGCGGGTTAATTTCTATACCAGAAGGACTACGCTAGCACTGTGTACCAGGTGGAATCAGCAGTCTGGATAATGCCAAAGACATGGCTGGTGTAGGTGTTTAGCAGGGCTTCTGTAACAGTTCCCCCAGACCGCGGCTGTTCTCCTAATCAGGGCATCCTAACGACGGCAGGCTCTGTGAATGAGGTCCAGCAGGAGCGCTCTCCTGCCAGCAAGGCAACCAAGGACCGTTTCTGAAGACTTCAAGATTGCTGTGAAGAACTGGAGTGGCTAACAAGCCTGGAGGATTCCCTGAAGAAACCACACAGAAGCCTTTGATACTTTTTCTCTTTAATGTATGTGTGTGTCATGTATATGCAGCTCTAGTCGCAAGACTTTAAAATATTTCTAGAGAGAGCAAAAATGGTACTTTGGGTCCATCGAGTGGGTCCTGATGAGCCCCTTCAGATTAACCCCATCAAAGATAATATAAGCCACAGATCTCTGGTCGTTTTGAGAGAAGACAGCCCTCCATTCCAGAACTGCACAGCGGCGGATAGGAAGATGGGGAGAATGTGCAAACTCCAAACACATTGCATTTATTTAGAAGACTCTTTTATCCAAAGGGATGCACTGTTTTTGAGAATGCCAAGTCAGACTGAGCTATTGGGGGTTGAGGTCCAATGGTGAAATCGTCATGGCGACCCAGGGACCTCCTGATCACAGGCAGAGCATCCTAAACACACAGAGCCACACACTTCCCCAAACACAGGCCCTGCTCACGGAGCCGGAATTAAAAGCGCAGCCCCAGAGACTGCGAGGCCGCAACATTAGTTACTGCACTGCAGTGACACCCATGCAGGGCTGAGATGGTGGTCGCAGGAAATATCAATAAACTGAAAAATGAGCAGTTGCTCAGTGTGGAAATGAAACAGTGCTCCTGAGCATAATGGAATGATTTGATAGAATTTCTTCTTTTCTTTTTTTTTTCACAAACTTCACTTTTCCATTATAGGAGCACCGCACAGATTTCCTCATGAATCTATTTCCTCAGCTTCTGTCTCTGAAACAAGATTATTTTAGAAATTAAAAAAAGCAAAGAAATCGCTGAAAACCCCTGGAATTAACGAATACACTTCTGTGACTTTGGACTGGAAAAAAAGGCGCATGGATGGATGACGTCAACACTGTATATCTTCTATTTTTTTATTTTTAGGTATTTTGTTCTAGAAAGATTGCTATGTGGATCTTGGCGGTACACAGGGACATCTGTGCTAATGATACCACGTGTCTCCATGGGAACCTTAATTATCAGAGGGGCAATAAGCTTTTCTTAGATCTCAACACCATGTTATTGAGCCCTTAAAACCATTGTTAAAAAAAGAAAGAGAGAAACTTAATTATGCAGTTCTGTGTTAATTGTGTTACATTACTATAGGTGCTCCATATACCCATCTGATGCAGTTGCCTCTTTCCAAGGCGAGGATGTATTTCAGTAATTTAACCAACGTAAAGCCAATTAAGCAACTTAATGAATAAAACTGCTTTGTAAATGCAGACATCTGCTTCACTGAGCTCGATAGACGGACCAGATACTGTAGAAGGGTTTTAGAAATCATGGAAGACAGCTGAATTTGGTCAAAGGACAAGAAATGAGCACAGAGACTGTCTGAATAAACTGATCTACCTGCTTTTCTGCCGCCCTCTTCAGCATCGCTTACACCTCAGCTCGAAAACTCCATCAACTAAATTACTCCCTGAATCTCTCCTCTGGCTCTTTTTTTCCTAAGTGAATTTACTCAGGTTGACGACGGACGGAGCCCCGGCTTAGACTTTGACTGGCAGAGCACTTTAAAGTCGCTCTTTATTGATGCCGTGTTCCAGGCCCGGCACCGGTATAATCTGATTCTGATTCCAGGGCGAGGAGCCTGGCGTGAGCGGAATGAAGACAGCTTGGAGCGAGGGGGGTACCTTCCTTACGCGAGGGACACAGTCGGAGCACGCCGCCCGCCACATAAAAATTCAAGAAATTCCAGCCTTGCCTGCTTATCTCTGGGGTTCCCCGACAGAAGAAAGGCCTTCAGATCAGGAGCCGTTGGAGACACTGGCGTCCTTCACAAGGCCAGGAAACAGCGATCGGGAATGACAACCCGCGTGGCCATTCGTGTCATGGATGGAATGGACCGGCTGCCCAAAGCTGCCCGATGGATCACACGTGATACACCAGTGACGGCCAGCTTCCGCCCGGGGAGGATAAATCCAGGAACAGAACCCTGTCATTAAAATGGGACTTAATTGCAGTACGTACGTGTCAGTACACGGGCTGGGGGGGGAGGTTGTTATTCCCTCTGGCTGCCATTTGTCATTTGGGGCCAATCGTGATTAGTGGCCTGGCAAGTCAGTTTGCAGCTGTTGGCAATAATAAAATTAGAGATGTTCCTGGTTCAAGACGTGTGACACCCCGTCAGTTAGGAGGCCCGGGAAAAAAAAGAACATTGTTTTCATCTGTCGCTTGAAATCGAGGAGGAAGCGAGGTAATAAAACCTCCAGTCGTATGGCATGCAGGCCCGTCTATTAACCAGCAGGGTATAAATGATTTCTAAATGTATCCTTCTTTTCACTATTACATCACTGTTAAATGGCGGTGATTTCCTTGCCAGCGTCGGGCACCCACACTATTAATCTTCTGTACTTCTCGGTGCTGATAGCTCTCCTAGCTGTGTTGAATCACTTCCTGGTTTCTTCAAATGAGGGTGTGGAACAGTCCGTTAGCGGAAGACCTACTGATCTCATCGGGATGGCAAATTATGCACGTCAGGGGGACGTCACCCGAAATGACGGATGCAGGGTCTGGGACACACCCAGCTCTCTTCCGGTGTTTTCTACTCCAGGCTGCAGATTTAAGAGCGTGATTTTCGGGATACTGATTTTCTGCTGGCAAATCATTAGCTAAGTCTTTAGTTCGACTGTCCATTAAGTCCCAGGTCAATTCCTGACTTTGCTATTCATTCTGCAAAAAAAAATCTGCCTCACGCAGGAGCGGTATGATTTAATCTGGGTCGGGACCCACTCGGGTTTAGAGGTGACCCGTAGGCACGTGACAAGAATTCTCAGTTCCCAGCCTAAATCGTCTTCTTAACGTAACTCATCTCTGAGACACAGTCTGCACTTCACAGTTTCGAATTTGCAGGCTGTGTAGCTGCACGGCAGCCCACAAGGACAACGAAGGGCAACTTTGTGGCTCCAATCTTTCAAATTTAGTTACATTTCCATGAGGAGATCTGACAATGCTTGATGTGGCTACAGAAAATAGCTGTACGGATTGACGCGTCTACCGTAGATGCGGCATGGCATGATTTTCATAACTTTGGAATTGTACCACTTCCTTGTTTTTTTTAAATGTATTTGTATTAGCGAGGCTCTGCAGCATATATTGTATAGCTATGCTGGGGATTAGCGCAGTATTAAACACATCAGTATGGACGTGGCCCCATAAAGAACAGCTTCCCCAGTGGAATGTGTATCGGATTTCGCTCTGTGATCGTAATGGGAGATTTGGCCTCTACGCAAGGTGCTTAACCCCTTCCTTATGCTGTTACCCAACTCTCCAGAGCGTGTATGACAGCCCAGCATGATAGGCATGCCTGGCTGATTTATCTGTGTCCCTCCCAGAGCACAATTCCCATGCTAGTAGCAGCTACCTGCTAGAGGAGATCCCGCTCGTCAATGTGGCCACGTATCAGCACAAATCCCAAGACACCCTATACTTATGCTGTATAAGCCAGCTTGTGGGGAGTCAGCAAATGGAACCATGTAATTTTAATAACCCCCCCCCCCAAAAAAAAAAATAAAAAATTCAGGACAGAGCCGCTGTGTTGATCCAATCCCTGACACCGACTTACTGTTCAGGGCTGCGGTATTCAGTTACATAAACTATGGGAAAGGGGAAAAGGTGCACTGAGGGGGAACTGGATAGGCTGCTGCAGAACCGGCTAGGTCCGGCCACTCCGCAGAAAGTTGCCCGATAGCCTCCCCGAGGCTGGCATGTAGGAGGAACACACTTCTGGCCTAACAGATGCTGAATAGCTTCCGGAAGCTTCTCCGTGTGGCTGCTTCTGCGGCTAAAACTGCTGCTGGTACAGTTACGTGTCCGGACTCAGAAAAAAGTGACAGCTTCCAGTTGATCACCGTTGGCAGGTCAGCTGTTTACGGCGTAAGATGCCACCTCATGGAAAATGGCACAGGTACGCCTGTCATCCACGCTAAATAAACAGCAGTCGTCCGAAAACAGTCCCGATCTGACTCAATGTTTGCTAAGCCGCAACACAAAAACAGAATGGCTACAGACCACCCAGCAAATTCATTCAATATATATATGGAGACTGAAAATCATTTTTCATTAGAAAATGTATTTATCCATTAGTTTGATTTTACAGAGCGCCATTCTCCATTGCAGTACCAGGAGTACTGTGCACTGATGCTAAAAATACTAACTTCCTCTTCGAGTCATTCTATAGTCTTATATAATTTTATACCTCTACGACACCCTGCATCGCTGAGATTTTTCCAGTGCTGGCGACTTTATTCATATCTGACAAAACTTGGCACATGAAAATGCGGCTCCGCAGACAGCCCAAAGATACATGGAGATTTCAGTCCATTCTGCTTGCCATTGTAACAAAGCGAGTTGTTTCACATCAAACACCCACCAGAGAAACTATAGCACCGCTGTCAGCATTAATTATAACACTTTACTCTTCGAGACGTTTGATTTTTATGACTCGTTTTTAAAGATCACCCTTCATTTCTCTTTCCACGCTCTCACCTAAATCACATATCATCTCATCCAGAGAAAATGGCTTCTACTACATTTTTTAACATCATAAGTAATAAACCCAGAACCATTTTCAAAGAGTGTTTTTTTTTGTACTGTGATGTATGCCGTGATAACTGTATTGTAAATGCACAAATTGATAAATGTATGAGGGGTAGGGTGTGGGTTAAGATGTTGTGTCTGTGACTGGAAGGTTGCCAGTTCAAATCCTGTGATTTTAACGTTGGGCACTTGATCGAGGCCCTTAGTCCCCAGTTGCTTCAGAGTCTGTCTGCCCCTGTCTTCTCAACTGGACATTGCTTTGGATAAAAGCGTCGGCTACATAAACATAATATAGGACAGGGTAGTAATGGTCCCCATAAGAACAGGGCAGGGCCCACCAGTTTATTGCACACATGCTAAAGACAACTTGGAGACACCGAACAACATTGGGTGAAAACATGCAAACTACACACATGCACAGAGCTGGGGGAAGCAAACAAGCCCCAACCACGGAGGTGACAGGTCACCTGATCCTTTTCAGTTTGGTTAAATTTTGTTACTTTAACTTCATACTGTACTTTGCACAACACAGGCCGCATTACCCCTGCGCAGGGCGTGAACAAGGTCCTTCCTGTTTCTGTTCTGAAAACTGCCAATGATTATCAATGCGAGCGAGAGCACTGTTTATGTATGCAACACTCAAGATAACAACAAACAATAGCAAATCCCATAATGCACTGTGACCCTGCATTGGATAAGCAGCTATGGAATAGGGATAGATAGATGGATGAATGGTGAGATGGATGAATGAAAATTCCTGAGAAGTTGTGCCTGCTACAATTGGCAGCTTTTAAGTTGCTCGTATTCACCATGCGACATGTCACCTCATTAAACCTCCGGTGTCATGTTTTGAGCGGGAATCCTGTCTAATGCCGTGTAGCATAGCGCAAGTCTGCCCTCACTCCCTCAGGCGATGTCGCATTTATCGCTAAGGGCCCAGCAGCCATTTTTGGAATCCTACCAGCCAATCGGGGTGCAGCGCTCCAAAAAATCGACATCGCTTTATATTTCAAAGGGCTTCCTTTGTCACCTCTCACAAAGTCCTTTTAAAATGTTGCCAGGAGCAGAAAAGGAGTAACGGAGCGACCCGGCCGGTGAAGCCGGGAGGCAATTATCATCTGCCTATCCTCCCATCTCCTGGGCTAAATCTCAAAAGTGGCTACCTATGGAGCAAGCGTAACCAGCAGCACCCCCACAACCCTCCCATGTCATAAGACCCCAGGGGAGGCTGTATATGACAATTATCGTCTTTAGGGGACAGAGAGGGAAAAAATAAGCAAGCTGTTCTCTAAATGCCTGTATCATAAACGGCACAGAACATGTAGAATGTAGAATGTGAGCATGTAGTGGGAATTAGCACAATTATTATAAAAGGTACTTCAGACAGACAGGTGGAGGTGACAGAGACTGCTGATATCATCTACCAACGCAGAAACAGCAGCAGACTAGAAAGGACACTGACCTTCAGAACTATTTAAGCACTACTCCTTAACGTGCCCCAAATCTGCTCATGGAGATTATAGCGATTTTACCCTTGGCCGTGTACAAATGAACGCGCTAAATGTGCCTCCCTAACCTCACCTCCCTACCTTAAACACCCCCCACTGATGCGTGTCTCCTTAGTGCCTTTGGACACAGAGAGTACAATGCAAGGTCAAAAGGACACGTCCTGCTTCGCCGTTCAAGTCAGGAAGGCTGTCAAACTCACCTGAGTGTCTCGCGGGTTCCCGTCTGCATCGGCAGAACAGGGATCTGGGGCCATACAACCATCCGGTACCACGACTTGCTAGTGGCAGAGAAGCGACCATGAATGAGTTGAAGTGACACCGCGAAGGGAGAACGGACTAGAACAGGCTGTGGGAAAAAACTTGGAAGTCAGCCCCTTAGGCCCTGGAGGAAAAACGGGCGATTCTAAGTGATTTTTAGGTGGGGACTATTAAAGTGGAAATGATTCATACAGAATGACCAACCTTACCATTAGCTAATAATATGTTTTGAATTTGTGAGTGACAGGGGAGGGGCACTCTGTGGGCCAATCAGCTTTCAGATGGGGCAGTCCCTCTTTGGCCCTACCCCTGTTTATCATCTGCAAATGGGGTCACAAGGTTTGGGTGCCTATTCTCCTCTTTAGGGGGCGATAAAAGGAAGACTGAATGATAAGATGGTGACCTATCTTTGCCCCAGCCTGGCGTGGTTAAGTCCTTCCGCGATCTCACGTCACCGTTACCTTTCTCGTACACTTCTCAAAACACGGATGACAGATTTTACGATTGCTCGTACACCACTCTTTTGAGCTGCCTGTCGGAGTGTGAAGTGAATAACTATTAAGACAAAAAAGATGAAGCTCTCATAATAATGACTATGAGGCAGATAAATTCAAAATTTAAATGTAATCATGCTTCACGCACAGTTCCTTTTTTTTTCCTTTTTACCCCAGCGGAACGCGAGAATAAAAAGCAGGGAAAAAACACTTTCGATAAAAGGACAATTTTCGATCTGATGCTAAAGTTATACAAGAGAACTGCATGAACCTGGACCAGTACAAAATTGGCACACCTTCTGGGTGCATGAGCTGCTCCGCTTTTCCCCCTTCATGTCAGATGCCTCCTTAAATATTAAATAACTTTCAGTATTCCGTCTTTTGCCACATTGCTGAATTGAATTTGGCATGATTGCCAGTGTTCTTACAAGATGAATATAGGTTACAATGCGGTTGGTAAAAGTAATGCGGTGCGTCTTCATATCTCAGACTAATTGGCATCGCTAAATTATCCACAGTGTGTGCATATACACTACATAGGATAGGCTCCATGCTTCCTGTGACCCTATACTGAATTACTGGCAGGCGAATGGAATATTAAGTTATAAATGTTTGTGTGTGTGCCTGTGATTCATCTAATAATCCTAATTGCCATCATTCTCCCACCCCTTCTCCTGGCTAGGGTCGCGGCTTCATCTAATAATGTAAACAAAAAATACTTTAACAAGCAAAAATTTTCTTGGCCATCCTTCAGTAAATAAAACCACAGGTACTGGACAGTAATGCAGCAAACACCCTGACAAATAAATTTGCAGGCTCAACCACATAAATTTCCCAACCATAGAGAACCAAAATAATAATAATAATAATAATAATAATAATTATTATTATTATTATTATTGTAAACAAAAACACGGAATTTCATTATCTAATATTTCATTATCTAATCAGTGAGATGTATACATGCCAGTTTAACACTGCGGAAGGAATAATGTTCTAAAGAACATTTTCCTATTTATAAATCCCATTGCTGTTTTGTGTGCTGCTTGTATTAGTGAAATGCTGACACGGCAATGAATGCCATAGGAGCTTCTCCAGACCGCCTGCGCGCCGCCGATGCGCGTCGCCGATGCGCGCCGCTAGTTTTCGCGTGGGCTGCATTGGTGTGAAGACCTTCACTCCAAGCCGCTCTCCAACACAGTGTCCTAAAACTCAATTTTCAGACCTTTGCCCAGCGTTTTGACACACAGTAATGGATGAGATCCATTAATGTGTATGACTGCGATCCTGCGAGTCCTCCATAGTCCGAAGTTTTAAATTCACTATATGGCTTAACTCTCTACACTAGTATGCTAGCTTAATAATTCTGTCTGTTCTTCATTTTTAAGAGCCGTTTCAAAGTAATAACACAGCGGGAAATTTGTCCTTTGAGAGGATTATGGGCTCCCCTTTAACTTTTCAGATAATACAGCTGACGTTGTTGCTTAATACGAAAATGTATTTGCGGACGTGCAGAGCTAGGACAATTTCACCATACACAGTTCAGATATCGCCCAACAATAGGAGAAATAATGACGTGAAATTGCATTTTAAATGGTAAATCCCTTTCCTGTGTGATATCTGCGGATCGTGCTAGCGTTTGCACACCTGCATAACGCTACACAACTGCGTATGTGAGAAATGTTAATTGTGAGACTGGAGCCTTAGAGGAACTCAACCAGCGAGAAAAAGAAGCACGGGACGCCACCCACGATGGCTGTGTACGAAAATACGGGATAAATTGCTAAATAGATCTGGAAAAGTGAAAAGAAATAGTATGGCTAAGCCTCCCCCCTTAATAGAATTTAAAACCGCCTATAGATGTGTTTATATAGTTTAATGGCTGATATTGCCTATTATCAAAATATAGCCTCCTTTTAGGAGTTTATATAGCCTAGCAGTGTGATGTTACTGACAATTAGGCGGATTTGTAACTGCGCTGAGGTATTTTTGGAAATTGCCAGACACACTTAAAAGGTTTACTAATGTTAGCAATGTCATAATACATCAGGAAAAAACAGTAATCATACGATTGTTCCCCGGCAGTATTTATGTGCGCCCCATTTGTGCGATAATATTCTGTAACTTTTATATGTATGATTATATTCCAGTCTGTAGTATACAGGAGTTTTGGGGAAACTTAATAAAATCATTTATACAGACGGTAACACTTGACGGGGCACAAATAATGTATTATTCCGCTATTACTAATGTGTATTAATTAATCACAAACTAAGTCTTAGTTAGATACTGATATCATGCTCGTTCATCATTAATAAATCATGACGTATCTTTTATCTTAAGTGGCTACTAGAATTGTTCGTGATTTGCTCTGTAGTGATGAGTTGGTACTAAGTATTTGTGCCCCCTGAAGTAAAGTATTACCATACAGACTAATATTATTAGTAGTATTATTATTGTCATTAATGATCTAATATTGTTATTCAATATGATTTTTTTTCCAGTGGTCAGCCCCCCTCCCAAGAACAAGGTCAACTATAGGTGAGAGTTTGATATTGCGGGATGGGATACAAAATGTAAATTCAATGGTCTGATCAAGATAATAAAAAGCTGTTTAAAACCACGCAGGAGATCGACTGGGCATGGGGGGGGGGGGTTGAGAGATTGTGCTTTACTCACCCCTCCATCTGTTTGGCGGAGCGCCAGGTTGCATTTTTGACTGCATCGGGATCACAGCCGTGAAAATGCGAGCCCAGACAGCCGGTACGTGAGCGTGCTGCACGTCTGAAGCTCGGCGAATCTCCGAGCGTGGCCTCATTTCCCATGATCCTTTTTCCCATGCAGGGGGAATGGGGGGGGGGGCCCTGAAAGTAGGACACGTGCAAGATGAAAGCATTTTAAGCGAGGCTGCTTCATCGGCATATGTTTCTCCCGAGCTACGTGAACCCCGTCCAAAAATGGGGGCCCCTTCCTGTTTCGCTCCACTGCTTTCCTGCTCACTCCTTTAGCGGAATATCTGCATCCAGCCTGAACTTTTCCGATTAAATACTCAGTCAGACGCTGTTGCTGGCCTGTTCACTGAAGCCCGTCACGTGTTAGCTGCATCGTATTTGTAATTATCTGGCTCAATTTTAAGAACAAAGTGCCACCCAGATTGGAGGACAGAATCGCGGCTCTTGTGCCAGGTTTGCCAGCCAATTGTACAAGTTGGGGGAGGGGTCGCAAGCAATTAATTAATTCCCTTTTCCATTAGGAAACAGTGACTAGTGGGCCACCAGTTTTAATTAAATAAGTCGCCAAGACGCTTCGGGGCGCAGGAACAGCTACAACATGGGAAATGTTCTTTGAAGTCCCACAACAGGGGTGACTCTAGAATTTTTTTATGGTGACAGGAGGGGCTTAAAAGAAGCCATAATTAATACAGTGGGGCCAACCAATGGTATATTTTGATTTTCTGAGTGTCCGTGGAGTGGGCCAATCAGCTTTCAGTTGGGGGCTATTGCCTCTGTGGCCCCATCCTTGTATGCACCCCGGTCGCACATACAGCTGTCTCATTGCATGTGTGTCCATCAGGCAAAAATGTCAGATCAGGCTTATTGTGTGCCCAGGGCTGGGCTTTCATTGCCTCACCCTGAAAATGAAATCAGGCCGTCACGTCTCTGGAAAGCAGCCAGCCTCCCCGGTCCTTTCTGCTCCACTGGCAGCCCATCAGCCACACCACCACCAGACAGGAGCAGCCAGAAACCCCCCCCCCACCCCCAAACTGTTAGACAGAGGAGAGGCGTGCCATAGACGTTCATCAGCAGAGGGTTGGGGCCTCCTACGGGGGCCCGGCTGGGAGTGCGCAGGACACACGACTGAGATAATGCTGCTTCAGCCCCCCAGATTCGGGCTGCTTCTACAAGCAAAATGTTGCAGCAGATGCTAGAGAACAAAACCCTGACCCGACAAAAAACATTTTTACTATTATAGTATCCATAAATCAATTTTTCATAAATTCATGTTTTTCCAGTATAGGGTTATAGTAAGCACGGAGTTTGTTGTTGTTGTTGGTAGTGTTTCTGCTCATTCCCTTCACGGTTAGTTCCATACTTGCTTCTTATTTGAACCTGAATTTTCCCGGGGGTGGGTCACGCCATCTGTGCCTCCTTGTGTACCTTTTGTCAGGATATCCACTCTCGCAATACACCCACGCTTCCAAGCTACCAACTTCGGAAAAGCCCGTTATCCTTATAGCACATTCATGGCCATGTAATCGACTATGACTCCTGGTTTTGGTAATGCTGTCTTTATACTGCAGATACAAAGTTAACAGCCGGTGAACACCGACCCATGCTCTGGTTTCGGTGCATGTAATCAATCAAGGAAAAAATGGCAGAGGATATCCTCGCGATCTAGCTGCAATGTCACCTTTAAAATGTGCCCTGTTCCAGCTCTGAGATGCAGGCTGGGCCACAGCATTCTCCAGGGGCTGGGGGGCAGCGTGTTTAGAGTAACCCAGCCTTGGGGTAGGCCAAGGCTAGCTTTAATGTACAAATCAGCCATCCAGCTAGCTAAATTTGGGGAATGTGCCGGAGGACAGAGAAAAGCAACCAATCAGAAAGTCGATGCGGGCCTGACCCCAGTCAAGGGCTAATTCCGAAGTGACTACATCTCAAGCCAAACCCATGACTGGGGTTGAAACGCTTTGAGGAGGAACGTTTCGGTAAGAGTTGCCAAGTTTAATTTCTACTTTGGGCGTATTGATCTTGTCACCATGCCAGGAGCCTGGGCATCACAAGAGAATTTGCGAAGCAATCATATTTATCTGGCGTCTTCCTCAGTGCCGTTTTAAGCAAATGGCCTGGGATAAAAGCAGACTCACATCTGTAAACATCCGGGCCTGTACCAATGGCTTTGGCGTTGAGTTGCGTCAGCCGAGACGAGACAGTCAACAGGATAGAAAGAAATCAGCAAGCAATAAATCTTAATTATATCAACCTATGCAGTGGTGACAGGAAAGAAGCGCAGCACACAAATTCTCAACTAACTGATCTATTATTTAGAATATTTTAAATAACAATTACTGTACTCGCTGCTGTATAGATGGGTGTATTCATTTTAAATTAATATTCTACACTAATACTATCAGCTGGGTCTAGAGACAGGATGTTTGCAGGATTATTCGGAAGACAGAGAATGGCTCTTGTATTATTAAAATTTTTATTATGTTCAGCACATCATTTGAGGTTTTTTTTCCTTGCTACATTTCCCCGTCAGGGCATTCAGTTCAAAGCTGGTTATCTTTTTCTATGTTCTTATCCTTAAAGAGGCAGATTCCACGTGATTTTTCCATCTCAAATTTCGAGCTTCAGTTTAAAGAATCACCCTCTGTTCTATTCTGCGCTATGTTTGATTGGCGTTAAACAAATAAATTTATGCAGGGTGGGGTGCAGATGCGATTGATAAACAACTAGGCTCGTGTTATCTGACAAACACATAATGGAGCGATTTCATACAGCCACATTGTTAAGTACACTAGCTAAATAAGTTGCGATAAGCAATTGCTTGTTTGTTGCATCATTCTGTTTGAAAGCATTGCCAGCGGGTGTACCAGCGCAAGCTGCTTTTGCGGGACGTGACGATTTGAGGGAATCCTGCAAGCATCTGATTCCTCTCTGAGCCTTTTAAGAAATGGGACGTTTCCATTTAATTAGTTCCATGGCTCCGCCTTCTGCCACACCCAGTCACATGACCTTATATGCACATCCAACAGCAGCCAATGCTTTCAGCCATGAGTTAAAAATCTACAGAGCTTCTGTAAGAATTAGTCAGGCCTTGCATGTCATTTACCAATGGAGCTGACACTCCAGCGAGTGAGTGACTCTACCGAGTTTTAATTTACCATCACTTAATTACAACCTGCTCCTGCTGGACGCCATTGGAATTTCAAATGAATTGAGCGTCCAGTAAGATGTACTTTGAGTAGGCATAGGTGTCTGGCTATGAGGAAAAGAATGTCTAACAGCAAATTTGAATGTCATAGATTGTTGCCCTTCTAAGGTTTATATTTAGTGCGTGGACTAATAAAGTCTTTTAAAATAAAAAAATACAGTGGTACCTCGGTTCTCAAACTCACTAAAACTCGAAATTCTTGAAAGTTGAACAAACCAATTTGACCTAGATCTCGGTCTGAATATTAGAAGTCGAACACCGACCTAATATAAATTGCACACACCAGGAAATGAGTCATACTACAATGCAATTCTTACTTGAATGCCTTCTTCACAGACTGGACGATTAACCAAATAAAGCAGTGCAACATTACAGTGACTGACAATAAATAAACCACTACCTCATGTGAACTATTAGAGCATTTATGTCATTTATTTAAACTTTAAAAGGTAAATTAACTGAAAACCAGTTCTCACTGGTTTTTGCGATATTCGAAAGAGATAGCAGATCGGGAACTGCCTCGGATACAAACGTCATTCATGTAACTAAACTCTTCAGCCAATAAGGGCTAAGGTGTGTCGTCACGGAAGCGGTTCCAGTTTGTGCAGCTGGGTGAGAGGTCGCAATGCATCTAACCGTAATGCATTGCGTCAGGATCAGAATGCGTTGCTTTAAGCCAGCTGTAAGCAACTCCACCGCACCCAATGACCAGACTGCGGAAACAAACTGAAACGCAGACTTACCGTAATACAGAGGACTAATGAAACAGCTGATCACATGGAGATCCCACACTAGGTTAACGAGGGGGCGTGACACACAGAAGGAGTGGACGATCGGAGCAAGCGAGGGGTCATGTTGGGATAAAATCTTTACAGTTTTTGAAGCCATTAGGAAAAGAAACGCTCTTCTTGTTTTATCTTGTACATTTTGTGTTTAAATGCTTAAAAAAAAACATGTTTGGCTGTATTTTTTGGGGGCTGGGAACCAATTAATTGGTTTTCCATTATTTCTTATGGGAAAAATTTGATTAGAACTAGAACTTTTTATGATTCGATCCAGAGTCTGGAACAGATTAAGTTCGAGAACCGAGGTACCACTGTACTTTATAGATCAAAGGGAAAAATGAGACTTGTATTCTCCAAACAACTCTGTGCCCATATCGTCATATGTGGACAAGTAGTTTTTAATATATAAATTGACCTGTTTTTAATGAATGTGTTTCATGTCATATTTTGAGTAGTAAATTAATTTGGTCACATGCAGATGGATAAAAGCTTTCTGTGGTGTAAATATTGTTGCAATTGTTGTGATTATGTAATGTATCCAGTGAGATTGCACTTATTAAGATGGGAGACTGCATGTTTTCCAGGTCTTGTCGAGCATCTAGGCCTCGGAAACGATGATTGATCGCACAGATAATTGCCTTGTAACCCCGAGTTTTGCTCATTAATGGCAGTACTTTCCACAACACTTGTTTAGTGTCTGTGAGAACATTGCTCCCCACAAGATCCCATAATTGATTTTATAAATCTCTGACCAGGGGATGAATGAATAATGAGGTGCGGGGCGTTGCTTTTAAAAGGCCTGAACTGTCATTGTGGTCACAGAAAGAAACAGTTGTGGTTCCACGACACTGAATGGCAGTTCTGCAATGCACAGCTGTGTCACATACATGATTCAGGCTGAAGAACTAGACGTTATAGCATATCAGTAGTGTTTATGCTGAAATAACTTAATTTAAAGGATATATAGACAGGGAAATAAGTTCTACATGCGGGGTGGCCTCTGGGACCTGTTTTTGAGTCTCCGCCAGGTTCCATGCATGTGGAGTTCACATGTTCTGCCATGTCATTGTGGGGTTTCCCTCAGGTACCCCCAGTCATGTTGAGGGTAATTATCCATCCATCCATCCATCCATCAACTTCCGCTTGTCCGGGGTTCGGGTCGCGGGGGTAGCAGCCTCAGGAGGGACA
>JABFDZ020000001.1:5624642-5634908 GCA_019775955.2 Pollimyrus isidori
CACACACACCATCCAATGGGTAATGCAGCCTATCAGCAAACCCTTGACTGGTATGCATACAAACAGATATCCTTTAACAGGAGTGTCTTGAACCTTCCAGTGTGATTTTGGCCAAAAATAAAAACTACAGTTCTTAAAACGTAGAATTACCTGCGAACACCAAAGACAACAGACTGCCATATCCTGAGAAACAGCAGGGTACCTCGCAGAGTGAAAGCTGGACCAAAATCGCCGTTAAATGTGACATATTTGCATTAATATGCATTGAATAGAAGATGATTAGAAAAAGCATAACGATTTGAAAACCATGATCCTCTGTAGTCATTAACACAGAGAGAAAAAAGTGTTTAATAATTAAAACTGTCGGGTTCCTCCACCAAACACACGCATCCATTTTCAGTAACCGCTTTTCTACTGCTGACTTACAATGAGCTTGGACCCTATCCCTGGAAGACAGGGCATGAGACGGTCTGTAGGGGTCGCCACTCCATCGCAGGGCACACACCTACACACACACACCAGGGACAACGTAGGCAAGGAAAGCAAAACCCATGGAATACTTTGATTGGGCAGCGTGTAGCTCTGTGGTTTAAGCCCTGTGTCTGTGATTGGAAGGTCATATCCTGCAGTTGGTATACTAATATTACCCTTAATCCAAATTGCTCCCAAAGACTAGCTGACTGAGTTCTAGCAACTGTACGTCGCTTTAATTAATTCCATCTGATAATTAAATAAATGTAAATGACGAAATACAAGCAAATACAAATTATAATAAATACACAAAATGGCTGGGATGTCCCTGAATCGAACCCACAACCTTAGCGGCCTGGAGTTGTCACAGCAATGGGCTGGATCGAGGCTTTATTTGCACAGGATTGCTTCAGTTCTCCTATTGGGAGGAAGAAGGCCCTTCTTAATGTCGTCCACTGACAAGGAGAGAAGCTCGTCATTGCTGCATTGCAGATCCTCCAAGACGAGCGTTTTACTCATTTCGGTCATGTGGCAAATCTCTTACCTGCGAGTCTCAGCACTCTGTGGAAGAAGGAGATACAGGTTAGTCTGGCTCAGCTCTGCTATTCAGATGCCACACCTGCCTTCTAAGGTCACAGACAGCCAAGCGGGAAGATATCGGGTGGAGACCCGGGAAGTGCCACATTGTTAAAAACTTAAACGGGCTACTCAATATGCCTCAGATAAACGCCTTTCTCAGTCAGTGATTCAGCTGTGAAGTCCGTCTCTGCAGAGTCCGCTAAGTGACGGGAAAACGTGTCCTGTTTAGTGAGATCACTTCCTCATGTGCTCATTTGCTAGTCCACCAAACATCTGCTTAGTGAGCTGTGTTTATTATAAGCAAACGATATTATTTAATTTATCGCGCTAAAACATTTTAACTGTTTACAACGACATGCACTGAATCTCTCACTAATGTTTTTTTTTTCATAGTTCATTAGTTAAGATGCTTCGTATTTTATTTTTTACGGCCCATAAACCGGCGCATTAAGTAAATTTTTAAGATAAAGATGGATTTTACGTAAGTGATAAAGTACAGGCAGCCGGTAGTTATCGCGAAATAAGCCCCGATAGTGTGATCAGGACCCGACGCGAAGCGTGATGAGCGTATACTGCTCCATTTCTGTCTGTCAGCGGTGTTCGTAGGGATTTTAAACATATAAGTAGTACCGGCTATGCGTTATTAATTTGGAGCGGTCATTATCGGAAAATAACGGACCTGCAAATGTCTCACCTGACCAATCAGAATCGAGCGTTCCAAAGAGTCGTGTAATAAGCATATATAACGTGCCCATGGTGTATGTGTACCGCGATGGACTGGCATCCTGTCCAGGGCCGATACCACCTTTGCCCTATGGTCTTGGTGACTGAAATCCAGTACTGGATGAGGAGCTATGGAAACGTATGGGTTCGGCCGATATAATTGATGTTATGAAATTGACAGTTTGAACTTAAACTCGCTAGGAAAAAACACCTGCGATTAGGTCTGCCTGGCTGTGCGAGCTGACGTATGTCATGGTAATAAAACGGTGTTCTTCATAAAACATGATTAAAAAGAGACGATGGTCATTTTATTCTGCCGATACGTATAACCAGAATACCCAGGTAACGAGAAAACGACCTGACTGTTCTTTTATTAACGTGAGCATTGATAATGTAACAGCATGTGACGGCAGTTTCATATAAAAAAGCACATTAGAAATGAAGAGACACTAACAAGCACCGTTATCTGAGATTTTACTCCTGAGCAGACGAGCGTTCTGGGAAATTGATTTACCTGAGGGAGGGGGGTCTCTGTAATGTATAGTCATTTAATCTCCAGGAATTAATAGCACACGTGCCCGTAGCGCGCCATGTATTCAATTTACATTTTCCCTCTGCCTCCTTATTTGATAGCCATGCCTGGGATGGGGGAGGATAAAAAATTTTAACGGGGGAATGTCATTATTGCAGAGGTGCGTCTTGGTTTAGTTAGTAATTTTGCCGCATCAAATCTCAGAAGAACCTGCAGGGTCAGATGAAATTGCCATTATTTATTAATTTATTACTACGGGTCGGTAAAAATTCCCTCCCGGACCCACTGTCATTTTTGTTTTCGGTCAACAGTGTCGCGTTAAATTTCATTATCCCGACACACGGATGCGCGGTCCTGGGAGACACCCGGCCAGATCCCGCAGCTCCCCGTCCCGTCCGCGGCTGCGACCCTGCGCCGCGGGGAGGAGGGGGGGCTGAAGTAGGCAGACAAGGACGGTTCTAGTGAGATTCAGTGAAAATAAGGCAGACACCAGCAGCATACAAATGAGGACAAGCACCATCTTCCCCTCCGCAGCCACCGGAGCGGTAACACGCATGCAGGCTTTAAACCACACCGTCCCGCAGACTGATCTAACCGTCAAGTGGACTCGAGTCCGGACCGGCTTCGTACGGCGGATCCTGATTGAAATAATAGAGACCACGGGGCTTATTGTTTATATTTTTTAAGAATATACAACCTTTGTGAAAGGTATTTCTTTTCATTTTGTTTTATTTTATTCTATTTTAAAGCCTCTTAGTTTGGAGGTGCAGGCTCTGCTGGTACTTGCATCGCACGCTGCTCTCAGTCCCCGGCGTGCTGTTTGCCCCAAGCTGGCCTGACAGCTCCCATATCTAAACTCAACGCCCGTTTAGTTGGATTAGATACCCTTGGATAGCAACCCCCTTCCCAAGAGAGATCCACCCCCCTCACGATACTGAGACAGTTTTTCTGAATGCAGAAAGTCATACTGAGAGCCAGCTCAGATACTCTGTGCCCGTTTTTTAGATATATATATATATTTTTTTTTAATTAGGCTGGCTCAGATATGGTGCAAAGTGCAGACAGCTAGCTGCGCGGTTTAGTGCAGGCTGCCTCTGGAGATGGTATGTAGTGTGAGGAGCGTAGGGTGTGGTTTTTAACCGTTATTGCACTTTGAAGAGCTTGCGACATTCACTGGGGTGAAACGTAGTAATGAGGATAAGAACTCTTTCAGTAATGAGGTTATACTTGATAAAAGATAGAAAAAAAACAAACAATTTAAAAGGCATTAAGACACAGCATAAATTAATACTAATGGTGGAAAACAGCCGGTACTATGTTTTCGGGGTTCCCATGACAGTTCATTTTATGTATGTTGGCGGGAGGGGGGCGCGTATATGAGGGATTTTTGCCGATTTGCGTCTTGACTGCAAGTTCATGTTTCGATTTACTGTCTCCAGAATAGGGTCCTCCCGAATTCGAATTTATTTCGGTCTGTACTGCAACTGTATTATGCTAAAAGACTCAGGCGGAGTTAGGGAACAGGGAAGTGAATCAGCTGTCCCACTTTTCATTCTGCCGACAGAATGAAATTATGTTTGTATATTTTAGATTCGCTACCACTGAACATGCAGACTCTTTTGCATTTAAATGACTGTTTGCTACATTTGATATCTCCACCTGGCATGAACCTCACAGCGAACATTTGACTGCAGTAACCTCACTTTCAGTTTTCAGTTTTAATACATCTCAAAACAAACGCAACCCCTTCCCTCAGTCATAACAGCCCTCTCATTTTTTTGTGTATGGGTTTGAATATAATTCACATTAAATTGCTAAATATATAAATAAGAATTACGTTGCTTGGTATGCAACTGGATTCAGTGAAATAAAATGCGAGAAGACTCGGGCAAGTCATTCTAACAAACATAACGGTCTCCCTGGCAACAAGTGAAAGGTCCTTATTTGGTGATTTCGACTCAGTGTCAGAAGGAGAGCGGACTGCAATAATAAAATAAATTATGTGAAACGACAAAATAAAATGCATCCAAAAGGTCCTCTGTCAAGTATAGGAAACCTTACGTGGATGTATGTTGACCACGCTTAGCCGGCTGAAAAATTGGCCAAGTTCACGATGTGGATCAGCCGTTCTGCAGCTGTCGCTTTTGACATATTTAAAGCTGCCCCGAGCCGCATGGATTCCGTGCTTGCCTTCCTCTGGGCCTCCCTCCCTCATGCACTTCCTTTTCTGAGCGAGCTTTGTTGGTCTACACCAGAGTCCGGTCCAAACGTTTTTTGAATATCGACCCGCGCAAGTGCCGGCAGCGCTTCTCAAATACGGACGCGCTCCCCTGCGAGCACCGGATGGCCGGTATTCCGGAGCAGTGATGAACGATGTTGTGACAACCCCTAGCGTCTACCAGGAATAACCCCTGGCTTCAGGACGTGCACAGATGAATGAACGGTTCAAAGTGGCACCCCTCCCCCTCCCCTCTATCCAAAACCTTTATCTCCACTCCACCGTTTTTTCCATGCTAATAAACTCCTAAAGCACATTTATTGAGATCCCCTAGCTCCTTTGGCGCGTGTATATAACCGATTTAAATGCATAAACATCCCGCCTGTTGAATTATGCGATAATTGACGGGGCAGAAGCGAGTCTCCCAGCCTACCGGGGAGCGGCCCGCAGTGAACTCTGGCTCACGCGGATGACTGAGCGCGTCCACCTCAGTGTGAAACGGGCGCGTCACCGACCCGAACTCGCGCGCTGACAGGCCGTGGAGAGGAAAGCTGCAATTTCTGCCAAACGTACTCATTCAAGATACCCGCCTCCAATGTCAACTAGAAAATTAGAGCACACTACTCAAGGTTATACCCAGCGCTAGTCCCTCTGCAGTATTCACGGTCATGTTTTCTTTACTCCCCCCGCACATTCTGGAAGAAACCAGAGAGCAAAATGCTGTTAATGTGAACCTTAAAACTCTGTTTTTAATGACGCCGCTAAATTAAAAGGAGGAGAGGATTATTACAAATGAGAAGGAATGGTTTTTCTGCAATTAATTACATTTCTGCTTTAATGTACATATTCATAAATGCAAAGGCACCGCAATAGAAAATCACTACGCAGAGCCAAAGGATGTTAATCATTGTCTCCATTTGTTAATTACACAAAGCTAGAGACAGGAAATGAAACTTTGCAAGTATGCATTAGCACGCAAACAAATTTGGATTAAACTACATGCATGTCTGCTATGCCTCTTCCTGTAAATGTACTATAATCTGTCACATGATGATCACGTGATCACCCCCGAGTATGAGATTAGTACCCTGATATAGCGAAATACATAGCTGCAAAAACAGGTATAAGGTTTAGGTTTCTTTGGATAATTATACCATCTAAGCAGCAAATCAGCTTAGTCTTCAGCTAGTCCTCGCTGATCCTAATGAAGACCTGGCATTTTATTTTAGCCTTATTCAGCGATCATTAGTTAGCCTAACATCTCACTCTCTTCCTGTGACAAGCAGGCACCAGCATGTGTTGTGCGACAAAATGATTTCCCACCCACAAGTCAACTACAGGGGTTCTCCTGCCCCTTCCTGCTTCAGGAAGAGATTCAATGTGACATCCAGTTCATCGTGCTATTGAATCACCCACTCAGTTAGCTCTCTGTCCTTCCTTCTTCCTTCCTAGGGGTTAATGCCAGTTCAGATATGCTGGTAATGGCCTTCACTGTTGATATACAAGCTCTGTTCACGTCATGACGAAAAATGAACACCTTGTAATTATCACATGATTATCCCAAGAATTAGCTACATGTTTGTTTTGACTGTTTTATCATGCACAAGTGAGTATTTCCTGTGTTGGAATATTCACAGATAAGTACATACATGTTCCCACAAGTGCAGCCACATACATATCCCAAAATATGTACTAGAATCGGACAGTGCAATGAGATTGTGGACATAAATATTTATTCACATTGGAACACAATAATAAGTTGAGGATTTACTGGCTTCATACAAGCTACAGCTTGTGTCAAGCACACAAATTGAAAAATGAGGGGGAAGTGGAAGGAAGGATTTTTTTTTCTCTCCGGCGAAAGTGCGTATGAGAGTCAAGCTTTTTTCGACCATGGATATAATGAGCGAGCGACATAATTGGGTTACAGGGAGCAGCAGTTTTTCAAACTGTTCCGAATCAGTCACAGATCGTCTCACCCTCACATGCACAACAACAACGCATCCCGTAGAGCCCGACGCCAGGCGCAAGCACATCATTATGCTGATGCAGGGGTTAATAGTTCAGCTAGACAGCCAGGCAACACATCACCAAATACCTGGCATGTCTAGCAGGTCCCCGTAAAAGCAGCATTCCCCGGTATCCCTGAAGATCTCTCCAGCCCCCCTGCCTTTTAACCAGCCTCTCCATAGCTAGAGTAGAAGCTCTAAAATAACCCTGTTGTCAGCAAAACTCAAACATCCCAAATATTTCTAATTCCAGCGCAGTTTCACTCTGAGACCAACTTGTGATCGGACAGTCCCCTCGAGAGTTTGAACGTCTCATTTCTTGAGCTTCATCGATTTCCGCTACCCAGGATCCGGTTATTGTAACCATTGCTGTGTAGTTATACCGACCCGGCTCCTTTGAAGGTGCTTCACGTCAACCTCTTCCTGTCATGTGACGCGTCTTGGTCAAGGTTATTATAGCAGGCTTGCTATTTGGATCTAAGCCTACAACCATGACAACAAAGTGCCTTTCCTTACATCCTATTATCATTAGCAGAGGCACTCCAAAGCCAATCTAAGGTCACTCGCATTATTCCAGTAAATTCCATCTCACAAAAGCCAATCCTTGAATTCCACCCATCCATCTTCCAACCGTATTGTCCTGGAGAACCTCGACAAGTAGTGCTGCTGAATAGGACCATATGGCACGCAAGGAATTTACATCCACCGTTAAAATAAATAAAACAGAATGTAGAAAGTTCTTTTAAAGTCAGATGCTAAATATAGAAAAGAAATTCAGGATCTTAAAACAACCCCGCCCAAGCATATGCAGCTCTAGGATAATATACCAAAGGGTGGTGGCCATATGTTCGACACTAAGTGTTGCGCATTAGCTTTCAGTTAGCTTAAGCCTGTCACTTCAAAGGGGACTCTGCCTGGAGGATGTACGCCAGACTTCTATGTACGCTCACAGAACCTGGAGTGATCCAAAAACAACCTACTCGGGATCAAGTACAAATACATCTCTGGGCATTTAACCTCACAAGAAACACGGTGTTTGTTGGTCAGTAGTGGTTTAGTTGGGGGGAGGGGGGTTATTGAATGTCTCTAAGGTCCCTTTGGAGTGTCCTCAAAAAAACCCTGCCGTTCAGTTATACTCTTCAAAGATGGACGCACAATACAAAAATAATGACTACATAAGTCTATCGCACCCTCTCCCTGATACAGACAACGTCGCAGACAATGGTTTTAGGGGGCATTATTTTCCCGTGCTAAAAATACAGGCAAGATGTAGCTCAGCACTAAATCTCTGAATGTATATATTCATTTATGCTGCCGGACAGGAGCCATTGCTATTCATATTAGTCATCTTAATTAGCATTTTTCAATGATACCCTTTGTTGTGTGAAACCTTTGTCATCCTGTTTTGTGTGCAACTTTGAAATTCTACACACAATGTAGTTGAAAAAAAATAATAGGGTCTTATTTTTAGTTATAGAAAGGAACACTCCAGAAGGAACAGATAGCGAAGCATGACACTTTTTTATTGTTAAGTCTTATTTCCTCCTTTTATGTGCGCTGTCGTGCCCATTGACCCAGTTGAATCTAACTCTTGTTAACGTTTGAAATCTCACTTTAATGATCTTAAAAGAAAGAAGGTCCTTCTTAGGAGAAACCCACAGGTTTTGAGAAACTCAGAAACTCTAAAATGAAACAAAACAAGCCATTACTTTAGAGCAGTGTTTTCCAATCCAGTCCTCGGAGACCGACAGTCTGTCCATCATTTTGTTCCTTCCGAGCTCCGTGCTAGACAGTCCACGTTTTTCCTCCCTCCCAGAAGTGGGTCCCTGAGGACTGGATTGGGAAACACCGCCTTAGTGGATGTCTAATGAATGGATTTCACCCGGATCGAGCCAAGTGAAGTATCATCGGCAGAACCAATTCCAGCATTTTGGGTCGGCCTTTCCCAGATGCCATATACTTCATCATCATACCATCTACTACTCCGGCCCTGGTTAACTTGAGGTTAATCACAACTATGTCGGAAGATTCGGTGTGAAAAAGCTTTAATGCAAATGAGGATTGATACTTTACGTGATGGTGCATTTTAAGCAGGTGGATGTCACTCGCACTTAGTGGTACACAGGGGGGTCGGGGAGTAGGGGGATATAGTGGAGCTAGTTTGGGGGCTGGGTCATTCAGAAAGACCCATTAGAATGCAACTTGTCCTAAAGAACCACGAGGAGAGACAAGCGTCCTACAGTTACAATTAAGTGGCCTTCACTTTATGTGACATACATATTTAATTAAGCGAGCTTGGACTACAGTTTCCATAAAGGTTGTTTCTTTCTTTCCTTTCTCATGGCTGAAGCACTAGTTTTAATTCCAGAGGCCAAACTCATTTACAAAGTGAAAATTCATGACCTTTCAAAACCTACATGTGAAATCAGAAGCTTTGTTTTTGGTTAAGCACTCAGCTCACCCTAATAAACGTACAGTCTGCGGATGGTAATAAGATACAGGAGTGTTGATTTATGGCTGTGGTATATCTGTACCTCTCACAATAGCCCAGGTAGGCATTTAACAAAATGTGGTTTTAATTCTTCATATAAGGACTGTGAACCCATCTCCCAATTGTTAAACCCATAAATCCATTGTTTATTCTTAATTTTTCATCCCACAGAATTGTTATTAGTCAATATATAAAAAACAGTTATATTCATGAGGCATGATTGTTGGTATTTTTGTGCTACAGACCAGCCACTGAACTGTGTTTACATTCAAAATAAATTGCTGGAGAAGCTTAAAACTCATTGTGGACTCTAAACCAGTTAGTTTGAGGAGCAGCACTCGCCTAAGATACTAACTAACTTGTGGTAACCTGGTGCTGGGTGGATCAAAGGGTTAACATTCATATCTAGTTCCCTGGGAAGAGCCCTGAGGGGTGTGTTACGTGTTATGTGTGTTATGTGTTTATGTGTGTTATGCGTGTTACGTGTAGCGAGGGGGAAGGTTCATTTAAATAAACCCTTCAGGTCTAAATATAGCATTCTGCTAAGCTAAGCTAAAGAATCCTGCCACTTTACGTGAAGAAACGCTGGACAGACATTGGTATGTTTTTCACTATTGTTCCATGTACTTACTGCAGATCTCAGGTCAGTTTTCAGGAAAAATGGTGAGAACAGGACAAGTGCTGGTCACTGAAGCAGATTTGAGACCCAGAAACATTTGAGGCTAAACGTTCGAATCGGCATCATCTCAGCCCGAGGCTGATTACATTAAGATGGCGATTTAACCTAATCAGTGACGTTTGCTGGACCGCAGATCAGGCAGGACATGGAATCACTTACGGTAAAACTAGTTTAAAAGACAGACAGCTTATTGGGTGCTGAGGTACGCAGAGCAGCCTCACATGGACAATGACGATGGAAAAGGGCTCTGGTGCGGCCGTACAGACATAGCAGCCAACTGGCATGCAACACTCCTGGAAGCTGGCCAAGCGGCCTGGCAAACACCAGGGGCCGTCCGCGTTCTTTCCCCAAAACTCCTGCCCCGGTCACAGTCTCACGGGCAGGACATCTCACGAGGGCATTACTACCAAGCTAGAGCAGGAGACACACGCAGCCTAGTGCTGGGGAGGCTGGTGGTGTCAGCCGGCTTGCTGCAGTCATGGTAGCTGCTTGTGGTGAGGGAAGCCTGCTGTTGGTCACCTGGCAGGTGAATAAAGGAAGCCTTGGACCGTACCACTTACAGCA
>JABFDZ020000001.1:5645328-5658008 GCA_019775955.2 Pollimyrus isidori
CCCCCCACCTCCGTGGAAATACCCAAATCCCAGACACACTGACAGGCGGGGCCGTGATGAAGCACTGCTTTCCCCCACCTCTGTGGAAATACCAAAATCCCAGAAACACTGACAGGCGGGGCCGTGATGAAGCACTGCTTTCCCCCATCTCCGTGGAAATACCCAAATCCCAGACACACTGACAGGCAGGGCCGTGATGAAGCACTGCTTCCCCCCACCTCCGTGGAAATACCCAAATCCCAGACACACTGACAGGCGGGGCCGTGATGAAGCACTGCTTTCCCCCACCTCTGTGGAAATACCCAAATCCCAGACACACTGACAGGCGGGCCGTGATGAAGCACTGCTTTCCCCCACCACTGTGGAAATACCCAAATCCCAGACACACTGACAGGCGGGGCCGTGATGAAGCACTGCTTCCCCCCACCTCCGTGGAAATACCCAAATCCCAGACACACTGACAGGCGGCGCCGTGATGAAGCACTGCTTCCCCCACCTCCGTGGAAATACCCAAATCCCAGACACACTGACAGGCGGGGCTGTGATAAAGTACTGCTTCCCTCCACCTCAGTGGAAACACCTAACTCCCAGACACACTGACAGACAGGGCCGCAGTAAAGCACTGCTTCCCTCCACCTTTCTGAGCAGTTTGTGTTGCTTCAGCTCCTTCCAGACCACAGCAACAGAAGCTGCAGAGTTCATACGGGGATAATACAACAACGCTGTTCAGTTCTCATATCTGATTGGTTAGAAATATGTTCAGTCACTTTCTATGACCACATGCATAGTGCCAGCCAAGCAAGTCACAATAGTAAATCAATGTGCCATTGTAATCATTAATCGTAACTACCCTTACTTAAAATTTTTAATTTTAAAATTAATGGAATACTTTATTATTTGTGCTAGAAAGCATTTATAAATGTCTTTGGTTTGCAAATGTGACAATAATGATTTTAGGTACAAATGTGTAAGCCAAATGTGTGGTAACTTTGGTATAAGCAGATGAATTCCCTCCAAGACAGGTGTTAAATGTTTTTCTGCTGTGTCAAGTGGTTCTTTGCCTCAGTAACCATGCTTTTAAAAATGTATAATGCACAGCTTGTTGTACTACAATAAGATAAGCAAAACACCCATTTGCCCACTGAACACTTAATGCTTCCCATTAGCTCCATTCTTGTTATTCTCGTTAGCTTGTTATGCCTGTCCTTCATTTTTCCTCTCTCGTGTCTGAACAGGCTATCCATGCCTGCTAGCTAGTTAGCTAGCTAACTGAGCCTAGGGCTATATTTATTGTGTAAGTTAGGTAGATAAATTTATAATTATTAAAAAAATCAAGCAAGTAAATATATTGAGAATGTAAGAACATAAAAAGCAGCAACAGACAGCAATAAAGAGATTACCTAAAAGCTATAAGATTCTAAGATAGTTTCCGTGCATGTGAGGTGAGTTTCCAGAACATAACTGATGACAATCTCACATCTCAGTGCAGCCATTACAATTGGGACACCTGGCCATTACACCTACAGAAACTTTTACGTCATCCCATTCTAAATCCATAGGCATCAATAAAGAGTTGATCCCCCCTATTCACCAATAACAGCTGCCACAATTCTGGGAAGGCTTTCCACAAGACTTTGAAGTGTGTCTGTGGGAATTTTTGCTCATTCATCTAATTGCAGTCTCCATTCTTGTTCATCCCAACGATGTTTGATGGGTTTGAGGTCAGGGCTTTCTGCGGGCCAGTCAGGTTTTTCCATAAAACTCATCCAATCATGCCCATATGGACCTTTCTTTGTGTACTGAGGCACAGTCATGTTGGAACAGAAAAGGGCTGCCATCCCCAAAATGTTCCCACAAAACTGGAAGCATACAACTGTCCAAAGTGTCTTGGTATGCTGAAGCATTAAGAGTTCTATTCACTGGAACTAAGCCACTTTGTAGCTGAGTTTCTCTTGTATCTAAATGCTTCCTCTTTACAATAATACCACTTACAGTTGATCATGAAATATGTAGTGGACAAGAATTTTCATAAACTGACAAGGAGGCATCCTATGACAGTGCCAGTTCATCAGAATGACTCATTCTTTCACAAATGATTGCATGGCTAGGTGCTTGATTTTATACTCCTCTGGCAATGGGTCTGAATGAAACAGCTGAATTCAATGAATAAGAGTTGTGTCCCAATACTTTTGTCCATATAGTGTAGCTCTTCTGACCACTTGTGAAGAAAATACAGAGGACAGTCTAACAGGCTTTCAAAAGAGTCATCCGAAATCAGGAAATATCACCAAATAATTGGAACTGTTGAGAGGCGGGTGGGAATTTTACGTTGCAGTGTGTACATTGCTGATGATGACCGCTGTGAGGACTGTGGGACTGTGGGAGCCTGTATTCACCTCCCGGGCAGCTGGCCTATACCAATTTTACCAAAGCCAGTCACTGCTGATGTCACGTGACAGCAAGGCTCACATCTGATCCAATCAACCCTACCTAACCTAGAAGACTAAACATAAGAAAATGTAAATGAAACCTTCTGTCCTTTATGTTCTGGGTATGATGTTAAACTGCATCCAGCCCTTCAAGTGGATCTCCAACTTGCAGGGAAACAATTTCGGTGGTAAAACAACTCACAACTGCTGGATACAAAGAAGCATGATACTGTTCTGCTCATCATTGGAGTAGCTACACGCACTATGAAGGGTATGGGGGAAAACCTTTGGGAGCCCCATCCCTGGATGAGTTTGGAGACCATTGGAGAGCTGCCTGTTGGCGATCGGCGCTGGTGTGGTGCTGAGGCATCACCTGCTGCATGGTGACACTTGGTTCCCAGTTTGAGGAGACCCATCCGAGTAAGCGTGTGAAATGTCTTGTCTCTCCAGAAAAATGACAATCTTCCTCTGCTGTTCGGGGGACCCTCCTTTCGGTCTGGTCAGTCTGATGGGTGCCATACTCGGGGAGTAGTTGTCGCTATAGCAGATCTGCTCCTTCCGTTGGTGTCTGCTATCTTCTCTGTTGTCACAGTGTATGCTCCGACCGCAGTGAGTGATGTCTCGTTGAGGGAGACATTTTACTCAGTGGTTGAATGGTGCCCACAAGGTGACACTCCTCTGGTCTGGCACTGACTAGCACTGACAGGGCTGGCAATGAGGATTGTGTCAGTCCCTATGGGTCTGGAGGTCGCAGTGAAAGAGGCTTCGTGTTCCTTGACTTTGCAAAAAGTCAGGGGTTGCGAGTTGCTGCATCCTGGTTCCAATGGCCTGAGCCACATCATTGGACTTGATACTCCTATACTGGTGGTGCGATGAAGGAGATCGATCACATTCTCATGGGCAGACGCTGGAGGCTCCTGCAGAACTGCAGGGTCTACAAAAGTGACTAGTTTGTGAATTCTGACCACAAACTTGTTGCTGCTACTCTGAAGATTTAGCTTGGATCTAGTAGGAGAATGAGGCCAGACTTAGCCATACTCCAATATCAAACTGATGAGTTTGCGCACAATTTGCGTGAAGAATTTGCAGACTTAGGTATGAATGTTGACTCTAATGTGATGTGGGAGACCTTCCATGATAAGACCCTGAAGGTTGCTGAGGACTGAGTTGGTGTTGCGAGTGTTCCCAGAAGGCTGTGTTTCATGTTGCAGGGCATCCTGTATATTATCAAGAGAAGTCACAGCGCATGACTTAGTGGCAGCTCCAGTCTGTACCAGGAACTGAGATGGGCGGTTGTGAGGGATCTGAGGGCAGATAACTAGGTTTGTTAGATGGATCTGTGAGCAGGTGACCTATGTCCTGCTTACAGAGGAATTGAAGCATTATGCACATCTGAATCTGTTCCTTGGAGACTTACAGTCTGAGCGAGTGATGGAACAGTCCTTACAGATGACGCTGCAGTTGTGACCCACTGGGCTGGCTACTTTGAGGAGTAGTTTAAAGCTGACCCTCCAGCTAGGATGTTGGACATGTCTTGGTCCACAGTTCTTGAAGCTGACCCTCCAATCAGCTGTGAATCAACCAATCTCTGAGATTGCACAGGTGGTGAATCAGATAAGGGTAGGTAAGGCTGTCACCTTGGCATTGCATCTTTGTTTCCACTTGAGAGTCAGGCATCATCCCAACTGACTGTAAAAAGGGACTTAATGTCCTTATCCATAAAGGAATGTCATGGATCAACCCCAGGGATCCCCAACTGACATCAGGAAGACCACATCTCTGGGGATTCATTGATCCACCTTTTTCTGTTTAAACAAGCTGTCAGTTTTGTGCCGCTATACCAGGTTGTCCCTGTTTCAGTGCAGCCTCCTAACGCAAGCTCTTGCAGGTTATTTCCAATTAAGGGAGACTATTTTATCGGATCTTGCAATCTGATGTTTGAGCGTTTTCCAATTTCTGCCTCTCCGAGTTTTTTGACCTGTGTTCTGCCTTATAGACCCCCGAGTTTCTGTTCCGCTCCATAGATGCCTGACGTGAATCACCTGACCTCCGCCTGTACCCTGACCACAAGATTTGCCAAGCGCTAAGATCAACTCTGTACATCATCCAACCCTAGCCTGCCCCACGACAATGATCCTGTCAGCTTCTTGGGTTTTTGGTATTCTACATTCTCTATTAATATGACCTGGACAGCAAACAGACATTTTTTTGTAATTAAAGTTACTTTGCATCTGATTCCGTGACAGCGTCCTCTTTTCCACTACAAGACCCTCACAAGGAAAGGGTGATCACCTGGATTGCAACAACTACTGGGGGTTTCAGTACCGGGTAAGGTCCTTGCTAGGGTCAACCTTACCAATATCCGTGATGACTTGCTCATCCGTCAGCGACTGGAGCAGTCTGGATTTATGCCTAAAAAGTCCGCTATCAACCGTGTTCTTGCATTGAGGGTTCTCATCGACCGCAAGCATGAATATCAGCAGAGGTTCTTCGTGTTGCTCGTGTTGCCCTATGGGACATCCTGAAACACAGGATCCCCCACAAAGTTGTTGGACATCATGGGCGACCTATACACTGGTACTGTGAGTGCTGTGCAGAGTGGAGAGAGAGCCTCAGCGTTCTTCCCAGTTCATTCTGGGGTTGAACAGGGGTGTGTTCTTGCCCCTACTCTGTTCAATGCTTGTATGGACTGGGTGTTAGGCAGGGTTGTGGTCTCCAGCAGCTGTGGGGTGAAGAAAGATTTATTGATCTTGGCTTTGCTGGCAATGCTGTGATCTTAGCGGAGTCAATGGAGATTCTGATTGGGGCTCTCGAGAGACTGAGTGAGGAGTCTGAGTGTCTGGGATTGCGGGTGTCCTGGATAAAGACCAAGATCCAGGCATTAATGACTTCTTGGGCACAGCCATCAGTAGTGTGTCTGTGTGTGGGGAGAATGTCGACCTTGTTGAGAGATACCTCAGCAGTGACATTTATGTATGTCTCTGGTGATTCTTCCTATGAAGTCAGCAGATGGATTGGAAGAGAATGGGGGGTTGTAAGGTCACTGGAAATGGGTGTGTGGCATTCTCAATATCTTTGCTTAAGGACAAAGGACCAAGTCTTAAGAGCCCTGGTTCTCCCTGTCTTGCTGTATGGCTGTGCGATTTGGATGATATCCTGTGAGCTGAGATGAAGACTGGATTCCTTCAGTATTCTGTCTTTTCAGAGAATCTTTGGGTACCGTTGGTTTGACTTGATGTCAAATGAGCCGTTACTAGAGGTGTTCTGAATAAAGGACATTACCTGCATTGTGAGGGAGCGTCAGTTACAGCACTACGGTCATGTGGCACATTTTCCTGAGGGTGATCTGGCTTGCAGAAGCCAGAGGGAATGGCCAGGTAACACCTGGCTGTGGAAGATGGATGGCCATTTCTATAGGGTGGGACTGAACCATGTATCTGCCTGGGGGAACGCCAGCCAAGATCCTGACGAGTTTTTCTGTATGGTAGGGGCACAAACGTGCTGCATCAGCACATGATCCCCAACCCGACCTGACCTTCTGCCTTCTGTAAATAAACACTCCAGGGTTAAACAGACAGCATGACATGAAGACAAACGCAATATCTGCAGTAAAAGAAAAAAACAAGGGACCTTGTGGTGAGATTGAGGACCCAGACAACCATTCTTACTCGCTAAATCTTGCCACTCGTGGTCTAGTCAGGAAGACTCAGTTCAAGCAGCGAACCACAATTCTGTGACAAGAGGATAACAGAATAACATTTCTGCCAGCTCATGGCGTCATTTACAGGAGCAACCGTCCTGTCTTCTGTGCCAGTTACACTTACAGATAAGGAAGACTACAATAAAAGAGCATGATCGAAAAATATCTCCCATCCGTAGACTATGTGAAAATAACTATTAATTTTACACAGGGCCTGCAATCAAGGAATCATAAGGCTTGTCGTAAGGATCACTTAAGCTAATAGAACTGATAAAAGCCTTGTTTGAAGCATGTGGCTCGACTGGTGCAGCCTAACAAAGAGTCACTGACGACTGGAAGATTCAACGACAACCAGGGAGTGGTATATTAAAAATAATAACCACATAATCAAAGCTTCAGCGCTTGTGGTCATATGACATTCACATCTGAGCATCAGTCAGTAGAAGCACAATCATCCAGTGCATTCTAAAGGAGACCCAAGCAGGCAATGGTTTAGATGCCCTCGTCGACGGAATCAAGTGAAGCCCCAAGAGGGACGGGATGCCGACACCTTAAATTGCTCTGGATAGGGAGCAGCAGATTAAGGGTCCGTCTTTGCCGTCTCAGACAGCCAGACATGCAGCTTAATGGCAAAAGCTAAAAATAAGTTTTGAATTACCTCTCCAGATTACGATCGAGATGCTCTGCGGCTGGCCTTACACAATGGGGGGGAGGAAGCGAGAGACAGATGGACTATACAATGGCAGGATCAATGGGAAATGAACGTGATCGCCGCCCCCTGCCTCCAGGTATGTGTTCCAAAATGAAAAGGTGCCTCTTTTTGGAAGATAACCGAAGCTCTCAGCTGAAAGTTCGATACACCCCAGGGAGACTGCAGAGATGGATGACGACAATGGCGTGATGGCCCCCAAGAGATACTTTCCTCTGGGGGGAGGGGGGAAGCCAGCCATCACACCTAAGAGGATGACATCAGGGTATTTTATTAAAGTCAGGTGACACAGCCTTAATCATGAGATCCTGATCAGCTGAGGTACAAAGTTCCAGTGGACAGGCCGTGGGATAACACTAAGCATGTCAGATGTAAAGGGCACAGGATGCCATGAGAAGTTTGAGTTCTAATGCCGTATGAAGGGGTCAATCCCCCTGTTCAAATGACCAAATTTCCAATGTCAAAAATGCAGCTGATACAACTGGCGATTGAGTGACTGTGCTCGTTAATGGCAGAGGACTCCATCAGATGGTGTCTGATTTGGCTGGGAAGTGAAGGAGGATTTTTGACAGCACTCACTTACATGACATAATACCAGCAGCTTTCACAGACAGTGACCATGTTTGCCAGGTACTGAAATCTGACCAATTTCTGTTTCAAGGTCAGCTTGGGCCCCCACTGTCTATCCAAGAACCACAAAGGATTATAAAATTAACCAGCAAATGAATATAGAGCTTTGCTTTCAACCAGAAATGGAATAAGAGGGGAGTGGCTGCAGTTAGACAAGGGCCATGGGTAAATGGGGGTGTGGCAACAGGCTGGCAGGGGTGTGGCTACATGCTCACAGGGGCGTGGCTACAGGAGGTCAAGGGTGTGGCTACTGGTGGGCATGGTTATAGGTAGGCAGGTGTTTAGCTACAAGTGGGCAGGGGGGAGACCCCCCCCAGAAGCTGGTGCCCACCTAACATATCTGAATGTCCACCCCAGAATGCATTGGTGGTAGCAGAGGTCCACAACCACCGGGCCACGGACCGGTACCGCAGGTCATTTGGTACCGGGCCACATAGAAAAAAATAATTTATTTTGTCATATTTTCGTCATTTTATTTCGTCTTTACCCCCCACACTTTAAAGGCCGGTCCGTGAAAATATTGTCTGACATGTAACCGGTCCGTGGGTGGTAGCATCACTATAATTTGTTGAAATAGCAGTTAGAACATGCTCAGTTTATGGAGTGGTGCAACATAGATACAATTTACAGCTCACAGGATTGCGAACCGGGTCTAACTGGCCCCATAGCAGGTGTCGTCACCACATGCCTCTGAGGTTGTGGGCTCGTGTCCAAGCCCAGCTGTGCAAGCGAATCTTAATGCTCATCACACAATACTTCTGGGTTCTACCTACCTTGTGCATTAATCTGGCGTGAGTGATCGATGAATCCCCACACCAACTGTGGGGGCAAAAAAGTAGGTCAAAAGCAGGTCAGAGGCAAAAGCTTTACAGGAGGTTTACAGCTGTCAGACGGCATTTAGCGTGAAGGGCTACAATTAAATTAAATCGAATTAAAATTATATCATCGATAAATATTAATGTGTCTATAAAATCTTGCATATTAAAATGATCTTTTGCAATGAAGCCATAGTTTAATTGCAGCATTTTATTTGAACCACTAATTACTAGCTAGTAATGAGCATACTTAGCATTGAAGGGCGGGAAATAGCTAATCAATAGCAATTGACATAAACAGGAAGTTTGTTTCTGGGAAGGAAACATTTTCAGCTGTAGGGCCCCAGACTCCTGATTGTGGATGGTCAGATATTTTCAGGCAGGAAAAGGCCGTCAGGTGTTCATCAATGGCTCAAGAGGCAAACCTGAGCGCTATAGTATGTTTTTGAGGCTGCCAAGAGCTAGCCACGGTGCTAACGAAGGTATTCCCCACTGCCATTGACCTGAACTGAACTGTAAACAGGGCTTACAGGCAGCCTACCCCATACTTTCTTCACTCTGTCATATCTACCATAAAAATATCTTCCAAATAGCCTCAGGAAGTGGATACCTTCCTGGAAGACAAGAAAGTTCGTCACTTGGTGGTTACGTTTGAACAAAACTTTATAATTTATTTGCATAATTGAAAGATTTATTATGCTTTTTATGCATCTTATGCTGCTGAGCAGGTGACAGCGATTTAAGGGTCTGGAATAATGATGACATGTCGAGCGCTCAGAGATTTCGGTGGCCACCGGACCCTAATCATCCAGAGACGAGTCATTTCCAAAAAAAGTTGGCAGCGTAATTAAGGTTCACGACGCCTGCTTTCATAGATAATTAACTCAGGGTTCGTCTGAAAGTGGGCACCCGCTGCAGTGAACAGAACACCTCGGAATAATTACAGCTGAAATTATCAAAGGAAGAAGAAGGACATAGAAAAAAAAAGCACAAACACACACTATTTAACAGGTTCCACTGATATCTCTGGAAACTCAGACATCACTCGTGGTCTTGTCACTAAGTGATGGCCACTGCCCTACTTCCTGTCATATGGGCATGAAGAGAGATCATAAACATCTTGATTGTGTGGAGGACCCAGGACAGTGGGTGAGACGGCGTTGAGGCTGATGCAGAGACACTTAACAGGAATGCAGATGGAGCACATGAGGCTCCCCCAGTAATTTCCAAGTGATTTTATACATGCACGTCACAGATTAATTCCCTCGTGGAGGTTAGAGGTAGGACGACAGGATGGACGCAGCTCTGGTGGTGGTCTTGGGGGCAGGGGATTAATAGCTCTATTTTTATGTCTTTCTCCCCGCCTTTATGGGTGGATGAATAAACATGTGTATTAATATGCCTTATTATCTATCCATATCTCATGCCTATCAGCTACAAGGCAGAGCAGAATAATCATAACGTCTAAGCCCTTCGCATCTTACCGCCAGCCGAATTCCCACGATGCTCGTCTCAGGTTCTGCAAGCCGCAAGCTCTGCGTGCCCGCCGTCGCTTTCCAAAGAGCACTAATTAGAGGAGAATTAATTAACTAATTGGTCAGAACGAGTCACTCCTCTGGCAAACAAAATGCAGTGTATGTAATAACCATGAGGCTAAGTAACCCTGAGTAATGCAAGATCAATATGTAGCATCTTAGAGATGCTACAGGCGTGGGCTTATGGGTAATAAACCATCACACTCATAATGAGACATTACACAATAGCAGAGCCATGAGGTTTAGTAGTCATGCTTCGTTCCTTGGTTTTAACCTTTCTTTCCATGAAATTATTAATTCTAAACCTGAAGGCACGGAGTCATCTTAGAGTTATCTTTTTATTCCATACCCCACCCCCCACCGCCCCCGCTTCCTTCTCAACAGTCAATAATAAGCAAAGACGGCACACCCCTTGACATCAGATTTAACACAGGAGCTTGGGGCTCATCTGGAGACCAATCAAATTACCCACCTTAGAGAACCGTCTCTTTCCCTGAATCAGAGCTGAAATTAGTCACAGCAGGGGCTCAGTTGTATTTATCTGCCCTCTTCTGACCTTTGCTAATGCTTAAGTGCCATGTCCGAATGGTTCTCACAACCGAGCCAATTAACCAATTATAAAAATGAGCCAATGAAAGTCAGCCACAGAATCACACGAGTATGTCCACGACAGTAATGCATAGATCAAAGAGAAGTGGTTTACTGCTGTGCTGTATTGACTGACTCTGGGAAATTCCTGAATGAGTGCTGTGATGAGTGCTGTGAGTCAGCTCAGTTCTCACAGGTTTTACCCCAAAATGTTCACACACTTTTTCCAGGTGGAAGTGGTCTCCAGTTAAGGGCTTCATCAGAACGAGAGCTTCTTCCACATTCCCACCAATTTATCCCAGATAAGGCAAAAGAGCAGTGATTGCTTGATTTCCCTGAATGACAAATATGAATATCAACTTAACAGTAAAAATTCAACTAAATCAGTATCTTTATGACAAAAAACTGAGAGTTTCATGTTGTATTACAAGGTTTTGGCAAAAAATATTTCAATTTAAATTTTATGCTGATGGACAGCATAACAGACATGAAATTCCATGAATAAATGAATTAAAGAGTGAATGAATGAATGCCTTTATTGTCATTGCACAAAAGATCATGGAAATATCATTTGGACTAGCAGGTGAACTAATAAGATTACAAGAACAGATAAGATCATCACGAACATTGAGATCCTCACACAAGGAAATCAAGAGACATAACCATCATTTACCACATTAATTCATTTACCATTATTACCATTTATTCATCCATGGATGAAAAGAAAAGCAATACAAAAAATAAGTGTAATAATACCCTGCACCTTGGACACAGCACCAAGACTCAGCTGTGATCCTTACAAATCAAAGGAACAAGGCAAAAGCAAGTTACAATAATCTAATCTCCTTAATAAACCCATGAGCACGGTGGATCCGCTTCCATGATCCCCGCTGGCGCAGGGCCAGCTCTGTCGGTTACATCCTGGCAAAGACAGACGGAACCACCCGGAACGGCCACGCATGGATACGTTCCCCAGCCGAGGTGAAAAATCTCATTACGTGAAAGATGGCAAAACACACACGCTGTAATCTCACCAGAGGGATGCGATCGCGCACCCCGCCACATGGGCAAAATGTCAAACACGCCTGCTTCACGGCTGCTGTCGGGCCTGCTTCTCCGCGGGTCTCAGGTGGGGCTTAAGAAAAGCCGCTCAGAATTCCAGAATGGCCCGGAAACTCGGACAACAGTGGGTGGCCAAACCTGTTTGGTCAGGACACACCGGTGTCGGAAAACCCGAAATTAAAAAGCCAGATTTACCAAAGCACCTAGAGTTCATGAGTGGTATTACAGTTCAGACACTTAATAGCCACAAAAGCATTCAAGGGCCAATTTAATCTAGGTCTGAAACAATTACCTTATATACTCCCCGCCAGAAAATCACTCAACGCCATTAAAAAAAACACAGATGTTTTGCTTGTCTCCTTACATAAAGGCCAGCATATTAACACACGTGTAGCTCATAAATAGCACATATCTGACCTTGGTACTTGGGAGCAGAGGTCCACACATGAAGGTAACCCATCTGTCTATCCATGTTCCGACTGCTTTTCCTGGTCGGGGAAATGGGGGTTGATGATGATCATCATGGGGCATCATGATGAGGGGAAATATATTTGAATTCATTGTTTTTCTTTTTTGTCTGCACTTCTCATTATTTGGTCATTACTAGTTTTATTATTTGTCTTGGTTTCGGGCTTTCCTGCTGTGCTGTTGTACGGAGAGGAGACTATCGATTTGGCTTTTGTTTGAGGGCTCACTTGTGAGCTGAAGGGCTCATATTGCCCGGCATAGACCATGAGCACATGTGTGGATTTCATACCTGTTAATGCTTCATGGCACTTAAAGTACCTTTATTTGTCTGACCCTTTAATCCAAAGTGACTTACAGGTCAGCGCATGTAATAAGTACATTAAACACCACCAGAAGTAGCACACCGTCAATATGTGTAGGAAACCTATCTGAAATGGTCCTTTACTTGCCATTTGCACAAGAAAATTGGAAATCTCCTCTTTGCCTGCCCCATCTTGTTCCCCATGAGAGACACATACAGGTGAGAGCAAGCTTTGGGGGTGGGGGGCTTGACAGTGCAAAGTCAGCCAGCATGGAGGACCCTTGGTGTTATAGGGAACCTACACTCACCTAAAGGATTATTAGGAACACCATACTAATGCAGTGTTCGACCCCCTTTTGCCTTCAGAACTGCCTTAATTCTATGTGGCATTGATTCAACAAGGTGCTGAAAGCATTCTGTAGAAATGTTGGCCCATATTGATA
>JABFDZ020000001.1:5658304-5687890 GCA_019775955.2 Pollimyrus isidori
TGTGATTGGTTGATTAGATAATTGCATTAATGAGAAATTGAACAGGTGTTCCTAATAATCCTTTAGGTGAGTGTATAATGCTCATTGTTACTGTACATAATTTAATTTTTGGGGTCTAATGGAATAAATTTATAAATTAGAAAAAAAAAAACTGTCTACAACTTCGTCAGAAATGCTCTGTTAGTCCCACCCCAGGTGATTGGTCAGCTTGCCCTATGAGGTTCACCCCAGTCTTGCAAGCTGCAGACTGATTCTTGCAGGTACTGTAGGTGGCCAATAATGATTGTGTTACTAGGTAACCTCACCATGTCACAGAAGTAAGAGCCAAAATTCCAACAAGACGTTTCAGGCAGATACCACTCCGTGGTAAGAGTTTTGGTGTGTTCGTTGAGCCATGAGTTTTCAGAATGTTTACAAGCACATAAAACTGTATAACATACTATAGGAAATGGTCTGCTGAAACACAGAAACAATGAAGTACGGGGTAGGGATGGAGTGCAGTATGAGTACCACACCTACCCTGAGGAGAAAGTGCGATTCTGCAGACTTAGGGTATGCTTGTTCCACCACACTGTAGGGTCAGCAACAGACAGAATTTGATTTTTGGCCATTTATACCAGTCACAGTCACACACTTGGACTTTGATGGAGTGGGAGAAGCCTCAGAACTAGGTTTCCACTGCTATGTGACGGACAAGGTGATTTTGAAGGCTTTTTGAAGTTGCTGAAGGTCCTATTATTAAATTACCTTGAGTGTTTTCTGAAACTTGGACAGTGCTGAGGGGGTACTGGAAAATGTGACCCTAATTTAGCAACCATTACATAATTTATCAAGTGTCTTCATGTGTATTTCGGAATAATCGTATGGTGTTTTTTGTAATAGTCCACAGAGGAGGGTCTCATTTTAAAAGCTTCTGTAGAGAGTTATGGTTAATTTGGTGTGCAAATCTCATATTCTCTGGGAAAAGGATGTTTGATGATGTAGTAGATTCCTCTAGGCCCTGACTAGTATTTATTTATTATTCCACATTCCACAAACTAACATGAGCAGCCTAAAGCATCGTCACAAATTTGTACGTCCTCTTAAGTGGAACGCCATGCTCATTAAACTGATGGTTTTTTTTCCAGTACATTCCGTGATCAGCAGAATGATTCATGTGATGCAGTGTTGTTCAGCATACACAGGTGTGTGTGTGTCCTCATGTATAACCCTAACAAAGCAGGCTGTTAGATGGCTGACCTACTGAGGAAGATCCTCACTACGGAGCTTCTTTGCAGCCTTCAGTGGGAGGTAGGAGACCACAGTAACTTGAGCAGACCCGCCATAACTCTGGCTTGACTACATGGTCTTCTTTTGGAGGATTTCCACAAGTCATATATACATGCAAGAATAAATCTGCCACAATAATGGGCCTGGCCACCATGGGGGTGCCAAGGAGGACTGGGTCCCCCCTCAGGCCCTCCCAAGTTTCAGCAAATTGATATTCAGCTAATTTTAATACCCCTTTGATGACTGTTTTTCTGCCTAGTAAGTTAGTTTTTTTGTGTGATTTTCAAGAGTTTGAATCACTATCAATCTATCAAACCCCCAGCCCTCACCGATAATCCTGAGGCCCACCCAGCATCTCCTGGTTGCAACCGGACCTACATAATTATCAGTAATCAACATCCCACGGTTCCATTTTTGTTGGAGGGACACTAAATTTGGACTGGTTTTATTGAAAATCAACAGCAGTAGCCTTTACCGTGCATGTTTGATGCCAAACCTCCCATGTGTGATGGTCCGCAGGAAGCCCATGCCTCTGGCTGTAGAGTCACAGGGAGACGGGGTGTAGAGTCGCCTGGGCTTACGGTGGCTTCCCCTCGCAGTGGGTGGTGCAGTAAGGAAGATTAATGGCGTGCACTCGTGTTACAAATCAACTTGGGGGCCCCTTCCCATTGCTCCCGTGGCGACACCAGACGTCTGATTGATAAGCCCACAAGCCAACGTGAAGTTACTTTTCCGACACTTTACTACAGTGAATTTTTATACCATGGCTCATTCTCCTCCAGGCTCTCCATCGGCTTGCCAGCCTGGGCTACTGTATATAGCACCCAGTACCACTCACTTCACCTCATAAGCTGCCTTTCATTTGATGTATATGTATATTTATGTATGCATACATTCACACAGACTATGGGCATGAGACACCACACATTCCTGTGCCATGTTAATGGACTGGCATCCTGTCTGGGGTGTCCCCACAGTGATGGTATTTACCAGCACTCAATCCATGCATTTTTGTATGGCCCTCGAGATTTGGGAGCCCCTATTGGCTACAAAGAGTAACTACACTAACCTAAATATTAAATAAATGTGTTTCTTGTTAATGGACACTGATCTGATAACCAGCTAGCTAGCTACAAGTGTATGACTGTACTTTCTAGCTATTTATTTATTTAGTTTTGAGGCAGGGGTCTCAATAACAAACTCTTCTCCGACCCTTATATCCCGTCTGGGATATCCCCAGTGTCGATCAATCTTCCAGGTTGCCCCATACTAGGCAAGAGGATGGAAGATGGATATATGTGTTTTTTTTCCTGCAATAAACATTTCATGGCTCTTGTGGGATACAGGTCTTTCGCTGACGAGCACCTTTCCCAGAAGTATCCAAGACAATAAAGCAGAGCAGGATTTGGGACACACACTCAGAGCTGGCGCGTGACACATGCGTTGTGGGCTAGTAACAAAAGCTATCAGTTATTTTTATTTTTCCAGGGCTTGCGGAGACACTCTCAGAAGCGTTAAAACATGTGTCACCTTGCGGAGAACATAAGCTCACGGCCAGCATGGAGATTTGCGCCAGTTTCCAGCTTCGAGCAATCTGACTTTAATCTTGAATTTAAAATGCTTTCATAAGATCCTATTTACCACGTTAGACCTCAGCTTGAGCTCATATTAAATAAGAGCTCGTGGAATAAAAAACTTCCCTTTGAATGTATTGTCAAAAGATTTTAAAAAGATGAAAATGCTGCATGACTTGCAATTTACAGTTAAAAGGTCATCTTTGCACAGAATCAATCAGTAAGATGCTGTCGTTTAGACTGACTACACTAGTTAATAGTCAGATATTCCCTGTGAACTGTGAAAACGGAAGTAGAATTCCTTTGCTCTTCAGCATTCTCAAAGGTGTGCCTGTCCGTCGCCGGTCTCACACTGCCCCCCTGATAAATCTGGACAGTTTCTGCAGCTGTGGCAACCAAAGGCCCTGAGGCAGGGCTTGTGCACCTGAGACGGTGCCCATCTCAGCTAGATCAGACCTGGAGCGTAGAGGAGACCCTATGCAGGGACGAATCGAATTTCTGCTTCAAACTGTCCATCTTCTGTGTCAGGTGAGCAGCATTAAGGGAACCCTTGATTAGCTTTTTTGGATTAATGAATCACTCATGTGGTCAAATTCTGTTTGATTACCCATGACATAGTAAATAACGCTTGAAGAACACAAAAATTAAGGTTGATTTTTCAATGGTTTGAATCAATGGTCTATTTTACAGACCGATAGCCACGAGCTTATATTGTAAAGGCACGTGGCTCAGGGGGTTATGACGCTGGGTCTGTGATAAAAAGGTTGCTGGTTTGAATTTTGAGGTCAGTGAAGTGGTTTCCTCATCGGGTCCTTAAACAAGGCTCATAATCCTTTGATGCTCTAGGAACTGTCTGCCTCTACTATCTCAAAAAATGTGCACAGCTTTAGATAAAAGTGTTATCTAAATGTATAGTAAGGGCTGGTTGGTAACTGGCTCGTCGTCTGTCAAGCCCAACTTGGTGTGCAGACACTTAAAAGGTGAGAACAATAGAGCTGTTATATTTTAGAAATCCACTAAGATGTCTGGATATTAAGTATGGAAATGACTGCTTTTTTACTTGAACACGGAGCGCTGTGTTACAAGGGAGATGTTAGACGTTTAAAGTATGAGGTCATTTTAAAAAAGGCATATTTCCCAGGAGAGACGTCTGTTCTGTGCTCACAGTGAGATCCTTCACACAATCAACTTCAAATACAACTTAACGAGTGAATATTCTTCTAGAACTTTTTTGTTACCCACCATGAGTATATCAGTAAAATGATATTTTGAAATCTTCTGTTATTCATTTCACGGCATTAGACAGGCATTTGGGTGAGTCTTTGATTATTTCAGCCACATTTCCTGAGAAAAAAAATCCTCTTTTTGTCAGTATTGTTAGAGAGAAATATTTAAGGCCGGGATGTGTTCACAGTGCGGCAGTTCAGTGACGCGGGCTCACGACTCACAACTTGAATAGGTAAATAAAAAGCGAGAGGGGGAGTCAACACAGGCGTGCTTTTCTTTTAAATTTATCTATTTAACCTTCGGCGAACACACTCTGAGGACGTCAGTCTGGCACAGTGACAAAGGAGGAGGTCACCCTTCCTATAACCTCAACCTCCGTGACTTTTTACACAATCAAGGATCCTGTGCGCTACTCTCTGTAGCGTCTCTGAGGGGCAGCAGCGAGGAGCCGGAAGTCAGGGCAGAGATGTGATCTAGCGCCGGCTTGCAGTGGAGGTGCTGCCAGAAATGACCTTGGTGCCATCTGACTCATTTGCGCTTATGAATACATGACACAGTGACGCTTTTATGCAACCCTACCTGCTCTAGAGCACACAATCAGAGGAGCCGCAGGTAGATTGCGGCGCATGTTTGGTGGATACCATCATCTCCTACCTCAGGTGAGGGTGTCACCACACGACAGAGGGCCCTGTCAAAAACATCCCCGCTAAAGGGAGATTCGCACCAATACGCCATTAATTAATGTCTTTAATGATTAATGAAACACCTGTGTGGTGAACTGACAGTCAAACAACCTTGATGTAGTTAATAATGCTTGAAGAACATAAATATTAAGGTTGATTTTTCAATGGTTGGAGAAGTTTTAATGAAAGGGTGAATTAGCCAGGATGCACCGTTACAATAAAGGTGGGTTTTCTGTGCTAATGATTAAAGATAAAAATTAAATTAACACAGTTAACCCCACAAAACATTCATTAATCAGTAGATCTATCCATGATTATACAGTATACAGTAGCAGGGTTTCCCAACCCGGTCCACTTCATTGCTCCCTCCCAGCTCCCTGCCGGACAGTACACACTTTTGCTTCCTACTGGGAGGGAGCAAAAACACAGACTTTCTGTTGGTCACAGAGGAATGGATATAGGGTTGCAGTGAGTCGGGACTCTATCCTAGGAAACATGAGACATGAGGCTGCGGAGACCCTGGATAGCATGCCAGCCAATCACAGGGTGCACACACTTATACATACATTCACCTGAAATGAGCGATTCAATTCACCTACTTGTGTGTGTTTGGACTATGGAAGGAAACGCTCCACACACGGAGTTGGGAATAGGAATGAAACCCACAACCCTGGAGGTCTCAGGGACTACATTTAGGTCCCTGATTGGCTTCAGAGGAGCTGTTCTGTTCAGGCACCTCACACTTCTACTTTAAAGCAGATGAAGATTCAGTCAAATGATCTACTCCAGTGCGATAATCAGAATTAGCATTCATGCTAATGGGTTTCACCAGGGTAACGGACACAGGTAATAGGTACAGTGAGTTCATGGGGGAATCAGAAAGCTAGCGGGCTGTCCTCAGAGGAATTAGGAACCACCCTCTGGAAGACATTCACATTTGATGATGCTAGTCGAGCACAGCAGGTGACAACGGTGCGTTAGCTGTTGGGCGGAACCAGGTAATAAAGGGTCTAATGAGCTGAAATAAGACAGCTGACATCTCATTATGGGGACAGAGATGATAGATGCGACGGTGGTAGACGCCAGGGATAGGTGTTGAACTCGGAGGCCTGTGACTGTGTCCACCGTAGCAAGGCTCATCCCTAGAGCTCCAAGATACTAAATGAAATCCAGGAAGAGGGAGTTTTGTAGCTGGAAAGGGTCTCTACCGAATCAGATTATTTACCCCTTTCATTGGAGAAATTCCTCCTTGTACGGTCATTTTATCAATTTTGTTTCTTATCATATTATAATACTAATGCGATTTTTTCAGCATAATGTAAAAAAAAAGCTGTTCGGTTTTGACAGGATAATGTTTAAACATATAAGAGGAAGATTGCGTTATCTCCATGGGCTGTTATTAAACAGACAACTCCCCACAGACTTCTTACACCCCGATCGCCTGCAATGTTCCTTGTCTCCCAAGTCGCCTCACTTCTTCCCCAAGGGTCTTGAGGATCCTTATTCCCAAGTGTCTCCTCCAAATTCAGGCTCGCGGATGTTGCTGGTCGATTCGGCTGCGGATGCGGGGGGCAGATTCCTGTTGCGTGGTTTGCGGGGGCGGTGTCACGGCATGCGTTCCTGTGGGAGCAATGGCGACGTGTCACAGAGCAGTCAGTGATTCTTCATCGCTACACAAACACACCCTTCAAATGTGTCGTTTATACTGGAACAAGTGGATATTCTTGCAGTGTAGGAGAATTCCAAGAATTCCCCAGGATAATTCTAATAGTGCAATTAATGTCTTTCTGACATGCTTCTTGCAGACCACAGTGCCAAACCAATAGAAAACAAAAAGTACAACAACGAAATATGAAAAACAGTAACAAACAAACAACATAACCATAGACAAACAAACATCATTTACATGTGTGACTGATGCATTGAAGGTGGAACTATACATATTTACCAGATGGTGTTGCATAAATGCCCATTCCTGCAACAGACTTTCCATGTAAAGCAATAAAAACAAAACCCTACCAAAATGCATATGCACATATGCACGAGCAGTATTACGTGGAAAATGACGTTTGTTACCCTCCGAGTGTCCAGCTGTGCTTGTTTATTCGTACACTTAATATAGACACAAGGAGTGTTTCACTCATTGCCCGATTTCTCTGCAGCACCTAAATAAAAACAAGTGCCCGCGTGACCCACTTCCCTCCTGACACAGCCCGTGCGAGGCCCATGTTTCGCAGGGGTGAGAGTCGCGTCTCACCGGAGGACTCCACCCTGTCACAGAAACACAAGGGGACCCGCCTGCTGAGATTGCTGCAAGAACATTCTGGTGAAACGCCTTGTCACTGCACGGATGCCACGCTGGGAGTAGTGATGATCTGCGGATCATAGAACCATAAAGAAGCAAAACAAAAAACAAAGCAAACACAAACAAATAAATTACATAAGTCTTAAAAAGTGCCTATAAGGTCTACAGACCTAAGTAATGGCCTTTATTTAGTAACATGAATAATATATGAATGAATTAAATGATTACTTTTATTAAAATAATTGTATTAAATAATTTAATTAATAATCATCATAACGATTAATTTGAATAATTTTTATTTAATATTTTAAAATGACTAAGAGACGGCATACTGTTATACAGTTTGAACAACTTAAAAACAATGGAGACCCTACAGTCCATATCATCTTTTCAATTATATTCATGGTAGGACCTTAAAAGTTGTGCTATATAATACCATGGAATTTGAAAGACTATCTATATCTATTGTTACCCTGATTCACTGACAATAGTAATAAAACAGTCTAGAGGTGAAAAAACTAAAGTTTTCTATGCTATCTTCTTAATGGCAAACCATCTCTGAACCATCCCTGGCAAAGTTCCCGAGCGGAGTCACTTTGAGTTACTTTTAGCTAGTGCTTTTTTTAAACCACGAGGATATCACCTGTAACAGTACATTTTTAGCCCCATGTCACTGGCGTGAGAGTTGTCTTGCCAGACCAAGGTTGTTAGGAACCGATGAGCCTCCTTCACTTGTCAGCCAGTCCGTGCGGCGTAATCCGGTCCAATTCATCAGCCAGGTCTGTGTGGCTCTGCTTCCTGCTCGCTCAGCTCGCCATCGCCTAGGAGACCGAGGCCCTCAGCTTTTGCCGCTCCCTGTCAGTCCGCCGCCTGTATGCAGGAGACAAGCATCATTATTTCACCCGATATTGGAAGGAATCTTTGCACGCACGTGTCTCTTCTCGACGTCAAAAAGCACATACCTCGCAGCGAGTAGCGTGGAAGGACAGCGCATCCATGTTTATGCTCGCTGGCATCATGGTGAGATATAGCTAACCATGCACCGGCAAGATCACTGCCAGGTGAAGTTACAGTTAGAGCTCTATAGCTTTTCCATCCCTCCATATCTTCTCTCTCATCATTCTGCTGTCTTTGTCGAGTTTTTTTGGGAAATGTATAACTCGGTGTGAGTGTGATTCTGAAATAGGCAGATGATGAGCTCAGTAGGAGACCCCAGGTACCCCATTGACTGCACATCCACCCAGGCCCCACTCATGGCACTATTTGCATTTAGGGTTATGTATTTAGCAGACGCTTTTTTCCAAAGTGACAAAGCAGGGCCGGACAGCAAAGGTTATAGGTTTGGTTTCAATATTGGTAGAGACCAAATCAGCCCTGAACCCCCCCAACACAAAAGGTACTCTGACAGTATTGGTGATTATGTATCTCTAACAACCACACTGAAACATTTGTGCTAGTCGGTCTGTCTCTGGACCAGCTGGGGTTAATGGTAAAATCCAATTGTAAAATCCCTCCTGGGATTTGAACTGGTGACCTTCCGCTCACGAGAGCAGAGCCCTAACCTGCTGAGCCACACTGCCCTCTTTGTATGTGATAGTAGGGCAGCATCCTGCGACCCCTGCATTACCATGACGACCGATGTGGGCAACGACTTAACATTTCCAGAGCTAAAGTGAAAACGAGATAGGGGCTCAAAAACCAGCCGCCCCCTTCAGCTAGCGTAGCTCTATGTCCCTAAAAGGGAGAATTCTCTCCATTTCCTGACTCTTCTCCAATGGCATCACTACATATTGAGCGAGAAGGTTTCTTGGCTTGCAGGGGACATGCTTTTAGTAGGAATCATTAACAAAGCAATGTCATCATTCCAAACTATCCAGACCAGTAATTCCCAATCTGGTCTTCAGGGACCCACAGACGGTGCACGTTTTTGCTTCCTCCCAGCACCCTGCCATACAGGCCACATTTTTGCTCCAGTAGGGAGCTGGGAGGGAGCAAAACTGTGGACCGTCTTTGGGTCTGGATTGGGAAGAGCTGATCTAGACTAAGGACTCCTCCTCTGTGGTCTTTGCTTTGCACTACATAGTGTTACATGGAGAACAGGCAGTTCAGTCCATTTGCAGTACACGTGTGTCTAAGGCCGGAACCACGGGGGCTGCGCCTGATTCCAATCCCAAAGAGGAAGACTTAGACATTTTGCGGCTCTCTGCTGTCACGCCGGGCCAGATTAAATCAATGATATAGAGCTTTTCTGACAGTTTATAGATCCCTCTGCAGGACATTATCTCTGATTCCTTTGTAGGGACGGGGCTCTCCTGTCTAATTTTAGAGTCCAGGTTTCCCCTGCAGGCTGCTGAATAAAACATAACCTTTTGAGGGGGGTATTCTTATTTGAACGTGATTCTCAGAGATCCGGCCAGCTGAGGGTCATTCCTCCAGCTCCTATGCTCTTTAATTATCCGCCAGCGGCCTCAAGGAAAACACGTCCGCACTCCGACTGATCTGCTTCTGTAGCTCTGACACGGCATGGGAATCGATTTATGCAGATGACCTTACACAAGGCAAAATATAATCCCATAAAACAGCATGAGTGTCATCTCCCACATCTTCTTACCAAATAGGGTCTCTGATGGTCATTCATACTTTACGGGTGGCCTTCCGGATTGCCTGTTCATGACTGAAAAAGACTAAGATGAATTTTTTTGATGACTAGTGTGGGTTTTTAGAGATTAGAGGGAATATTTCCTGGGTAATTAATACTCATAAGCCTGCGGGGCGTTTTTTTCTGATTTTTGAAGATTGTAGCTAACAGGACATAGCTGCATTTTATATGCTGTTTTTGTGACTTCATGTTATCCAGGGCTGGCTGCTATGCCCAATGAAGCTGTTCTAGGAACCCCTGCTGGTCTTTCCTGCTTTCCTACTTTTGACCCGATAATGCTTCTGGTCCAGGTTGCCCAACAAGATACCGATTCATGTAGCATTTTGGGGCATCATTTATTGTTAGCAATTTAGCATGATTAGCTGATGCTGAAGACTACTGAAATACCTGTATTATAATACAATTATCATAAATAGTAGCAAAATGATTACTGAAAATTCACCAAACAATATACATGGGTAAATTACTTTATATTCTTTTCTTATTCGTTTAAACATCCTTCTTCCTTCAGTCAAAATCATTTGATTGATTTTTTTATTTTTTGACACCCCCTAAAGCAACATAGCTCTCTTCATAATTCATTTATTAAGTTTAATACATAATACAGTGCCTTTGGACAAATTAATTGCGATCTGAATGATATGCACAGCTTCCTAACACTACTACCAGTCTGTGGTATGCTAAGCTAGAAGTACAAAGAACATTGAGATGACCTCACAGGTATGTGCTTGGGAAGGTGCAGACCAAGGGAGAGCTGCAAAGAGACATGAGTGTCCCTCACAGCACAGACAGTGGACAAAGGGGACAAAAAATATTGGAGATATTTCAGAAAAAAACGCTTTAGCCTGAAAAAAAAACCCAGAAGTGTTGTTGAACATTTATCTTTGGGCTGGCCGGTGACCCACAGCGCGACACCAAAGTGACACTGTGGTACCTTTAAAAAGAGGAAAGTTAATGTGTTTGCAAGTCCCAGGTAGGGGGCACACCACATTCTGACTGATCATCTGCAGAAGGACCTGGAAGCTCTGTCCACCAACCATCCTTAAATCAATCCATCCATCCATCTTGTTCATTACAGTGTGAAGTGGTGCCTATTCCAGTAAACAGGGCATGAGGCAAGGGACATCCTGAGAAGGATAACAACTATAAATGTAGAAAATTCATATAAACATTATAAATAATATAAGTAATTAGTCGAAATGTTTTAATTTAGGTCATGCTTTAGTGAGCAACCAAAGGATGCAGGTCTTAAAATAGTACACGTTAGATAAATAAATATGCATATGTGAGTTATGAAAATTTCCACCAAACCAGTTTGTTTGTCGTTAAACAGTTGGGTAGTTAGCAGGTTAGGCTGGAATAACGTATGAATCCCGGCAGGAGCTAGACATTTGTTATGGGAAAACAACACCTGACACAGAACGAAGATGGAAAGTCAGAGGGTGGAAACACCACAGCAGTCCATGTATCAGCAAGCTGCCAGAAGAAATTATTGTATTTGACGTCGGAAAAAAAAGACTTTTATTGACGTGCGTGTGTGCGGGACGAGTCACCGGTGAGAGGTATGTATACCCGTGGGGAGGATGGAGGCGGGCAGGGACCAGGAGCATGAGTCGGGAAGAGCCGCAGGGCCTGGCGGAGGACCCACGATGAGGTGCGATTTAACAGGGTGCAAGATGATCCCACTCTGCACGATTGGCCGGGAGTGAGAGGAGCTAGCAGAGCAGGCCCAGCGGGTTCTGGGCGTCCGCCTAGCCGGCGGACTCACTCAGAGCCTGTCATCAAAAAAACGGTGGTTTGCCAGGGACTGATGTCTGAAAGACAGCCGCATGCATCGTGTGATATACGGAGCACAGGAGTCGATAATCCCCAATACACTCCCCGGTGTCTGTCTGTGTGCTACTAGCTGATGCCCATTTTATGAAAAATGCCAAGATTTTACAGGAATTAAGGTGAGAAAGTGCTGCATTGTTTTTCTGGGGAATTGGGGGGGGGGGGGCTTTAGTGTGCCTACCCACGTTAGGAGTGCCTCTTCATTTTAAGATATTAAAACTAAACTGAATACTTATTTTTGTTCCTTAGCTTTGACGAGATTTAAAATGTAGTTTTGAGTTGTAGTGTGTACATTTTTTATTTACTCTGTATGTTACTTTGTATAATGAAGGTTGCTTCTACAGCTCTTTACAAGTAAAGTTTACCTACTTATTTATGCCACTCTGTTTCCATCAGGCACATAAAGCACCAGATTAAACACAGTAAATATTAATGGATAATATTTAATGGACACTCGAAGAATGTAATGGAGTCACCGAGGTTGGTAACCTTAAAGAAACTGCAGATTAACAGTGTCTATTATGAATGACACAGAAAGAATTGTCTGCTAACAGTCTTTGTGTGCACCATGGGGATTTTGAAGGAAAGGGTTAATGAAACCTACTCGACACCCAGTCCCGTTGCGTAACCATAGAAATGTGAGACCGTAATCATAGCAACAAGCACTTAAAGTACAGAACAATCAAGAAGGCTAACAGGAGCAATGTGAATGCACCTGGTATAGGAATTACTACGGGCATTTAAAATATCAGTATGAGGTAACAGGATGCCCTTGAGCAGACGATGGAGATACAGCATAATACCAGAGCCAGGACTCTATACTCATGAGGACAATTGGGCTTTTATTGAAGCGGTCACCTCTGGTTGAAAGGCACTGATTTGAGCCGCTTGTGAATCCCTATTACCTGCGAGTTCCTCCCTAGTCCCCCGGGGGATGAGAGACGATGTTGCCAATCAGCCAGAATGAGATCCAGTGAATCTCTATTAAGTATCACTATTTGCTGTGGGAAGATGGCTAAACTTAGGCTTGCAACACAAACTATTTGTTGTCCTGCAAACGTGTACTGCAATAGGAAGACGGATGCATAAAAACAAAAAATCATTTTACATTGGGGAAAAAATGTTTTACGTCTAAAAAACATTCAGTGTATTGTTTCCTACCTGGGATAACTATTTGTTAGCTCAAATGTTGTGTTAGATGAACCTAATTTGAATGTTCATGTGCAGGGTAGCTGAATTTGTGTCTCTAAATCTTTCCTAGTGCAACTGGCCTTGACAAATAGTTCAACTGTGCTTCTGGGGACAGTGGTTTTACAAAATTTCTGTGTGGAAGGAAGTACAGTATGAAATAATGTCCAACAGCTTCATCTACGGCAGATTGACAAGGTCAGAAAGTAGCTCAATGCCAGTTAGTCAAGTGGAAGACACACGTCTTCACACATTACCATCTGTGGGTTCGGTTTAAACCCCCCCCGACACCTGCTCATGTGGGCTGTGGCAGAGCCGCGAAGTCCGGCTTTGCTCTTAAATTCCGGAAGAGACAGCCGTTTTTTTTCTCCAAATTGATTTACATGACCATGACAAGGCATGTGATAGGTGCATTAAACACGCGCATCACGTTTCAAGCGTCATTGCAGACTTAGCTACTAATAAAACTGTGTGCATGTAAATATACAGGTAATTAATTCCTACATAATCAACCTCAGTGGTGTCACTTAAACTAGCCACTGTTAATCTTTAGTTTCTTTAAGCTTCGCAACCAGTGTCGCAACATTAAATACTCTGAGTTTCCCGATAAATATTTAATAGTCGGCACGGACCTGCCTGTTTGCCTCAGGGGGAACCATTTTTCTCTACGGCAGAGTTGTGAGGTCACAGCATGGCTCAAGGTGACAACGTCAGGCATTCAGCTGGAAAATGGGTTCGGATTCCAGTGATCCTAAGCAGCGGTGTCAGATGGCTTCCCATCAGTCTTTGAGGAGAGGGTCTATCAACAACGGCGAAGCGATTACTCTAACGCAATTATATGGCACAGGGGCTGCCAGCTCGCCAACCGCGGGCCATCCGGAAACCTTATTTTGGCCCGTGATTACCTAGGTCTGCCCTGATTGCTTTGGTTTAGGTTATATCTCCCATCGCGACTAGGAAAAAGCTACGTGCCGCAGCTGTTAGGTGCGATCTCATCTGTAGTAGCTTCTCTCCCCTTCTCCTGCACACCCCTTTCACAGGATGTACATGGGTATTCTCATTTATATCCGAGATGGAGTTCTGCCGACAGCGCCCATGTTGATAACCCTCCAGCACTCACATCTCTGTCTGTTTTGCAGAGAAGAAAATGTCGGTTCATATTGCGACTGTCTTGTCTATTATGGACTGATTCTTTTCCCATAGTACTCAAAAGTGTAGCTTTATCTAAGTTTGCCTGCTCAATACGTCTCTCATACATCATAGAAATGATTTCTATGTAACTGTGTCTATGTAACTATGTCTAGCAGTTAAGAAAGCTGGGATTTATTTATTATGGTATTTATTATGATATAGTTATGGTATTATGTGATAACAACTGTGATCGGTGGAATACTAAGGCTTTTATATAAGTTAGTAGTTTAACATTTTATATTTTAATATTTTATATTTATATTTTGTGATCAGGTAAACAGTAGTAAACTCTGTTGAATCAGGGAGAAACTCCTCCCCTCAATATCAAACCATTCTCTATACAGGCACGCAGACGGCTTCATGAAGTTCAGTCCTATCAACAAGTAAGCATTTAGCTGCTTACAGCTCGCTCAAGGTCATTCTTGTGCTTTCATCAAGTCTGTTTCCTCACGTAAAGCTGTTTTTTTGCTTATGCGTTGTGTCATTTAAATGTCCATAAATAATGTCAAAATGATAGACTCTTGCTTTTTGGCATTGCACAGAAGTGATTCTTTTGCATTTATCAAGTAGACATGTTTATGAATATCTAGACAACATCTTTAACCCCCTTTGTAGGACATAAATGTAAGAATATAAGATCACAGAACAGGAGTAGGGGCCTTTCCAGTCTGCGGGGCTATTTGAGTATTCTGTATCTGTGTGTGGGTTAAACTGTATTTAATACAGACTTCAATGAATCTTTGGACTGTCACTTTACTACTAAAGAAAGAATCAAAAGCTTATTCCTAATTCCTTGTTCTTAATGAGTAGTGTCCTTTGATGAGACCTGATTTGGTCGCCACAAACAGTAGTTTCTGTCAGTATCTGTGGTCATCAGGGTTGTGCTCTTCCCCCTTTCATTTTGAATCTTGGTCCTACTCACCCCTAACCTTCCGTACCCCTAACCCTTGGCACCTTGCTTGAAACCAAAAGTTTGTCAGTTAACTACCATCGTTCATTTCTGATCAGTGCTGTTAGCTTGACAAAAGGCACTTGTCAAACTTCAAAATTTCAGCCTGTTAAGACCGAAAAGTGAAATGGTACTTATACCTGTTGTCACATTGCAGGTAAGGGGAATAAGCAGGATGTACTAAGGAAAATGTCAGAGAAATGGGGAAGAGGGTGGAGACAGAACACTGTCTTGACTGTTAATGGAGTAAAAGCTTAGGGAGAGAATGTTGGTTTGGGAAATGGGAACCAAAACCCTTTTATTAGAATTCTGTTGAAAGTAAACAGTAAGTCACTATTACCCTGGTGAGAGTTGAGAATTGCAATGTGCTCCTCATTTTGAGCAGACAGGAGGATGGTTGGATGGAGCTGAGTGATATCCTACACAGAACAGCCTCTCCCTTCGCTTCTCACCAGGTCTCAGCAGTCAATGACTCATCCATCACATATGATGTTCGCCAAACTAGATGGAAATAAAAGGCTCTCGCATCCCATCAGAAAGCTCACGTCAGCCAAGGAGACAGGTTCTTGGGTGGGATCGTGAACCATGAATACTGACTTGTGTAACCTTGCCAGGAACCCAAGTTGTTAGTCATCTTAAAATCTAAAAATAAGAAAACTGTATGGAACTTATCTATACTGAATCTGTCACCTTAAGAGATTTAATCGTGCATCGTCACTGACCTAGGGTATGATCACCACCTCCCCAGGAAGACTGTGACTTTCTTTTGCATGGAGTTTCAGCTTGTCCCCTCACCTCAGAGAGAGTGATTGCACGCTCTGTGTCTGACCTCCTCAGATGCTCATTCCCTCTTTGCTTTGGCCATCCGGAACCAAAGTTCAAGCCTTCCAAAGCTGTCAGTGGAAGATCACCACCACACCTACAAGACTTCATTAGACCATACACCTGTTCAAAAGCACTAAGGCCCATGGTGTCAGGTGGCCTGACAGTTCTGTGTTTGGCGGCTCTCAGAGAAGGGGAATCAAAATTGTGTTTGTTTTTGACCTCAGCACCTGTCAGAGGAAGCGGCTTCACCTCAGCTTTGCAACTGCCATATTGCTCTTGGTGTTCAAAAGAGGACTCAGCACTCACCATATCCAACAGTACTTCAGCACCAAACTTCTGACAGCCTCTTGATTGGAAACCAGCTCATCATCTGCAGGCCGAACTTTACCAACTCCTAAGCACTGTCTCTTATTTGTGGAGTTCCTTCTGAGTGTGTTTGTACACATACAGTACATTTTCCTTAACCTTATCCAGTGCTAGGTTGCAATGACACATACATTTTAACCAACTAATTTCCATTACTGTAATGCCTGGAGTTCAATTCTAAATGTGTATTTTAGCTATTGTCAAGCATTTTTTCATGTTGTGGTTATTATGTGTGCATATTAAATCTTAAATTGGCCAGCTATCTTCACACTGCCATATCAAAGACTAATATGATAGAATCTATATGTATATTTTTCTATGGTGCACAATTTGTACTGTACTATTTATGTAATTCCAACTAATTGTTTGCACTGACCTCTAAGTTTATTTCGACAAAGCACTGAATGTAAATGTCTTTCAGTTGGTACTACAGGCAATCAGCACAAGCCTTGCATCACAGAAGGACCTCAGACAAAAGTGCGAGTGCACTGCAGAGGAACATTCATGGGCAAAAATCTGTTCTGCAGACAGACAGCTGGATTTGAAGTAAACCTTCTGAGTGTGAAACCGCCCCTGAACTGTGAGCCTTCGGAATGTGCAACATCGTGGGTTGTTGACTCATTGTGTAAATAACAGCATGCCAAAGCAGTCGACCGAGTAAGTGTCTCCTTCCGAAATTATGCCGAAACCCTTCCAGAAGTAGCTTATTCATCAGAATAATTACACAACGTGAAAGCCCTGGGGTCGGCACCTTCACCTTCAGGGGAGGACGGGAAGAGAACACCTTGACCTCTGGCCAGATGCCGGCACAAGCTGCCAAGCCATTTCATGTAATGAGGCTATACTTTTTAGGCATGATGGGATAATTGATTGAGCAAAACAAGCAGGGGACAAGGGGCCGGGCATCTGCAAACCTACATACACTGGCTAAAATAATTACCATTTACCTTTGGACCTCGCGAAAACCCGTTAAAGATGCATAAACCTCTCACTCAAAGTCAAGTAAGTACTTCATGTCATTTAGAGCCACTTTTCTAAGGGCAGGAACACAGCCCTTGTGTATGAGATCTGGGAGATTAGCTTTGATTTCTTGATCATGCTAGGGCCTAAATTACCAATTATGTTTAAACTCCAAACTCAGGCTTTAATGAAAGAAGGATTTGTGCCCACAGACTTCACCCATAGCAATTAACTCAGAGCAAACCACTTCTCAAGCAAAAATATGATTAGCAATATTAACACAATCGTGAAGTGAAGTGACCCTTCCTTGCTGACTCAGCTGCATAGAACCTTTTCACGGTGCCTGGAATGTTACAGCAGGAAAGAAAGGAAGGGCTTGATGTTTCTGGATTTTTTTAGCTGTCCAGGGGACACAAGAGGGCATTTAAGGACAACTAACTCAGAAAGGTGATTTTTCAGTGGGACAACTGGATGGCGGACAGGCGAATTTCTAGACAGGCAGCTTCGGAGGACAGCCGTGTCAGAAAACAGGGTCTTAAATTTCCTTCAGGGTTTGAAAATTTCACAGCTGATAAAATATACAGTACATGAAGAGCTCATCAGGAAAAGAGTGAGATGGCATTGATGTTATGGTCTGGCTTGTGAATATAACAAATTAATGAACATCCAGACGTACGGGGCATGGTGTATATCCTACGAGGCCATTCGATTCTGAGACCACCTTTCTCAGAGTGTATAAAACATGAGATTCAACCACGAGCCGCATTTGCCCTTGAGAAAAGGTGCATCCTTTTCGGAATGTGGTCCCAAATGACCCCTTATAGGTTACTTAGTATGACACTCCTGAATCTATTGCCACAGATGCATCCATAATGCATTTTGTCTTTCCCCTAAAGGCTCCAGGGAAAGGCTTTCTTAAAGCATGACGCTACTCAGGGGCTTCCGCCTGACAGCGCCGGTGTCAGAGCATCAGCGCGACCCGCTGCAGCAAACTTTCCGGTGTGTCAACAAACGCCCAGTAAAGTTCCGTCAAAAAATCTCTGAAAATGCTTACCCAAGTGCTTTGTGTACTTAAACTGTATCTATGAAAATAAATGTCATGTAAACAACTAGCCTAACCTGGTTCTTCTGATAATGGTCTAGGGTCAAATAATTTAACGCTTCGTTGTCTTTTGTGGACATGTAGACAGAAACCATGTCATCTAATGTCATAAATTCAATTAATTAGCTAAATCAATGTTTCTATTATGTTATAACAGAATCTAAGAACAGAATAGTTCTTCATTTACTGCAAAAGCTAGTATTAATCCTTTTCTGGAGGCGATTGTTTCCTAAGCCATGGGTCAATTGTAGATATTGCTTCTGTTGGTACATAGAGACATGGAAGTGGGCGGGATACTTTTGTGATGTCCATCACTGATTGGTTCTCCCACCAATTTCCCCAGTTTGATTGACAGGTGACAATAACCCAGCCCACTCAAGGTTCCTCCTGTCAGTAAAACCTGCTCAATTAGCATGTAAACGTGGCTTCTCTTCAGGTTAACTTTCCACCCTAAACCTCATTTCAAAGCTACATTGCTACATTTAATTATAAATAACGACACATTTTTCATTCTTACCGGTCTCTGATCCATGTGCGCCTCCTCACTCTTGCGAGTAAGTTCAGCTATCCATCATATAAAATTTGTCTAAGTAAGTAACTGAGAATTACACAGCTACTATTATTATTGTAATATATTTTATATACGACTGCCTTGCGAAGTATGTGGTAAAACAGGAAGGGTGGGAATATATGAGGCAGCATAATTTCAGCCTTGTTATTGTTCACCTTGAACTGAAAAACATTTATTTATTTAAAATTAGGGAAACTGTCATTTATTATTACTGTTACATTAACAGCAATAGTAACAATAATGATAACCAGGGGATGCAGCAGAGAGGCCCCACCTGAGATTAGATCATGACCTTTCTGCCCTGAGTCAAACGTGTTTCTGCTCTTTGGCAACCTGGTGCAGGCTAGCATGACCAGAGAGCGGTCAGGTCATGTGACCAGCCCCTTGGGTCTACTGGATGGTCCCGTCACGCCTGCTAACCAAACCGACTCCCTCATTCTCCAAACGTCCTTCTGCCACCCCGAACGACCTGGAACAGAAATAAACGGACCTTAGGTACCACAGCTACACCCATTCCAAGCATCCGTATCGGTTGTCAGCCAAGGACTCTCCCTCCCACCTTCAAAAAAGCAAAGGCATGGGGAGCAGCGGATCTCTCTAGAAGAATGGTGTACTCATGACGAACACCCGGACCGTGACGGGAGATGTATTGCGAGGCTGATTACCGCCAGGAGCTGCGAAGAGTACAGCTCGGGAGAAGCAAATCTGTGCAGCAGCTCAAAAACGACCAGACTTGCATCCTCCATGCGCAGCTCACGGCCGGGCCGCAACTCGTCCCACATTAAGGTGACAGCCGCGGCCGATCCCTCGACAGTGACAGCCAATCCCTTATCTAGACGAACAACAAAACATTATTTAATTAACGTAACAGATATTAATTCCCCAAACATATGCCAGTACTTTCTACATGAATTATTATTGTTTACATCAATCAGTAGTAGTTTCGGCCCATTAGCGATGGATTAAAAACATTTTTAAATGCATAAGGACGCATAAAGGTAAGAAGATGTCTAACATAATTGAATTTATTTACCACCAGTCATTTATTTACGTCAGAGCGTAATTCTTTACAAATATTAAACACCACATAAGAATCCTCTGTCTGAAGCATTTTAAACAGGTAATACTAACATGCTCTCTGCTTACCACAGTTCCTCTATCTGCCTTCGGATAGTTTTCATAAATTATTCATTAATCAGGCTGCCTTAAGGCCTTCCATGGTGAGATCTGTTGCAGCACTGGATATTTCATCTCCTGCATTCTCTCAGCTGAAGTTTTTGAGCTTTGTTCTGATCGTTATCTCGTCTCGCGTGTGATCCGAGGGGATATTAAAGCAGACAGGGGGCTCCCCCGCCATTTAACAAGGGTCACAGTCCCGCCTCTCTCGTTTATCTTAAAGAGATGAAATGCTGGTTATCCTTTTTCCACAAATCACCTGGGACCCATGAGAGGCCACAGTCCCGAGAGCCTGCAATTGTGTGACGGTCGTGTGAAACGTGTGGTGACCTTTTCCACGGCTGCCGTTACTCTGGGTAACATTTGAGGTGACTGTCTTCGGATGAGGGCTAGATGGGGATCAGTAAAAAAAGAAAAAGGCAAAGACAGAACCGCTGCACGTGCTCTTTAGTAAACTCACTACCCAACTAGCCACGTCAGAACAAATCATGTCACCTTCATACAAACAAATTTGTTCCTACGACAGCACACCTACCGAAGGCCTGTTACAGCCTGCGCATCACGCAAGCCAACTTGGAGGCGAGCCACCTTTGGGAGAACAAGCGCAGAGTCCGTAAATATAGACATCCCTGGAGTCGGCCATTGTGCTGAAGTCAGCCATGTTATTTTCCCTTCGTTATTTATTTTTAAGTAGTTTGAGAGAAGGGGAGAAAAAAACTTGCAGGTTTTTATTACTTGTATTACTCACACTTGCAAGTCAAAGAGGCAAAAGATGAAATATTGTTTTAATTAGTTTCGACCATGCCCACGAAAGCATTACCTTTGTGTCCAGGAGAAATCAAGGAGAGACATCAGACTGTTTTTTTATAAGCCCACTCGCCTATGACAGCTATTTGATCTCAATCTGATTTCTCCTTGAGAGAATACTGGCCAGGGCTGGGGGCTGACATCCTCCTCAACACTGTGGACCAAGCCTCTGCGGCACACTCATCAGTCCCCTGGTACTAACAGAATGACCTTGACGACCTTGGGGGAAAAAAATCGGCATCAAGACGTTGCTTGTGAGGGAAGGCGTACCCTCCCTGGGGGGCATTGTGTCCCCATCTCTGGATGAGACAAGGAGTGACACGTGTCAAGCCAGGGAGGGTTTCGGGGAGGGCACTGATGTATCGACCGTGAGCCAGGTCTATGGCTGACATTGAAACGAGGTCCTGATTCTGCTACAACTCCTACACGGGACTCAAACCCCTTCCCCCCTGGATTGTCGAATAAAACGGGGCAAGAATCAGGGCTGGCTCAACTTATAGGCAGAAAAGGCAGCTGCCTAGGGCCTTCAAACTACCTGAACTGCAGAGGAAGTGAAATAATCAGTTTTTCTTAGTACTGGGGCCTCCCAAGTAATGCTTGCCTAGGGCCCCTAAAAAAGGCCGGAATCCATGATTCCCAGCTAAGAGAAGAACTCTACCTTTGCAGCCACAGAGGAGGAGTAGCTCATCAATGAAGAACTGCCATTATAAGTCATCCATCCCAAAATTTCCATAACGAATGACTGTTATTGATCTTCGCAGGGAGTCGCCGCATAGGCCCAACACTGACATAAGGTCCACAAGGTTTAATTCTCAATGGCCATCAAGCTTGCAGAATCATGTGATGCTCTGGCATCTCCCACAAGTCTGCCTCTCACCTTCCATCATCTGACAGGCAGATCACACACTGCCAAATACACATGCTGCAAACCTGCAGACAATTGTCAGTCACTTCTGGTGTGCTGATTGCAAATATCAATCTGAGGCAGATACCAAGCCGGACGTTGTTATAACGATGCTAATAGCAGACACAGTTATTTCAGGCTTCTGGTCTCCATAGAAACATGTCACAATCTGTCCATTCTCCGTAACTGCTTAACCAGACCTGGAACTTACCCCAGGAAGAACAGGGAAGGAGGCAGTGAAAAACATGGCATTTCAACAATGGATGACGGAGATGCTTAAATGGCAACATTAACAGCCAAGAAGTAAAGGCTTCTGCCCCCCCCCCCCCAGCCCCAATCATGATTTTACCACAAATTAAGCCCATCTGTCAAAAGTGCAATTACCAGCATTAAAACAGCTAAATTCCTTAAGACCAGTAACGTGTGTTTGCCATGAACCACATTCTGTACACAAGATAACGAGCCATTAGCATAAGCAAATTGGGCCAATACATTTGCTCCATGGAGGAATATATTATCAGCAAACCTGGAGGCTGTTTTGAGAGATTAACTCACATGAAACGAAGAAGGAATCAAAGAAAGGTTAAGTTGGAGTGTTGGAGTGTCTGGGCAAGAGGAAGCGGGCGAAGTTCAAATGCACCGAAAGTGCCTCGCATTAACTGGGAATCAACCTTTCCCAGATTAGTAAAATAAATAAAAATAAGGGATGCTATTTAACCATCCAATAACTTTCCATAATTGCCTATTCAGTACAGGATTGTGCTGGGTGTTGAGCGTGTGTGAAGGAGCACAGGCCAGGGACTCGGGAGAGGGATACCCTGGACGTAATGCCAGTCCATCACAGCACACACTCACTCAAAGTGGCAGTTCATCAAATTGCATGTTCTTAGAGGGAAGGAGAAACCGGAGTTTCTGGAAGAAATCCAAGCGAAGAGAATTAGCAACCACAGAGAGCAGGGGAGTCTTTCACTGTACTGAGTCACTGTACAGCCCTGAACTGTGTTATTTACTGTCCTCAACGGACACCCTGAACGATTTAAGAATTTGCCCTCTGAGCTCATTTAAATAGAAATGATTTAAATGGCCATCAAACACATGGCAAATTCTCATTTTATGCTTTATCACTTATTTAATTATATAAGCAAATGACAGCAAGCAAATCTACCTACAGGGGTAACAGATAGATACAGTGCAAAATGTCTGTATCAATGCAGCATAGCCGGCCGCTCTGGAAAATGTAGACCAGAGCTGATTTTGCAGTCCGGTCCCGGGTTCTGCTTGAAAAGACAGATGATACTGGAAATCTGAAAGTACAGACTGCTCCAAACTGAACAGAACAAACCCAAAGGGGTGGGGGGTACCTGTTGTTACCAGGCAACGGAGTCAACCAGAGTCCTGACAACGTCTATTAGCACAGGCAGGCTCGGGAATTTACACACAGGTTGGGAAAACAGACACTCCTGTGGGTGAAAGAGATCTATCACTGTGGTCTTCTCTCAAAAGATCAACCGCACCTCCACCAGCCAGGACGGCAGGGTAGACGTTCTGTGCAGTACATGTGTTGGGGGAGATCCCTTTCCATGCAAACTCCTTCCTGCATGTGTTTTTCTACCCGTGCATGAAGCCAGCCATTGAATGATAGGTTGACGGGGGCCCTTATTCATGACGACAGCAAAGCATTCACTACACAACTCAAATTAAGGAGCGATGAGAAGGCTTTGATAGGCCAGATGGGGGGCGCCTCCTCAGAAAGTGCAGGGACTCTTAAAGTAGTCACCTCTCCCTGCATCAGGCTCTCAGGGATGCTTAGCGCCAAGCGAGGTTAGCAGTAGTGCTCACCCTGGCTTCGTTGCGCTGCATACCGGGAAGATGGACTTTCCTGAGATGGAGGAAGATGGAGATTCAGATCTTGCATTAGCTGCCCACTGCAATTCTGTCATACGAAAGATGTCTGCTTCTCTGAGGCTCCCATGCCGGGGCGGTCACACTTTATATATGGGGGGCAGTGTGTGGCTCAGAGGGTTAGCACTATGCCGCCGGCTCAAATCTCCAGGGCAGCAGTGATTTTTGAGTGAGGCCGTTAGCCCCAGCTGCTCGAGGGACTGTCTGACCCTGCCTTCTCAAAAGTGTGCCTCTTTGGATAAAAGGGTCCGCAAAATAAGTAAAAAGTAAGAGAAAATATCCACACGTGACTGGTAAAAGGTGGCATGATTCATGCCGTGGTTTGGGGGGTGGGTCGGGGGAGCATTCGGGGCTCTATGAGAGAACATAAGCAAACCCTGGAATAGGGAAGACCAGATCCTGACACAGGCGTCTGGCTGGTTCCAATGACATCGAACATGACACGTCTCCAGCCTGGCTGTGCTGCGGTGTGCGACGGGCAGGTACACGCTCTCCAGACAGATTTTTCCTGCCTGCGTGTCGAGGCCACATTAATAACCAGGACGCAAGAGGGAGACGCCACCACTCTTAATGAGGATGGATGATATCCTCGCCCCAGCCTGAGATGTGCGGTTTGCCTGCACGGCATATACGCCACCGACTGAGGATGCAGCACATGGATATGTACAGTTTCCTGCAGTTTTAAACATGCTTTATTGGACTTTGCATTATTATAAGGGACTAGATCTTATAACTAAACTGTGCTTTTGCATTGAGTATCATCCTGTTCACTTTTCCTATATTTATTTATCATTTACACGTTTATTAGATGAATAATTATTAATTGCATTGATGTGAACACTGTGACCCTCTGGGCCTAAAGTTAAACATATTCTGTTAACTGGTCATTTCCAATAAAAGTTTTAATTATATGTTGATTTATAAGTATATACTTCTGCATATGCAAGTATATGCTTATAAATCTTGTATATACTAGAATTAAAAAAACTTTACAGATATTTTTCATGTATAAAATTCTACTGATGAGCAACTGAGCTCTCCCAGCAGTGGCAAATCTTCACAGGCACTTGGGAAGGCACAGCTGTCATGGGAGACTGCCGCCCCAACAGCCAGCGTCTGCGCATCAAAGAGCGATGCACGGAAACGCACAGGAGACTGACGTCTGCGGTGGGGCATGCGGCGGTAACCCGCCATGGAGCAAGATGAAAAGTGAGGTCTCCTCTTTGGGCGGGACAACCCTCCTGGATGTTTCAGGGCTGGATTTCCAAGCCACTGGCAGGACGTGATGTCGCAGCAAGATGAAAGGGGTAGCTTAAGTGGGATGCCCACCCCCAGACACAAAAAAGTCTCTTATGACAGGTATCCTGTGCCAGAGATCTTGGTCACAGCACACAGCTCCTTCTGTGCCCGCTGATCTGTGCCATGGCCTTTAAGAAACCATATGACCTTTCTTGACCTTTTTTGGCAGATCATCTGAAAGAGTTATATAAATTAACCCACCTGAATATCATACCATATTTTCTTTTCGAAATCATTCTTGCATACTTGTTTTATCTTACAGATTGTTTCCCCCACTTAAGTATTAAAAATAAATTTTAGAAATTTCAGACTTGTCTGAAGAATAAAAAAAAAGATTAAAAATTTGGACAAATGAATAGGCACCAATGTGCAGGAATACCTATACGTATAAATTAGAAATTAATGGTACATAGACAAAATTTTCCAGAACCACTTATCCAAAGCAATGTTACTAGTTCCTTTCCCAGAAAGGACAGGACCCGAGGAACTATGGGTAAGATTTATACTCAGAAGCAGTTTAGCACTAGACCTACCTCTTTTTGCTAATTCCCATTTATGGTGTACAGGTGGTTGATTTCTCTCCTTTTCACTAAAGAGGTGGTTCCAATCACCCCCCCCCCTCCCCCTCCAATTACTGGACTCCCTGAAAGCGACTGATATAACATTTGTACAGGAGAGAATTTTTTCTTAGCTATGACATAATGTATTATTACTATCTAAACGAAGACCATCAGATGAAAGATCACAAAAGCTTCCATCTACAGCCGGGCAGCTCACAGGTCTGATGGATTTATCTGCTCAGTTCTCCAAATCTAATTAATATTTCCAGTCTTAAAATGAACTTTAATTACTAACTGGTCTCTTAATTGTACAAATATATGGACCACACAGAATACAACCCCAGGAGTCCTCGTCACGTAATTAAATTGTACCTGGGTTGTTTGAAAGGCGCTGGACTTTACAAAGCTTTTGTTTAAATGTTTTGCCTTTGGAGTGAACACGTACCAGATATCATCATTTTCAGAGTGAACCAGGGAGTTAAAAAAAGAAATCTGAACATCCAAAACCGCTGCAGTAATCAAAAGGAAACTCTTCAGGTTGCCACTTACCCTTATTACCACTACCTTGAAAAAGGTTAGACAAATGTTAAATGGACATTTTGTGTTCATTTGCCTGCTAATGAAACTGACTGACTGGCATAAACAAACTATGCTTTTAAAGGAGGAACAAAATTTGAAAAGATTTTAACTACAAAAAGCCTAACAATAACAGCGTAACAATAATTAGTACTAAAAATGAGGGAACTTGTGTGTTAACGAGTACAACAGTATCTGTTACAAAAGGCAAAATGAACTATTAAACAAAAATACGTAGTGTAACTGTAAGCTCACCAGCAGGAAATAGCACCGTGGAACAGTCAGGAGTGTGTTCTCCAAAAGCATAGCTCCTAACCATGGTAGGCTAGCAATTTACACAGATGGAACCATGTGACTGAAAAGGTCCAGCTATGCAAGTTGTTAGGAAACACACCCCAAATTGACAGCTGTTTTTAATAAACAAAGGCTAAACAAAGGCTAATAAACAAAGGCTTTCGCTGATGATTAAAAGTTTAATATCAATGAGAAGTCCTATGCAATTGGGTATCAAGGACCAAGGTCGGTTCAGTTGCTAGAAGAATGGTTCCATGTTTGTAAATTGGGGATCTAATAAATTATTTACTATGAGATCCTTAAACTTACACTATACTTGTGCATCATCTTACCAACATTGTAGCAGATCGTAAAAAGTATGCTTTTGGGACCAGCATGGATTTTCACTACTTTCACACCATAAAACAATCTGCAATGATGGAGGGGACTAGCCAGTTTTGTCCAGAGACATGGCCTGCCACATTAACATCATTCTTCTCTAAATTACCCCCACACCTCATGGCAGGACAATTCAGCTATAGTTCTGGTGACCAGTGGCATGGTCAGGCTCTTTCTTCTATTCGATATTGTCATTATGGTGTTAATTAGCCAATTTCCAAACACAAAATGCATTTCACTTTGACAAATAAGTAGCGATTTTTCAGAAACAGAATGACATCCTTGTGTTGTCGTTAATGACCTGAAGTGGTTGCATTTGGATTTTTCCACATAGAGTGCAGCACAATTAGCTTCCTGTATGATGGACAGGCCATCCTTGATGAATGCCCACACACAAAGACCTGTGTAACCAACAGCCAAGTAGCCCTGGCTTAAGGAATTTGTTTACTTTCCACTTGGTTGCTCAGCTGACCCATTTAACCAGAGAGAAATCAGGTTAATCGTAGGCAACCTTGAGGTTGAGAGAACACACACATAGAACTACATAAACCAGTAGCTCCTGGGAAGATCTCGAGCCAGCAAAGAGCCCCTACACCCCACCATCACAAGGGCTGCCTTAGCCCATGTCTCAGTAAATCTCTTCCAAAATAAAAAATGAGCAAGAAACTTATTTCTCTCTTCAAATTAAGTGGGGTAATTCATTCCCGTCAAAACTCACCGCAGGGGGATTATATGCAACCTCGAGAGAATTGATTTCAGTGTCCCCTCAAGCTTGTGACCTGTCTCCAAAACAAAGCTGACCTCATTGGGTTGCCTGTGAGGACTTCCTGTAAAAAATGCATTTTCCCTCTGAAGTGGTAGGAGGAAACTGATGCTTATTAAAAGACAGGAAAACACATTTCACGGTCCCGTCATCTGTGACGGCACATTCAAACGCATCATCATTAAGATCCAGACAATGGACTGGCATTCCATCCACGGTGTCCCCTGCCTCATGCCCTGTACTGCCTGGGATAGGCTCCCGGCTCTTCATAACCCTGTACCGGATAAACGCTTCCAGAAGATGGATGGATAAAAAAACACTTTATTTTAAAATACATTATAGCTTTTTAATGCTATTCTCGAAAAGGCTGAAGGGGATTGTATTTTACAGGCAGCTCATTAGATGCCTATGTGAGTGCGCATCTTAAAGGAACAGGGCCAGAATTTATGACGCATCACAGAGCCTATATAGTGGGATTAGCACATCGCTCATAACCAGCCCCCTGTGTCTGACTGCGGAGTTCTCCATTTGTTGCTGCGATTTGTGATCTCGTACACCAGCCCCTCCAACTCAACAGAGATATGCTAATGTTCAGATGTGATATAAGATTGACTTTTAAGACAGGTGGGAAAGAGAACAATTCGAACATGACCAGAAGCCTAAGAAGACAAAGACCATATAGATGATCCGGCTAAAGTAAAGCTCTACCACACAACATCCTGATGTTAACGGAGGAGAACAATCATCCGTGACCAATTTGGTCTGTTACTTAGTGTTGCGTTTATCAAACTAGTCCTCTGTGTACCCCAGGCAGTCCACATTTTTGCTCCCTGGAAACCCAGCCAATCAAGAACATCAAATACCTGGTGCAGGTGTGTTGAGAGGTGGGAGAGATCAAAAATGTGTATTATTTGTGGTCACCAAGAACTGGGTTGAGAAAGACTGATTTAGTGTAACAAACTCAAGTTATGTACGCAACAAAAAAAGGTGAAATAACTGAAAATGTTTTCTATTCTACTTTCTTCAAAGTAGCCACCTTTTGCTCTGATTACACACTCAACAACAACAAGTGCTAAACACCTCTGGGAACTCCTTCAAGACTGTTGGAAAACCATTTCAGGTGACCTCCTCTTGAAGCTCCTGCAGAGAAAGTGAGCAAAGCAGTAATCAGAGCAAAGGGTGGCTATTTTGAAGAAACTAGAATATAAAACAGGTTTTCAGTTATTTCACCTTTTTTTGTTAAGTACATAACACATGTGTTCAGTCATAGTTTTGATGCCTTCTGTGAGAATCTACCAATGGTTATGAAAATAAAGAAAACGCATAGAATGAGATGTGTCCAAACTTTTGGCCTATACTGTATTATACGTACATATGGGCTCCTCAGATCCAGCAATTCATTATCGTCCAAGCCACTCAGCTAAGTCTGGTGGTTCCATAAAAGGGGACGTGGTTAGGGCTTAAAGATGACATCACCAGTAGGGGTGTGACCTTGCCAACTTCCTCTTCCTGTTAAATAAAAATTCTAGTCAATATTAAAACACTTTTCCCTGAAACTCTGGAAGACGTGTGTACATTTCCGTTCTGTTTTTTTTTTGTTACAGTTTGTGTCTGCAGGGAGGTATGCAAACATTTAATTTTATCTGTACAAATTATGAAGCCTTTGAAACCTTTGAATGTGACTGTCACTGTCTTTACTTGTCAGTCTTGCCACTAACACAGGTGGCAAATGGCTTCATCCATCCAACCGTAACCATGTGTGAGAGGATGTGGAAACTAACAAACGCAGCCATGGGGGTGACAGTTTTTAGCCTCTGCTCATTTTATTAAGCTGTGAGCGTTTTAAATACAATGATGGGGTCTGTAACTGGGTAGTGAAGTCAAATAGCGTCGACCTGTAAACGTGTTGAGAATTTTCCGGACAGGTGTCTGCAGCACCCGCATGAGAAAGAGACTCCCTACATAATCACAGACATTTAATTAAACATTCAGATACACAATAAAAAAAAAGAAAAGAAAATTAAGCTCTCATTTTTTGTCTTGTTATCATACAGTTTTAGTTATATATCATTTCTTTATTTAGGAAGAATTTTCTCAGCAAGAGCCTTAAATCTGTGACCTCTGCTCCCTGGGGGGGGGGCCCCCCCCCCCCCCCCCCCGGGGGGGGGGGGGGGGTGGGGGGGGGGGGGGGGGGGGGGGGCGGGGGGTGGGGGGGGGGGGGGGGG
>JABFDZ020000001.1:5697700-5711457 GCA_019775955.2 Pollimyrus isidori
AGGTTTAAGTTTGTTTCAGAATAATATTCCTGTCTGTTTTTATTCATATTTATGTTCCAAAAACATTTAGTTTTAGTCAGTGTGTTCAATAAATGTTTATCCTGTTTGGCCCGCGACCTAAAGTGTGTTTTGAATTTTGGTCCCTTGTACAATTGAGTTTGACATCCCTGCTCTATGGCAAGCCACCACCTCTGCAGAGAATCCTGCCGATCGTTTGAGCTGCCAAACATGCCGGACGCAGCGGCTCGCTATAAACACGGCGTTAGTGCTCTGCTGAGCCTGCGCTGTCCGGACGGAGGAACCAGCGGAAAAGCGCCGGCTGAGGGGCAGAACCGAAATGAGATTATGTCAAGGGTTCAAGCAAGAAGGAGCACGTTCCGAGAAGCTACTATAGGATAATCAGGCGACCTTAGTACCGTGCTTTACGTACTGAGCTACAGGTGATATAGCTAGATACAAACAGATAGAAACAGTCAGAGATGGATGGATGGACAAGCAGGTAGACAGAGGCAGATGTAGGCAGAGAGGCAGACAGATGTGATGGACAGAAAGAGAGGCAGGCAGCCAGCCATAATGCTACTCTACCATCTTCTGCAGGTGCTTGTCCTTCCGCACGTCCACCATCACCATGCCCTCCTTGACCAGGCCCAAGCCCACGTCGTCCTTGGTGTCAGAGAACTGCAGCGTCACGTGCTGGCAGCTGCCCTCGACGTACTCCACGTTGAGCAGGCACTGCGTGTTCTGGATGTCCCGCACCACGCAGTCCACCACGTCAGCTCGGGCGTCCTCCTGCGACACACCATCGAGAGGGGTCACTGCATACAGGTGGGATAATGGGACTGCCCCCACCCCGGAGGCCACCTCTGACCGTCAGCCGCTCGCTCGCGGACCCGTCTCCACAGCAACCCGAAGAGAAAGTCGTCCTCGGGGACACAAGCATTTTAAGGATAATTCCGGACACATTTCCCCGATGCTACAGACGGCTTGTATCATCCTCCAAGCATACTGGGGAGCATCTTCTGCGTGGGGATGATAACTTCCTGCACAGGGTGCGAGACCTGCTGGCCAGCGTGCCCCTCAAAGCTAATCCGGACGAGGCGGCTGTGGGCATGCCGAGGATTTGTGGATTAGCCGGGCCGAGAAACAGAGTCGGCCCTCAGTGTGCCGGACCATACCAAAACGGCGTGCGGTCTGCAACAAGTGTCGGTCATGTGACCGGCAGACATTAGGCCAAACCAATCGAGGGAAGTTCCAAAAGCTCTGTGTGACAGGGATCGGAGCTGATGTCATAACCATGGGCAGGGACACCCAGGGATGGGTCACCATGCTGCCCTCACCTGGTACCTGGTGTTCACTGCGTCCACTGGAATACTCACATCTTGCGGGACCTGGATGTAGGCGAAGGCATTCTCTGTGGCCTGAGCGGGCAGCGCGCGTATGTTGAAGGCCGGAGAGAGAGGTGCGAGTCGCGTGGAGGACACAGTCTCTCTCTGCAAGCAGGGAGATACAGGATAACCAACAATTCTTCAAACCATGACCTTTTTTCCCAGGACATATTAACGAACCGAACCTTGAATGATCAGCTTTATCATTTATGCTGATCTATTTTACATTTCTTGTATAAGCACACCAATAAAACAATACCTCTATAAAAACCAAACAGCATAATGTGACGCAGAGTCAGAGTCCAATCCAGCACATTCCGCTTTAATCACTCAAGATTTGAGGAAACCTTTTCTAAGAATATGGTGTAGATGAAAGCCTGCAGCCTGAACTCCATGTCCAGCGACACCCCAGGGGGACACCATACTCACGTTGCCGTAGTCGATGTAGAAGACGTGTACTTTGGCAGGGGACTCCACCCGCTCTACCTTGGCTCTGTACCTTTAAGATGGAGGAGAGGGGTAATTAATAGGACGACTCGCCCGTTTACAGACTCAACAGGACAACGCATCACAGCAGCGCCGCACACTGTGACCCACTGTCAGAGAAGGTGTTAAGTACACAATGAGAAGTATGGGGGGGAGGGCAATCGCTGTCTCAGAAGACAGTTGTTTATATTTGCAGAATCGAAGGTGACAGCTGTGTCCATTTACATTCGGCTGACATATAACCTTCCAGAAAAAGATGGTCAAATAATTTGCCTGCCCACCCCAACCACACAATCAATGCGGTGATGATATTCCAAGCACCAAATTCCCCTTTTTCACTGAAGGCTGCATGGTTTGCTCATTCCAGATGTAAGGCTTCATTTACTCAAGGCCCCTCTGCGTCTGAACTTCCGATTTACGCTTCACCCAGTCTTGACCGATGGAGGCCCCCAGGTACATTTATGCACCACTGAGAAACCACTGTATATCCCTGTACAAGGACGTGGGGAGAGAAAGGCACCAGAGACGGGAACAGAGGGACAGGTCTACATGCACTGGGCTATACCTCTGCTGCAGAACTGACCACGGCCGCTGGCTGTCAGACAAGACAGAGATCCACAAAAGCAGGTTCTGCTGCCTTTAAGGAAAAACCTGCACTAAGATGGTCCCTCAGGAAAAGCAGATACAGCACGGTCAGGCTTGTTGTTTCAGGGACACACTCAAAATTCACTTTGGGGCCCCATTCATGGATGTTTCAAAAAACTAAATAAATAGCTAGCGAGTCGTAAGTTTGTAGCTAGCTAGCGGATTAGCAGAACATGCTACTTCAGCATCTCCTAAAATAAGGAACTAGCTTGTTTAATATTTAGTGTAGTGACTGTTTGTGGTCAATAGGGGGCCCCATGTAAATGTGTGGTTCAAGTGGTGGTAAAGGGAGCGCGGAGACCTCAGCATAAAATGAACCTTGCACCGCAGATACAGTTATGTATTTGGTCTGTGTGCACGCACGCACTCAGATGGACATGCACACACACAGCGAGAGAACAGAGACACAGATAGCATGCAAGTAGACACAGGGAAGCCAACCACCTCAACACAGGTTGAGGCCGTGTTAACACAGGCCTATGCACAAATTTACACACAGACACACAAAGCTGTGCACTCAGCCTCTCTGTATGATAGACCAAAGCCTACAATTAATTATGCGAAATGTACGCCAAGCATCTAAATGAACCACGACAGCCCGCATTACCACAGAAGCAAAGGTCTGTTGCGCTCAACGCGACCAGACCGCGCCCGAATCCCTTCCAGCGTGGTGCTGGCGGGTAGCGGCAGTTCCCATCTGCCGCAAAGCCATCTGTAACCCCGAACAGCCACGGACATGAGTTCGGGCTCAGATACAGGGATTTGGCAGTCCGGGCGAACATCACAAGCAACGTATGGCGAAAGTCAGCCCTAACCATTAGCGGGACTGGCAAAGATGCATTTCAGTAGCTGCTCCCGTGTGATGCTATAGAGTTCCTTGCGCCCAACTGCTCCCGTCCCAGTCTCTGACTCTTAAAGGGCATATCTTCCACTGCCAGAATTGAAAGAGACTCTCAGAACACCCAGGACATTTCCCTGCGTAAGCATTACACCGACTTCCAACTTCTGCCAGCTCAGAAATTCCCGGCTCCACCCTTGGGAGTCACTCCACATGGCTCCTGGTAAACCCCAAGAGCCTGGCACTCACCATTCGCCATCAGCAAATTTGGAGATGCAGTACACTCCATTGTGTGGGGTGAAGGCGCCCTCGACCGGCGGCTGGGCGGCGATCTCAGCACGCATGGTCTCCATCAGGGTCTCAAGCTGGGCACCTGCAAGAAACAACATAGGTGAGGAGATTAGCATTCCAAAGGGGGAAATGACTACATAGCGCCCCCTACAGGCCGTGGGCCACAGCCCAGTGTAGAAAGGGGACCTTCCCATTTTGGTCGACATTTGTGCATGGAGACTGTGGGCCAGGGGTAGGGGGGCTGGGATTACATGATGATGCCAACGCAAGAGAGAATTCAACATGCGGCATGTAATTGGGACACCATGTGTAATACATTTACGGGACCCACAGGCAAGCAAGCCAGGGTGGAGGGAAGGACGGAGAGAAAGGCAGAAACAAATAGAACACTACTCAAGTCTGGACACGCTACCAGGCAACAACCCGACTAAAGAGATCAACACCCCCCCGCCCTCCCCGACATGAGTGTTTGACTGGCAGCGGCATGGGGGGAAAAAAAAACACAACACTTGCCGTTTTGTCATTTTTCAAACTGATGAATGAATCTTAAGACAGCAGAGTCAGTTTGGCATGTAATCATGCTGTAATTTCTGAAGGCGAAGAAGCATAACAGCCCAACACCCCCCCGCCCTACCCCCTTGGTCGTAACACTTTTTGCCATGACTTCCACAGCAAGGGGGGCAGGGAGGGGGTTGTCCATTGGCTGCTTGCAAGGTGATGAGATTGATCAGGGATATGGAGATTCAGCTGGCCTGACCTGGTCCCACACATCCTGCAGTTTGCTACCAGGTTGGCTTCGGACTTGCCCTCTAATTAAGTGTCATTAAGGGCCACAAAAGATGTCACATTAAAACATTTAACACTGTTGGGATGAAGAGGGCAGTCTGCTTATTGTCAATACAGGGGGCGCCGTTCTGAGCCAACAAGGCTAACGTAACCACACCCTACCCGGAACCACCGCATTAAAACTTTGTACAGAAGAGGAGATAAAATATGAAAAAGTGAAGGACTAAACCCAATTTGCTAACATGCTACTGTCAAAACAGTATTTCTGTTTGTACAGGAAAGATGTATTTATTCCTGACAGAGATGTACAAAAACAATTACAGCTGATATAATAATGAAAGACTGCTGGGTAAAAAAAAAATAAAAAATCACCATGACCTTAGTCACGCTAATGTTAGCGAGCAACTGGAGTAAGGTGTGGGCAGCCTGGATACAGGACACAGGCGGGTATGTATGGTCGCTCAGGAAGTCGGCGCATGAGACACTCTTTCCTTCCAAATCTGTGAAACCAGCATACCAGCTCGGCTTATGAAAAAATAAAAAACCCATAACCCTAATTAGCATCGAGCTGGGGCCAAGCAAAATACTGCGAGGAAGAGCCCCCAGGGAATTCTGGGGGAAAAAAGTAGGACGGTGGCTGGGCGCCGAGCGGCAGAGATTAAACGCGTTACCCAGATGGCTGCGGGGGGGAGCTGAAGGTGAAGCCTGCCCCCCCCCCACTTCTGTTTAACAGGCCCCCCACCACCCCGGGTTGGGGGCTACGGGGCCCCCTACGCTGCTTCCTGCAATAGGTCTCCCATAAGCAGCACATCGAGGAAAACCAGTGAAACCAGAAAAACTCTGATCAGAGGCATGGCAAAAAGGCATCTTGGATGCGATCACTTGGATATTAAAGTCATCGAATCCGTAGGATTCTGTGACAGCATAAAACTGAATGCTAGCAGTTTAACAGAAGCCATGTTGGCTCTTGATGACAGAGCAGCCTTAGAATTAGCCAACAGCATCACGAACATCACACTGATTCGTGCTGTTAAACCTGCTCCTGTTATTATAGCCAAAGTACGCCACATGAATGGCCGTCCTCTAACCGCCGCTCTTGTTACAGCATTCTGTCCTTTGTACACCAGTCATTTTCATTTTTTTCTTTTAAAATCGCAAAACAAAGTTATGAGCTCATGTTTAAGTACTATACAGTTTCTGCCCTTGAGTGGCTGCTGAATTTGAAAAAATGCCAGCACCGATAGCTAGTAGTTTAGACGCAAGACAGAATTCTTAGTATCCGCAATAAACTGACCAAGCAAGCAATACAATACAGTAAAAGGCTTATAAGATGATGCAAAAAGATATTATTACATTTATTTTTTATTTAACCTTTATTTTTCCAAGCAAGTCGCTAAGAAAAATGTATTCCCATAGATGGCCTGGAAAATCAAATAGATATAATAAATTAAAACATAACACACAAAGCAACAGTCGATTACTGTAAAAATCATGAGAATACAAAAAAGCCCGTCAACAAAAGCCTTTAGATAGATATTTTGTAAATGTGTTTATATGAAAATTTAGCATCAGCCTATGAAAGGCCAAAGGTCAAGCATATCGTTGCTCTGGATGCATGCAAGCACACGGGATAAACCGGGAAAACGCCATTAATGCATTTGCATGCAATATGCCGGCACATGCTGATAAGACAGAGGCTCCATAACTTAGGTGGAATAACAACCTACCACTGATTGGATGAACCAACTTCCTGCTAGCCATTTTATTGGTCCCCTTGGGGTTAAACCAGACAGCGATTGGCTCTGTAATTCCACCCATTGTGACCTTCACAAGAGTTCTGTCTCATAGTAATAAGCCTTGCATTCACATTACCAATTTGTCCGTCGAAGAAAGAGATTCCAGCATGCGCCTCGCTCTCAACTCCTAAAAATTGTTTTCAGCCTTTGACGGCCCTAATTACATGAGTCACATGTACTGTTATTTGTCCCTGACAAGCAGACAGGGAACCAAAAAGGATTGGCCTTGCATTCTAATCAACCCGCTGACAGCGCTAATCATCTCATCCACAAACTGCTATCCTGCAGGGCAACGTGAAGACCAGAGGCTTTGATTATCTCCATTAAGGACAGTGCTGAGACATCACTAATCGCACACAAGGCATTATTCATTGCACGTGAGCACATGTGGCTTAGAGAAATAAAGATCAAACGGAGAATGAAGACGTGGGGCTGAAAACCGGTGCACGGAACAAGGTGAAATATAGCTCGCAGCATTCTCGAAAGAGTGAAGCACGTGACCTTTCCAAAAGGATGCTGATTGGCAGAATCTGTGAATGTTTTCGTCAGGTTCGCATTTCAATATGCAGGGAAGTCTGGGCTGGAAACTGACTCCCTTATAAAGGAATAAATACATTCAGCACAATTATGCATTCATAGACCGTTCAGCACCACTTCAGGCAAGTCTCTGCGAAAATGGGCTTCCCTGGGTAACTCTGATACTGTAATGGTTTAGTACAGACCCTAACATAATCCATTCATGGGGGTGGGGGGGTCAATGTATACAGACTATAAATGAACCCATGAGAGTAACGCAGGAAGATGGTAAAATGTCTGCTGTAATAGTTTTACCTCTCTTACTTCGAACACTATTGTTAAATGAAGATAAAATGTTAAATATTACTGCAATAACTGAGAAGTGACATTTACCTGTAAAGGGTTTTACACACACACACACACACACACACACACACACACACACACACACAGCATGCAACATATCCCCAATAGCCCTGGTTGCCAGAAAATTTGCTTTCACAATGTAAAACTAGGTGTTGGATAGGGACACTTCACTGAGCTCTGCAGCATGTTTTAATCCTGATTAACAGATGAACCTCTGAAATATGATTACAGATCTGAAGGTGGAGCAAAGGCAGCGATTTCCAGACATTAGCCAATCAGGAACCAGCCCAGAGGCTCCACGCGGCTGACAAGCTGTCGCCCACTAAACCCGCGAGGATAACCTCCGGGAAAGTAGCTGAACCAGCACATTGCAGCCCAAATTATGGCTTGAAATTATTGTCCCGCCGTATGTCTTGCTATGCTGTCCCCCAACAATTAAACCCAAGGGCATAGGACTGCAAATAAAATTTTATCACAATGAGTGCCAGGTTAACGTTTCACTAAAAATGCCCAAATGCAGAAGGTGACCAGTACCAATACCTTGGACTTGGCAGAAATGTGATATTCTTGATGTTGATTTATACGTCATTCAATGAGTAAATTAGTCACCAGAACCAAGGCAGCTTTCTATCATAAATAAACTCACTACAAACACCAAACACATGTAACTGCAGATTCCACTAAACTGAAGTCTGCTAACGATACAACCTCATAGCTCGATTCCCCACATCAAGGCTAACCTTTACAGCACCTACTCATTAAACAAAACCTAGCTTGCATATATAAATGTCTCCTGAGAGCCAGCAGAGCAGAAATTTCTAAATGGGCCTCTTTGTGACGCTGAGAGAGAGTGGCCCATAGCATCAGACCCAGTTTATTCAACTCTGAAAGGTTGTCTCTGTGTGGTAAGGCTCCCTTCCCAGCATGTCAGTCAAGCGAGTCGAGAATTATCTCGCCATTTATGATGCCCTTTAAGGCCGACCACATGACCATTTCCATGCCTTGACCTGTCAGCAGTAGCTCAGATATCCCAAATCATGGAATCACCACCCAAAAACGACCAGCTAGGCACTTAACCTTGAGGGCAGCTGGCCGCTTTGCTCACCTTAGGAGTGCGGACACTGTAAGCAATCTCCATGCCAGAAACATCTGCGAACCTTTGCAGGCAGAGCAGACAAAGCATACATATAAAGGCGTTAAATTAATTAGAACAATATTAATTAGTAATAATTTTTAAGCTGGTTGTGTGTCATCGGAAGGCCAAGTGGTCTCAGCTTACCATTTTATAGGTCAGTACACGCTTGCTACACGACCACTGCTGCTCAACTCAACCAAGGGTGTCTCATCTCCATGTGGCGGTCTCCAAGGCAATAAACGACAAGCATCAGCAAATCTCAGATTTTTAATTGGCTTACACTGGGCTTCTAGGATAAAAAAAAAATACACTCAGCAACAGCAATGGTTCCCCAGGTCCAAGAAACAGCTGCCCCAGCAAATCTGCAGCAGGTCATGAGAAAAGTCAACTGTTATTGGGGAGCACCCTCGCTTCAACCCACGGGCTTTTCCGTTAACAGGTAAAAAGCAAGGGGTCAACGGAGGCAGCGATGTGCCAGATCACAGACGAACCCTGCAGCGAAGAACAAACACAACCCTCCCCCTGCTCTTGATGCCCTTCTGTACATTGCAGAGTTAAGCTACAGCACTGAGTCATCCAGTCATTGGGACGGCGAGCTTGTAGTGGTACCAAAAAGACCGTCGTTAACTAATTAGCGGACATCAGCAGCTCAGTCGCAAGACTCTTCTGGTTACTGAACAGCTCTCCGAGGATGTGGAACACCAACCCGGAGCAGATCATCTGTAACAAAGGAACACAAGGGGTCTCTGTATCAGCGTAAGCCCCTATATTACTAACGGGCTCTGAAACGTCAATGGTGACCAGCCAATAGCGGATGCAACAGGGGGAGCCCTGAGCCCATTCTTGTGCGTTTATTGCAAACCAGTCAAGCGCAAAACTTGCCCGGACAAACGATTAATCGTTTAATGCATTAGCGTCACCGCTAAACCGGAGGGTGTTGTGAGCTCACACAACATTAGCGCTCAGGTTAGTATTTTCCCGGATGGCCGCCTCGGTGCTCTGGCAGAAAAGCCCTCCCTGTATTAGCATGTAACACCTCCGCCACACCTGCCATTAAAACCGCGGGAGATTCTAAGCCTTTATTACCCAGAATTCTCCATCAGAGGCACGGGCTGACTGCCGACACCAGGGGAGGCCTAAGCTCAAGGAGCCTGGCTGTTTGGCGGCAAAAGGCAATGGAAAATCTATTTTAAAAATAGCCTGGTTTTAAAACGCTAAAACACGGATGACCCGAGCCATTGACTATTTTTTTGCATAAACGCCAGGGCTCAGAGGAGTCCACGAGAGGCAGCCAAAAGCGACCGCCAGTAAATTGAATGCGGGCGGTAAATCACCATGGGCAGGCCACTGAACGACCAAAAGAGGTAGATAAATCACCCCAACCCTGCCCTAGCCCATTCCCTTCCAAAGTTTTACCCCTGCCTATATATGACACATGGGTTTTCCATCTAGCACAGCCAGCTAAACACAAATACAGCCCCGAGCACTCCTTTCCAAGCTAAACCAACTGACCCAAACCGGATATTTCATTCGCAGTAATATAATCTGATTAAAATCTTGGGGAGCATGAATAACAGTCCAGTCTCTCTCTTGTGAACCAAGACATACAGTTTATTTCTACCAATAATTCAGAAGTATTATACATAAAACGTTATATGAAGATAGATTCTGACAATGTGCAGGGCGGATGTGATATAGAGTAACAAAGTAAAAGCCCTAATAGGAGTGCTCACAAACTGAAGGGTGACATAGAAAACTTCCTTCCTTTTACAAGTAAATAAAGAAAAACTGTGGTTGAAAATCTCTGGATAGGAGCTCTGCCAGACTCATTGGGTCACTTTGGTGATGGTACAGATTTAGGCCTGACCAGGAGGAGGGGGTGACACCCTCACATCTCTAAAGCAGATTTAACGAGACCCTTCTTACTCAAAGTAGCTATGCCCAAGGGTGTAGCTAGAACTTCTGGGCCACCTGAAAAAATGAAACCTTGGGACCCCCTACCCAATAAGACAATTTCAGACCCAAAAATCTGCCTGGGTATCCACGCCCCTATTGCACCCCCATTGAGACTAGTCAGGACAATCTAACGAGGCTTTGCCGCAGAAGCTTCTGGAACTGTGACCTCTGAAGCCCTTAGATTTCAAGTATAGACCACATGACGTTTAGAGAGGATCGACCACAACGTGACATGCAGTGACTAGCTCCCCTATTCATGTACCTTGAGGTGTATTTGTCGCGAATGTACCCCCCTATATATAGGAACAGCGACAGGAAAGACCAAGGGATGACTGCTTTTAATGAGGACTTCTCAAAGGTTAGGGCCAACTCCTTACTCCCCTGCCTTTCGGAAAGAACAAAGCACTTGAGCAGAAGATTGAAGATGATTAGGGGATATATTAAGTCTGATTCTGAGGAGACGTGAAAAGGGCAATTTTATTATTAAAAGCCAATTTAGGCAGAAAAAGGCTCATGGCTGTGAAGTCTCGTGACTCTCACTTATCTGAGAGACGGGAGGAGGGCCTGCAATGTGAGGTCACTGGTACTGACCTCCTCGTTCATACCTGCATCACTGTGAAGCTCTTACAACCACGTTTGCAAAAAAAAGTTGGGATGCTGTGTAACATGCAAACAGCAGAATGCAATGACATATAAATCATATATACCCATATTTAATTAAAAATAGAACAAAGACAACATACTACGGCTGAAACAGACATTTTATTGCTTTATGAGAAACGTGCTCAATTTGAATTTGATGGCAGCAACACGTTTAAAAAAAGTTGAGACTGAGGCACGTTTACCACTGTGTTGCATCACCTGTTTTAACAACACTCTGTAAACGTTTGGGAACTGAGAAGACCAGTTGCTGGAGTTTTGAAAGTGAAATGTTGCCCCATTCTTACCGGATATAGGATTTCAAGTGCTCAAAAGTTCGGCTCTCCTTTGTCGTATTTTTTGTTTCATGATGCACCAAATGTTTTCAATGGGTGACAGGTCTGGACTGCAGGCAGGCCAATCCAGCACTCAGACTCTTCTAACTACAGAGCCCTGCTGCTGTAATACCCATAAAATGCGATTTGGCGGTGCCTTGCTGAAATATTCAAGGCCTTCTCTGAAAAAGACATTGTCTGGATGGCATTTGTAGCTCCAAAACCTGTATATATCGTTCAACATTAATGGTGTACAGGCTACCCAAGGACCCATGGGCACTAATGCACCCCCACACCATCAGGGACCCACACCAAACTGTCCTCTGATAACATGCTGGATGGTCCTCCTCCTCTCTAGTCCGGAGGATGATTCCCAAAAAGAATTAGAAATTTTTATTTGTCAGACCACAGGACAATTTTCCATTTTGCCTCAGTCCATAATAAATGAGCTCAGGCCCAGAGAAGTCGGCAGCATGGATCATGTTTAGATATAGTTTCTTCATTGCATGGTAGAGTTTCATCCTGAATTTGTGAAAGCAGCAAACTTTTCACAGACAATGGGTTGTGGCAGTGTTCCTGAGCCCTTGCAGTGAATTCTGCTATACAATCGTGTCTGTTTTTAATGCAGTGCCACCAGATGAACAAAGATACTAGTGTTCGGCCTTGACCCTTGTTTTCAGAGATTTCTTGTAGTAATATTATGTACCATAGATGATAAGACTACCAAATTCTTTGCAATATTACGTTAAGGGACATTACTGAGGTACCTTGGTTCTCAAACTAGTTAGAATTCAAATTTCTTGAAAGTCGAACAAACCAGTTTAACCTAGAATTCTATCTCAATATCAGAAGTCAAACCGTGAACGCTGACCTAATATAAATTGTACGTGGCAGGAAATGAGTCATACTACTAATGCAATTCTTTTTTGAATGCCTTCTTCACAGACTGGACGATTAACCAAATAAAGCAGCGCAACATTACAGTAACTAACAATAAATAAACCAGTAACTTACGTATACTATTAGAACATTTATGTAACTTATTTAAACTTTATTTTACCAAGTAAATTAACTGAAAAGCAGTTCTCACTGCTTTACATGATATTTGTGAGAAATAGCAGATTATGCATCGGAACTGCCTGGGATACAAACGTCATGCATGCAACTGAACTCTTCAGCTAATAAGACTAATAAGGTGTGTCATCATGGAGGCGGTTCCAGTTTGTGCAGCCGGGTGAGAGGTCGCAATGCATCTAACCGTAATGCATTGCGTCAGGATCAGAATGCTCTGCTTTAAGCCAGTGTTGTATGCAAGTTGAACGCACGCAATTGACTGGACTGGGGAAACAAACTGAAGCGTGGACTTACTACAGAGGACTAATGACAACAACCAGAAACAGCTGATCACATGGGGATCCCACACGAGGTTAACAAGGGGCCGTGGCACACGAAAGGAGCGGACAATCGGGGCAGGACAGGGGTCATGTTGGGATAAGATTTTTATCGTTTTGGAAGCCATTAAGAAAAAAAATGTTCGTTTTACCCTGTTTATTTTGTGTTTAAATAAAAAAAAAAAAACACATTTAGGTGTAATTTTGAGGGGGCAGGAGCCAATTAATTGGTTTTCTATTATTTCTTATAGGAAAAAATTTGATCAGAACTCGAACTTTTTAGAATTCCATCCGGAGTCCAGAACGGATTAAGTTTGAGAACTGAGGTACCACTGTATTCTTAAATTGTTGCACTATTTGCCATGCAGACTTTGTCACAGAATGGTGAACCTCTCTATCTTCACTGCAGAGAGACTGCCAGTTAACCTAATTAGTTGGGAGATATTCAACCAGGTGTTTTGTTTTAGCATTACATAACTTTGTCTGTCCCATTTTTTTTGAAACACGGCATCAAATTCAAGTTGCACACAAGTTTCTTGTAAAACTTAACATACTTACTTAGATTCAACATTTTACATGTTGCTTTTGTTGTTTTAAATTAAATATAGGTTCAAACGACTTGCAAATCATTGCATTCTGTTTTTTTTTACATTTTACGCAGCACTCCAACTTTTTTGAAAACGGGGTTATAAAATCAGGAGCTCCCCCCCATCCAGGATTAAATTATTCTAATGAGCTGAAGAAACTCATGGGGAATACTTCTGGTCTGGAGAGGGGGAGCCAGCCAAATTTAAGTTTTAGATTTATCAAGATCCAATGGTGCACTAATGGTTACTGTCCGGGCTTCTGCGCTTCTGGTCTGAGGCATAGGTAGTTGTTTTCTATAGTTAACATTCACATTAACAGGCAGAGGTGCCATCATTAAAAAAAGAAATAATCGATTTTGGCAATATTGGAGGCTTTCAAATGTCTCAAGAGCAGGAAGTTCACCCTTTCATTCAGAGGCACATGCAGATGCCAGCAGATTAATTCCCAGTAAATCAAATCTAGAGTCAAACGGATGTCTTTGCTGTAAATACAACCCCCCCCCCACCCCAAGATATAATTAACAGGAAATGAATAACCGCCACGGCCGATAAAAAAACAGAAAACAAGAATTAAAAACAAAACCACCAAAAGACCAACAAAAAAA
>JABFDZ020000001.1:5711557-5725544 GCA_019775955.2 Pollimyrus isidori
AATGACCTGTAATGAATTCACCGCCACTGACCTTACACAGCCTTACAACATGCATGCTCAACCACGCCTCCTACAGGCAAACATAACTGCAACGAATAATATGTCCATGTGTGGTGTGGTGGTGTGGTGGTGGTGGTGGTGGCGGTGGCGGGGGGCGGGTTGACCCGTTTCACAGCGTAAAACAGCATGGTTAGAGGACACGACTGCGTTTGATCTCCATAAATAAATTCAGATCACAGCTCTGGAACGAACCAACTCAGCAACCATGGTGAGCACAGCAGGGGGAGATGGGACTGTGTTCACGTGGGGGGGTGACGTTTTACTAGGCCATGAAAATAAGCCCCAAAATAACATTGCAAGTTTAATACAAGTGACATAAATCCAGGTATTGAATGCTGCGGGACCACCCTGGCAAGAAATACAAATAAACAGATTTAAGCTATTCCTTAATCTGACTTTTTCAGGAAATATGAGGCAAAACACAGGCAAAAGTCATCATAACGGGAGAGGAACTATTTCCGCTATAATGGGAGTTGCCGCAATCGTTCTTCCGATAAACCTCATTATTCTTGACATTTGCATCAAATTCACATTAAATGTTTATACAGACGCTAATAAACAGATTCAGAACGGTAGTTTTATTGCACAGTTGCTCAGATCACCAGCGTGCTTAATGCTGCCGTCTCACTCATCATTTTTGCACTGATTTTCTCATGCAGGCCTGGAGGAAACTTACTGTATGAATGTGCAAAAGTCCCCCCAAAAAAAAACAAAAACAGCGACGTAGACAGCGCTGCTCCTGAATAACAATCTGTGCAATAATACAACACGTAAGTTAAGGCAATAAGGGGATTGTGATTATTGTTGTGGTTGAGAGAACCAGTGGCAATTTGCAGAGAATGCAAGCTAGATGATGTCATCACACGTGCCTTTACAGGAGACGGGGGAGGGTGGGGGGTAGGGTGTACATAAATAAAAACCAAATTGGCTAACCTGTTTCTTTTTTAGATGCAACTCCTGATGATTTCTGCCCCATTAACAAAATTAGGGGGAAACGCGTACACAGTCCCCCCGCACTCGATGCTGCTCAGAAGATGTCTTGTTACTGGTGCTTACTCAGCTAGCCCTGTGGCAGGACCTCACAGGAGATGGGGCTGACTAATCAGCATTAACAACCGGACCCCATGCTGATGGCATGACCGAGGCCCACATGGAGCCCCCTGAACCTGAGCAGCACTCTGGAGCCACAAAAAGACCCACGTTAACCCCCCAGATACCTGAGGGAACGCCACAAATCGGTCACATTCACTTCCCAAAAATATTAATTACCGGCTTAGTGACCGGTCCTCCATGTTTGATCGGGTGCCCAATGGAATCCTGGAAGTGGCGCATCACCCCATGAAGGGGAAACTGAGAAGAACCCTCCAAATCCCCAAAGAATGCCATTTTACACATTGGGGGATGGGACCACTCAATGAAGCCCGTTTCATTTCCTGGGAAAAGGTCTGTCCTTTTTTGAGGGTAACAGCTTAGAGCAGGAAATATTGATTTATTAAGGAAATGGGTTAGGTCAGTGTTTCCCAACCCAGTCCTCGTGGAACACCAGACAGTCCACGTTTTTGCTTCCTCTCGGTTCCCAGTGCATCTGTACCAGGTATTCCATGTTCCTTATTGGCTGAGAGCCGGGACAGAGCAAAAACGTGGACTGTCGGGGTTTCCCCAAGACTGGGTTGGGAAACACTGGGTTAGGCCACCAGAAATTACTTTCTGGCTCTATTCTAATGTACCCCCCTGAGATCAATAAAGCTTCTCCAATTTCCATTCAACTCACACTGCAAAAACAAAATGTTACTATATTTCTGGCAGCAACTGCACCTTCCAGGAGTTCCAAATTAAGCCTGTTGGAAATGCAGAGGCTCACCACAGAATCAAGCTTGTGCTGCTTGTAGACAATACTGTATTTACGAGCGCTGTCCTTCAGTATTTACCGTGGCACGGGATACGTCCTTACCGGTCTCCACGTCCTGGGTGTAGAAGTGAAGGCTGTCTGTGATCTCTGTGACATACACTGGCTTGTAGCTGGGCACACGCTCCTTCTCCTCGATTTGCGGCACGCTCTCCTCTGCGGTCTTCTCCTCGTAATTGGCCCAGATCTGTCACATGACCACAGCAGAGGGGCACCATCAGGGGAGCTCAGGATGAGTCACCCTCCGTGAGAATTAAAAGTAATCAGACTACATGGGAAGACAGGGTGATTTATCAGGCAGGTGTTAATGACTGACATGTGCATGCAGAGAACAGGGGGATAAAAGACCTTTCTGACCCACACAAAAAAATTTAAACTTTTACATCAGCGCTTGGCTCCAGGCTGTTGGCTAGCACAAACTAGCATTAGCATTTCTGAAACATCTAGAAAGCTGAATGGACTTCAGCTACTAACAAAGCAGAGTTTGGGTCGCGAAACCATGATGTTCCATGAGGCTCTTTGGCATTGCAACACTGACGAGTGTCCAGGTCCATGGCCTGATATCAAAATGAAAACGATGCAGTTTCACCGCCCCCAGCTAACACACACTGCCGCTTCCTACTCATGTTGACAGCCTGGGGCCCACTGCGTTCAAAGCGGGTCTTTCACTGGACTCCCTCTAGAGTCCGTACAACGTTCACTTTCAGCAGTTTTATTTATTCTGCTCAAGCACCAGGCAATTATATCCACAAAGAAAACTGTAAAAATGTAAACACATTTTTAAATTGAAATTCAATTCTCCAAACATAGGACACATTGGAAAGGTGAGTTGGCCAAGAATTATATCTACAAAAACCATTCTGATTGGCTGGCTGAGCAGGGTTTCTCTGGATTCTGCGGTGTCCCACTGCAGTAAAAGAACATGCAGTGTGAAATGGCATCTAAACAGTGCAAAGCAAGCATGTCTCAATGCAGGTTTGTGATTGACTGACATCCTACCTGGGGAGCCCCTACCTAGGGTGTCCTTTGCTTTTTGGGATAGGCTCCAGGCTCACCATAGCCCACAGACAGGTAAGTGATTACAGAAGATGAATGGAATCTGACCACAGTCTCAAACAACTGATAAAGGGCAGTGAATTCATGTACATTTTAATGGAAAAAAAACTGAAAAATGTAATACAAGTCAGTGCTGGTGGCTGCGAGCTCCAACTTGGATTTAAGTGAGAATGACGTGGCCTTAAACCGATGTTCGGGAAGGAAAAACCACGCCAGTTACAGTATACTTCAACATTGGTGAACCCATGCAGCCAGAAGATGCCCGATTGGCATGTTGACAAGAATGATGGCAGAGTGTCAGTATCGAAGCCCCAGTCCATGTTGGCCAGTCACCACAAGCACCTGTGACTCCTGCCAGGCATCTACGGATAAGTACAATGGAAAAAGTACCCACAATGCACATGGTGACGAGACCAAACCGCTACTATAGATGAGCAGTAACTAACTGAAAAAGAGATACAGAATTTGTACATATGTTTAGCATCTCATTTACATACGCTGATGCTTTTATTTAAAGATTCTGCAGACTATCCACAAACATTTTTTACAGTCAGGTTATTTTGGGGAGTTGAGTTTGGCACATCGCTGACAGTGCCCATCTCCAGGTTTCTACTGGGTTCCAGTGCCGCGTGGGTCCTGATGAGCAGGTTCTCAGATGCAAAGCTGGTTTTGCGCCAAAAACGTCTGCACTTTCACCCATTAAATTCTGATCTGCCCAGTTTCTGAAAGTGAGTGTTAATTAATGGAGATGACCGATACGGGACAGAGGTGCTAATCCAGGAAGCAAGCAAAACGTGGGGGCAGCAAGTTGTCAACCCTTCATTTAAGCCCAAAGGAAATAACTTTTCTGCCAACTGGACCACCTGGGACCAGTAGAAATTGATATGCAGGCCAGTTGTTTTGACCTTGGCTTTTTCATGGAAATTTGCGGGTTTGTCAGAGGGTGTGACCACCAATCAGCGCTAAAGACACCACCAACATCCCCAATCGTCACCCAACCCCCCAGCTCGGCAAAGTGAGACTTTTTCCATCATCTGCATCGTGGCCAGAGTCGTGACCTTCCCTGGAATGACTGCAAGTGACTCTCCGGGGCCCCAGTGTCATGGGCCACATGGCGGCCCCTGTGGGCAAGGATGATGTCCAGCTCGCTCCTCGATGCTGATCAGATTTGACAGCATGTCAATTCCAATAGAGGCCCAGAGAACAGACCAGCGTGGCGGGGGGGGAATAGGGGGGAGGAGCCCTGTCTGTCTGACAACAGGATCAAGGCCCAAAAGACACACGAAAGACTCCACCGCTGTTTGGAATGTAGTATATCAAAAATGACGGCTATGAGCTTTTCATGCGACAGTGGCAGCCAGAGAGGGTTCTAACAGAGGACGGGTTCGAAGTCGGAGCCCCACAGCTGAGCGGGCGACTTCGTCCCATGGGAGGCTGTCTGAACATGCGTCACAGGGAGAGAGGGAGAGAGAGACTGGATCAAAGGCGCAGAAACAGAATGCGAGGCCGTGATGAACGCCAAGTGGCGACTCATCCGCCAGGACCACCTAGGCCCATGGGTGCTTCAAACGCAGATGTCAAAGTGTCACCGTAACACTACAACACCCCAAAAATGAGATAATTAGACACCAAGTGGAGGGACCACTCTGGGAACATTTCAGTTGGCCGCTGGATGACACCCCAAACCACACTCCAGGTAACGTCCCATACCACATGCAGAATAACATCATAAACAAGGAAACCCCACAATATTCAGCAAAAGCCCTTAACACACAGATAGACATTCTACTTGTTGGGACAACCCCTACATGGAGGATCAAACAGGATGAGGAGAAGCAGGAGATAGTATTAAAAAAAAAACCTTCCCCGGTGAGAATTCCTAGCCAATTTAATCATGTGACCAGCAATACCAGTGAGCAAACAGAACTCCCATAATGCAATGCAAACAGCTCAAAGGCAGATGTGAACATCACAGGAGGTCAGTTCAGGGTCCTCAAGGGCCTGCTGTGTGGGATAAGCACTAAACACCACCTAAAAAAATGACACTTTACCGCTTTTGTGTTGCAATAAACATTTAAGAGCCCTTGGCACGGCTGCCTTCATCACTTGATTTCTTTTCTTCGCATCATGCTGTTTAACAGGCAGGTTCGTTTAACAGAGACTCGGATAGGCTGTTTATTTATTAGCAATACCCATGAAACAAGTCCTTATTCCAGGTGATAATGCTGCATTCAGTTCAATAAATTCATTCCTGCAAGGAATCCAAGGCCTCTCAGCAACGAGGTCTCAGCAAAACCGTAATTTATAGTACAGAGAAAATCATTCACGTGAGACGGAGCAGATCTACAGTGGGAACTGAAAGGGGGCTTAGGCCCAAATTAAGAACAGGGCTTCACCCTCCTGTACGTGCAAAAGGCTTGTGCGTGAATTTGCATATAAAGGGTGATGCGAGGGTAATAGACCAGATTCCCGTCCAAATGCTAGTTCAGTCACTTCCTTACCACCCTGACGGTGCTAGAAGCCCCAACTGCCTCATACACAAACCTCATAATCATAATGTACTCAATGTCTCAATTCGAAAGAATCATGCCTGAACAGTGGGGCATCTCAGCAGTTCGTCCTCACATGAAACTCACTGGTAAACTCCAGGGACAAATAGAGAAAACCCAGACTGTTTATTTCAAAAACCTCCATGACAGAAACATTCATTTGTATTTAATGGAAACCACTGAGGATTGAAAGAATGAAGAGATACTATAACTGGTGATGTTCAGTCGCGTCATTCTACAGCCCTGTGACACCCCGCGCCAAGCAACACGATGATCAGACGGGAGTAATAGCCTGGTATGACCTTACCCGGCTGAGAAACAGAAAGGGAACCAATGAAAACTGGAGGTGTTGTGTTCCTCCAGTGTCGAGCAGTCGATACTGCTGGTGACAAGGCCAAACGGGACACACTGGTCCCCGATGTGCCAACGTGGCCAATGTCTGACGTGAAAAAGCATCCACAGAATTCACCAGCACTATGTCTGACATCCAAGAGCAGGAGTAAAAAGCAGGAACCTTGAAAGAGGCTTCATTTCATTACTAAACTTCAATGCATGCTCAAGGCAGTGTTAAGCAGTGAGATGACGTCTCCTAACCATTCTTGATAAAGCTTTCATTCAGCTTTATACCTCTGACACACCCAGAGGGAGGATTATAAATCCTTACTAAGATGAGGAAAAATTATGTGCCATGATACAAACGTGTTCATAAATCAGACCTATGGTATCTGCCAGAACTTTGTGGGGACATAAGTGTCGTACGTCTGGAGCGGGAGACTCAGCGGGTCACGTGATGTCCAGACCTGGTCTCCAAGGAGACAACGATGCCACGGCGACACTGACAGTGAGCGATATAACAGCAGTGAGATAACAGCCCAGTAGGGTTGTGATATGGCCAGGATCTGGCCAAACTGGGTTTCAGGCCAGTTGTCTCTGCAATAATTCGCCCCTGTAATGGGGGTGGGGGGGGGTTATAACAACTGCCTGGCAACACGGCAGAAACGAGCAGACAAATCCAGGGGAAGCAGCCTGCACCTATGTCCACTGCTGCCTCAAATGAAACTCAACAAAACACAAACTTCCACGTCATGCCCCTGCTGAACGTGAACAGCTAAACGACAGCTAGATGATGACAGTGCTAACATGCACCCGAATGCCACAGGTGGCAAACCAATCCATGTGAGCATCTGGCTGTTTCCATAGCGACCAATCCCCCCCCCCCAACCCAGTGCTCCATCAGACATTTGACCCCACCCACAGCCATGATTCCCCACCCCCTCTTCAGCCGGGAGTATTACAATAAACTGATGAGCATGGCTCATCATTCTTAGACATCTTGATGTGTTGTCAAGGGCAAGAAAATGAAAAGCAGTGGTCGTGGTGGGGGCAAGGGGAGGGTAGGTGGGTAGCTTTCAGATTTTTGTGATTAGTAAGGTAGGGAAAGACAAGCTTATGGAAAGCGAGCAGAAAGGGTGAGCAATGCATACATAGGAGAGAAGGACAAAGCTGGAGGAATGATAAGACTCACAGCTATTAGATAAAATTCATTTAATTGATTTTCTAATGTGTTAAGAGATCTCAAAAAAAAAAATTCAGAATGAACAAGATGTAGAGACAACAGGTTACCTTAACAGCAAAAACAAGTTAACAATAGTCTGTAAGAGACTGATAATTGAAATCTCTTTAAAAATGTGAAAAATTGGATAAAATGTGACAACGGGGCCGGAATGGGAGCCTGATATGTGCGTGGAGGCGATGCTGACGGGTTACGGTGCCTCAGAAGCTCTTGGGTCCGGCAGGGTGCCCTCTGGCAGCCACGTCCTGGGGATGATCCACGCCGTGGGCAGAAAAATAAACTGGAGAAACCATGCTACTGCGCTGCACCCGGTATGGGGCGGCCAATCGGCAAGGAGGTTCACATGCAGGTTAGCCAATCTGTGTTCGTGATGACCGACTGGCCGCAGCGCCCGCCAAACGAGAAAGGGGGGCGTATCTTCACCAGGCATCACTGACCCAATGGAGGACACCATGTCATCAATGTTTAATATGCAGAGCACTGGGGGGAGGCCGCCTTCATATTTAATGTCGGCATCACATCTGCACTCTATTTCCAGGCAGCATGAGGAGATGCTTCTTCAGAAAAACCCAGGATTTATGTCCATGAGGCCAGCATCCCCAAAGAGACACGGGACCCGCCGCCCCCCTGACTGAGGGGATGTCACTGCGTTACAGTGGACCATCCCCACAGAGGCAGGGGACCCACTGCCCCCCTTACTGCAGGTATGTCACCGCGTCACAGTGGAGCGCCACCAAAGAGGCGCGGGACGGCCTGTAAACCTCATGGCAAGCAGTGATAGAGTAGGTGGAGCTTTGTGAAATTTTGCCACCGGGGATCGCTACTGATGCATCACTAACCAAATGTTTCCTGGCTTTTCAAAACAGACCTGGGCTTTGGAGACACGTGATGTGCTTGCGTGTTTTTCTGAGTCATGGCCACCAGGGCGGGCTGGCAGCACGACAAGCTGTGGACGACCCCGCAAATGTATAATTCACACCCAGGAGGCGGCCCCAGGGCACAGGGGGAGAGTAAACATTCCTGCATGAGGTCCCTTTAGCCCAAAACAAGCTGGCTCTACAGTTAAGTAGCATACAAACCATCGAGTAACGTCATCTTCACGCGAAGGGGTTAGGTCTGCTTCAGAGATAGAGATGCTAAAAGCAACTGGAATCAGAATCAATCGCAGGGTTTGGCTGATGTGAAGCAACGACCCTACAGGGAAATCTGATTTTCCCACCGTTCAGCGCTGATATGATCGATATCCTTAATTGGCAAAGACATGAGAAGACACCAAAATCGTGGAATCTCTGACAGGACCAGGGGATTATGGGTAACAGCCAAGGCCACAAACAAAACAGACCACTGTCCCAGTGACGTTGGTCTTGGAGATGGCCTCCACATCCTTCACCACCACTGCTACCCTCCCCCCCTCCAATCTAAACCTGGAAATTTTCCAAAAGATGTAAAGCTCAAAGAACCATGAGAATGTTGCTGATGGCAAAGAGAGATGATGGGAACTTAAATTCTATGGGGTGAGTAAGCGGCAAATGAGGGACTCAAACAATGAACAAGAAAATAACAGGAAGCAAAGCAAAGGTCAATTCAGCTGTTCCAGGTCACCGTACCATCAGGTAATCCTTAAGTAGGCTTAAATTAGAAAACAAACAAAGGTGTACCATATGCAGGATGTCCCTTGCTGCGTTCCCAGTGTATCCTGGAATAGGCTTCAGGCTCATCATGACCCTGTACTGAAAAAAACGGTCATAGGAGATGCATAGGAGGACTCTTCACATTCTCCCTTCTATATTACAATCGCAAGAACCAATGGCTACCCCTCTCAGATATTAATCAAGATAACATACGAAATCTCCATCTTCCTTTAGACCAACAACGTACAAACAGGGACAGAAAAGCATCTTCCAGCTCTGGTAGCTCACAGTGCCACACGAGCCAAACTGGGACACAAGCAAGCGTACCGATACGGACAGAGCTTTTCCGAACAAAGACAATCGATCCCACAAAGGAACAAACGTGCAGAACTATAGTGCAAGTTATCTGTACTCAATGGCTGAAGTTGCTGTTTCGCCTAAAATTAAACCCTAAAATTAAACAGGAGTCAGCATTCTGAGTTCAGACCAAACACTTGGTGTCAGGGCTTAACAATACTTTAACAAGCTATTTATCTAAGCACCCTGGCTCTGGCCTGCAGAAACGCCAGCTAATGAGGACAGGTCTCCAGGAAAATGGTCACCTCATTGGGCTGGAGCAACGGAGTACACCAGACCCAAAGAGCTGGCATAACGTTGGCTTACGAGCTCGAAACCGGCAACTTTAGTTAGCCTCTTAAAAGTACATACGTATCCACCATGCTTAGGCACGTTCCGAGTCCTTTTCAGAAAGCGTCGGCAATAGGAAAAGGCACCACAGGCGGAATCTGCTTTCAGTTTTGCTACTGAAGTGCATCTCTGTGAAGAGAGATGTGTATGGAGAACTGGAGAGAGAGAAGCCTCATAAAACAGACTTTCTGCAGCTAAGGAAGACCCTTCCCAATACTCATCCATCCAATTGAGAGGGCTGCTTATCCCACTACCACAACAGAGAACAGAAGCCTCTTCCAAAGAACAATGGGTTCTCAAGGCATGTTTTTCAGCAGGGTGCAGTGAGGAAATCGGGCTGAGGGCTCCTGGATCCAGCTCCAAAATGGAACTGAGTGCGAACAAGGGGCCAAAATTTTGGGGCTGAGGCTGCCCACAGTGGATGGTGGGGGCACACCATCTTGTTCTGACGGAATCATGGAGTGAAATGTAAGGTAAACATGGCTCCGGGTTTGAGGGTAGAGGGGTGAGGGGATGGCGCCAGTTAAGAAGGGAGGGAAGAAAAAAAAAAGCTGGATAAAGCACAGGGCTACATCGCTTTTGGAAATAGGTTAAGATTTGCTGTGCTTGGCAGATGGGGGGTGGGGGGAGAGGACACCTCACACTCACAAATGATGACTCGTCTGAAATGTGGGATGAAGGTTAACACAGTTAATCCCTCGCAAAATTCAGAGGCGCGAGTCGCTGGCTGGACAATGTAACCCGGCTGCGCAGATTGGCTCAGAGCAGCCTGGCCATTCTGGCTGCGCAGACTTGCTCAGAGCTGCCCGGCTGGCCCAGCATCCACTTCGCCACTGAGAAACATGCCATCACAGGATGAGCTTTCCCTGGAGAGCCGAAGACGTCCCTGAGGGACAATACAAACCCGTCAATAGAAGGACGAGGTTATAGTGACTATAGGATGCAGTGACTTAATCATTAATTTATTGATCGATTGATGAATTAATAGCTATAATTATTATTGCCATCATTACCATCATTATTAACAACAACAACAGTGAGCAAGCACAGATGCTGTTAAATATCAAGTGTCTCTCACAAGTCAGGAAATGAGCAGCAGGCACCAGGGACAAAATCAGGGACGACTCCTCTGGCACTGACTTCCCCATCATGCATGTCAGAGGCTTCCACATAAACACGATGGGAGACATGCAGACCACCAAGCGGGCACATGGAAAACCCATTCTCTGATCGCAGGGTGAAGAGACCAGAGGAGGAACAGGAATGGAGAAAGATGGAGTGGAATGGCACTCGTCCACTGCCACCACCAACCGAGCCATACTGCCAACTGGAGGTTTTCCACTGTAAAGCCTGCGAGCCGGACCCGTACCGACAAGACCCTCACCAGCAGGCCAAGAGCGTGACCAAACAGAGCTGGTTGTGCCACCACCATCTGATTGCCCGAAATGCACAGATACCGGTGGTGTTCGTTGATATGTGAGCATTATCTGAAGGAAAAGTGTGTATATTCTATATATTATTCATTATTAGTAATATTGCACATTCCTGATGACTTGGAACTTGAAAATTTCCAACCTCCTGCTTATAAAAGTACTACTGAATGGGTGAACGAAATGCATTTGTAATGAAAATTTGCAAAAGCGAATGCTAATTATGCTAGCATTTCACGCTAACACAAGAGAGATTCTCACAGGCTTGCAAGTGAAAAATAGCACTCAGTAAATCATGATGTACACCGTATGAACAGTAAATAAGTGTCTCTTCGGTTTTACATTGCTGTACATTAGCCAAACCAAGCTGGAACCGTACTGTAAATAGACTTCACGATACGGCTCAGGCTCAGTTTCAGTTTGCCAGTGGATACGTCAGAAAATGGAGAACTCAACACAGCTTGTTATCCTGAGTGACCGACTACAGTCCTGCTGAACACTTTCCTGTAGTGTGCCATCCTAGGGGTGGAGGGTGTTTAAAGGTTCTGAATAATATCAGACAAACAGCAACATCGTTTTTAAAGATTTACCGAACTTATAATACAACAAAATATAGTTCAAAAAATCCACTTAGCAGGACTGTATACCTGAAGGCAGATTCTGATTTCTGAAAAGAATATCTTAAATTAGTACTTTGGGGGATTTCATATGGAATGGGCCATCGTTCCCGGGTTTGCCGCAGCAGGAGGGGAATGGGGTGGGTCAAGGGTCACGATTGACAATCGGCCCATTTTCCAGGGAAAGGAAGTGGCCTCTTTCCAGGAAAACTGGTGGGGGGGGGGGGGGTGGTACAGTGAAAAAAGAGACTGTTTTGGGATTAAGGGATCCAGCTGGTTTCACCTCCGCACTTGTTCGTACTAGACAGTGTGCTCAAAGACAAGTCCCGGTCCACATTCAGGACCCTGGGACTTCCAGTCCACTGCAAACTCCCCTCATTCCCAGCCAGTAATGAGCTCAGGCAGCCGGTGGGGCCCCATTACGGCCACTCAGACATCCCACATCGGGGTCACTCTGACATTCTGAGCACAGATCACCTGTGTTTTCCCAATTTTTGTGATTGGTGATTAGTGTGAGAGCCGGTAGATGTTAAGGCAGGGCCCCCAGGAGGAAATCGATAAAAACTGCCCACCTGAAGCTCATGGCACTGCACATTACAGAGGTAATCCGAGGCTCGATTTCAGAGAAGAGTGCAGGCCTGAAGACAGAGGAAGATGCTCTGAAAGTTACTTAGAGGGACTTTCCCGTGTGAGGGGCTTGCTCCTTAGAAGAGGTAAGGAAGACCAGTTCTGACGAATGTCAAACTTCATGCCACAGGATTGTTATCCAGTAACCGGTATCTCCCCCCCCCAAAAAAAACCCCAGAGCTACAGGGTCCCACTGACTATCGCCATGGAAACATCTCAAGCCACAGAGTCAGCAGGTGGTGGAGCGCCTAAGACATCTTACAGGGTCACCTCTCTCAACATGTAATGGGCATTCCAGTGAAAGGTACAGGATTGCCTGATTAGCGCCCCCTGCAGGTACGCGACTGGCACTGAAGCACAAACTCATTAGCAGTGACAGTCTGTAATGCCATGCTCTGTCGGGCCCATCGTGGGGTCGTGGAGCTGTCTGGGGAAGGAGTAAATGACCGGCTTTGTTTGGGGGGGGGGTCAGATGGAGGTTAACACTCACCAGCAAAGTAACGCATCCCTTTTTGTGAGGCGTCTACCCCACCCCCCATTTTTACAAATAAAAAATACATGGTGTAATTCTTTAGCTTGAAATCAACCTACTGTGCTAGAAGCTACATGACATCTTGCAATCATTTTCCATCCATCCAACTTCTAACCAATTATTCATTGCCGGGTTGTGGGGTGCAGGGGGGTGCACACCCTGAGCAGGACATCAGTTTTCAGATATTAAGCCCCAGAAATGCCTGATGTATCAGTACTGATAGTCGAAGAAATAAAAAATTACTTCCTTGAAAAGTACTCCGATGTCAAGGTGCATCAAATCACAGTCTAACAGTCAACAGCTCAGTTACTGGGAATCATTAGTTTGCCCAGGAGAACATTAACTGCCGGCATCAAAGCTGCATTTGGCAGTGAATCACGGTGGGACATGCTGCATGTTTGCCGACTGTGCCGGAGGGTATGGCTCTGCACACGGCGGGGCGGCGGGAAAAACGGAGCCCGCTATTCGGCCGGGCCGGATCTCCTTTAGAGCACAGTGCCACGTCACAGCCCTTGTGCACTTTCTCACGAGCCACGGGAGGCAAAGCCAAGGGCGATTTTTCCGGAGGGGGCGTGGAGAAAAATGGCTGGCTCCCTTCAGTTACACGTTTCCAAAGAAGCACTTTGAATTGAAGGTAAAACACACACACACACACACACACACACACACACACACACACACACACACACACACACCCTGCATTTGTTCGAGGTGGGCCAGCCTCTTGTACTCTGCGGAGTCTCGCAGGAAAGGAACATGCGATTATATCAGTCACCGTGCATTTTTACTATGGTGAAAATTACAGCATTTACATATAATTTTGAAAAAGCGACCGGCAGCTTAACAAACCCATAGCTGGGGCCGTGATGTCAGACGCTGTACTTACCCAGGGAAAGTAAACAGAGAACGGGATCAGACCGCCCCCTAAGGCGTGCAAAACCCCACCTAGAGAGACGCTGCTAGGCCGGAGAGTGAGACGTGTTTGGCCAACCTGCGGCAAACCACTGCACCCCGACCGGCGTGGCGGAATCAGCCGGCAGCAGACGGGTGAAAGCAGACATGCAAACCCAGGCATGTGCGTGTGTATCCATGTGGGGGGGGGGGGGCACATTCATTTAGAGAACAGGGCTGTCGGTTTTAATAAGGAGACACTACGGGGAGGTAAACGACCCCCTAGGGAATGGAGATGGGAGGGGTTGATGGCTAGCAGAATCGATACAGGACACAGAGCATCCAAGAGGATGAAGGTGACGTGTCACGTACAGGAACAAGAGGGGGGGGGGGTGAAACATGGGGGGGGGGACCCGTATATTTACAAG
>JABFDZ020000001.1:5785711-5802936 GCA_019775955.2 Pollimyrus isidori
TTTCTCTGAGATTATGTGTTATGTAATCTTGTTAAAATATATTTCTTAAAATAAAAGTATCGAAAAAAGTATCGTTCAGAACCGGCATCGAATTCAGGGTATCGGTATTGGTATCGGTATCGAAAATTTTGGAACGATACCCAGCCCTATCCGTCACTGCATCGATGTAGAATCGTCCACGCCTGCGTCGCGATGCATCGATTATCAGATTAATTTCAGCACCCCTACTACCGAGCCCATATTCTGCTTGCCACTTATTTTAAGTCAGATAGTGCAGACATGTGACACGTCGACCATACAAAATCCGCGTTGACGATTTTTTTTGTAGGCAGCTTGCAACAAAAAAAAAAGCTCTTAAAGAACACACCGGTCAAAGTCGTTACAGGATAAACTGTACAAAGTGACCCCTAGGGGGAGTGCTAGACACTGACATGGAGGTCTGGCTCCATGCGAAGTACTGCCCAAGAAGAACGTAATGTCCAGATATCTGCGCACTTCATAAAACACTACCACAGAAAGGCGATATTTTTCAAAGGGCTGTTTCACAGTTGCACTCTGTTGCCACCTTCTGTCACATTTCAGAACGCATCAAGTTTGAGTTCTGATCCTGTTCTGCTCTAGTCAGAGGCATCCGTTTCAGACTGCCACAGGTAACCTACGTGAACACTGCCACCTAACAAAGCATGCCTTGATAATGTGCAGATGATGCATAAGTTCCTTTCAGTTAAGATATTCCTTTACTTCATCTGTTAGGCTGCAGAGATAAGCAACTACAGTGGTACCTCAGTTCTCTAACTCATTAGAACTCGAATTACTTAAAAGTAAAAGAACCAACCAGTTCGAAGAAAAAAAATTACCTAGAAGTCAACCTGATTCAGAAGTCAAACCGTGAACACCAACCTAATAACTTGTTTGCACAGGGAATACGGCACATCTCTCAGTGGAAACAGAGGGGAACGCTTCAATCTCAGCCTTGCATTCGCTATAATAGCATGTTTAGGCTAGCTGAATACATATATTTAGACAGTAAAAATACATTTAGACAATGATTGTCACGATTCGGGGTGCATGCAGAGCAGACAGAAACGAATCCGAGCCAAAAGTACGGAACATACAGGGGTTTATTCCACCACACCATGACATAGACGACTTCAATGCCGCGTCTGCCGGAACAGATGCTGGCGCAGACTTAAATACATAAAACAAGGCACAGGACTGGCGAGCGGCAGTGCCACACAGGTGCAAACACTGGGGTAATCACAGGAGGTAACTAGGTGGGTGTGGCACACGGTGCGGGAACGGGACGTACGTCACCGACCATGACAATGATAGACAGTAAAAGTAATTATTATACAATAAATTCATATGAAAATAAATATTTTAACATTAATAATAAACCATTAATGCATTATAATAATATTGTCATGCTCAGCGGGGAGAGAACAAAGACAAAGGCGCAGACGTCAGGGTATCGGGGAATACGGGGTTTAATTACAGGTAATGCAGGCAAAATGCAGACGGACAATACAATGACCGGACTGGGGAAACAGACTGAAATGCCACGAATCCTCTGTATTTTGTCCACAACCAGAAACAGCTGATCACACAGGGATTCCACACAGGGTAAACGAGTGGCACACGGAAGGAGCGGACGATTGGGGCAGGACATTTTTTTTTTTAATTATTTTTTTAACTTTACACATTGAATATGTTGCAGATGTATTTATTTTCTTACCTCAAAAATTACTGTTTTGTATATGTGCTTAGATGTCTTTTGTACAGTACATGCTCTCCTTGTTTTGTCCGGTTCGTTTTGTGTTTAAATGCTAAAAAAAATTATAATAATAATAAAAAAAAAAATTTGGTGCATTCTTTTGGGGCCAGGAACCAATCAATTGGTTTTCCATTATTTCTTATGGGGAAAATTTGTTTACCACTCAAGCTTTTTAGGATTCAGTCTGAAGTTCTGAATGGATTAATTTTGAGTTCTGAGGTACCACTGTATATAAATTTCCGGTCAAGAGACAAAGGGGAACCACTCACTTGAAGGACAAAGTTGAGTCAGCTACATGAACTACCGCTCAACCATAAACCTAGCAGCTATGCCAGGATTCTAAGCTGGAAGAACATGCAGCAGTGGCTGGATGACTCATACCAGAGCCAGCACATCCACAGATCCACCTCAGTCACACCGAGGGACTCGGGGTGTCACTGATATAGAAAAAATAAATAAATAAAAATAGCAGAAGACCCCTGAAGGGGGACCGTAAGTATGGTGCTTCTACTGAACATCTGCTGAAGCACCAGCTGTTCTGAGCAAAACCAAGACATTCCTGAGGTAAGCTAAGCAAGCCAAAAGAAGCAGACTTACTTGGTGCCACGGATCCCCTCCCTGCGGACGGTGGCGAGCCCTTCAGCAACCAAAGACTCTGCAATGTTCTCCCCAGACGTATCTGAAACGACAGTGGAAGCACAAGGTGAAATTCCCACAAACTGATTCGGCAAGGAAGGCAGATATCACACTAGGGCTGCACAATTTGGGGGAAATAACAAATCGTGATTTTTCTGACAGAAATTACCATTACAATTTGATTTGCGATTTCATTTTTTTTTTTATGTCAAGCTTCAGTTCAATACTCAGTGTGTAGTAATTTAAAAACATATGATGCAGCATGAGATACCATCTGTATTAACTGGTCTTTATTCTAATGCAAGGATGAGAATTTAAAGATGTGTTTTTAAACGTAATATGCATTTTATAAAATGTTGAATAAATAGAAGTCGTTTATTGGTAATTTCATGTTGGTCAAAGTTTCTGTTAGGACGCCGATCCAGGAAGGAGGCAGACCCCGAAATGCAGGAGCCAGGTTTACCAAGACAGACAGAGCAGATAACACACAGTGCCAAAAGAGAAATCTGTGAGAATAGTCGGGTCGGGTGCAGAAGGGTCGAAGCCGGGGAGATCAGTCCTACAAAGAGGGACAGGAAGATGAGACGATGGGATAGACCAGGCAGGGCAAGTGGATCAGGCAGGCAGGATAAGCGAGGTAAGCAGGAACGGGGATCAAGGCAAGGCGAGGCGAGCGGGACCAGGCAGGGGTACAGGGCAGGCGAGACGGCAGGGAAAGGAGAGGAGACAAGACAGATAAGTGCTCGGTAATGCTCCGGTCCATGGCAACAATACTCCGCAACTGCTGTTAGTACAGTCAAGCTTTATGTATCAGACCGGCCAAAGAGAATGATTACTAACTGCTGTGCTGCCCCGCCCTTGTGGACATGACAATTTCTGCTTTTTAACAACTGCATACGGTTATTTTCTATAAAAATAAATACAGGTGAAACAAAAAATGTACATGAACATGGTTGAAAACTTTCAGACTCATGCAAGAATTCTTACGTCAAATCTATATTCCATTCTGAACTTAAAATAAGCTGAATCAAAAACGTTACAGCAGTTTGCGAACCCTACAGACTATTTACAAGGTAATAAAACTTATACATGCATGTAAATGTGCGCGCAGAACAGAGAACAGAAAATCTCACCCCATGCAGCTGACCGAAGTCGCCAACCCTGCATTTTATTTTAAATCAGAAGTAAAATGCAGTTTTTGACTGAAGCAGATTATCATTCCTTTGCTTTGTTACTCGGACAAATACAAAACGAATGATTAAATCATTACATGCGTCTCTTTTTGTATGTTTTCTAAATAAGACCGCGTACCCATACCCAATTGTAATGGCAATTAAAGCAATCTATTCTTTTAGTATTTATGTTAAAGCAAGACTTATTTTACTACTGTAGTGGGATTAATCTTTAGAAACACTTAAATTTAATAAGCACAAAAACATGACAAACACGACTATTGTAGGTTTCACGGATTTTTTGGAGGTCATCGACTGTTGTGAAATTACTGTCTCATTGTTGTTTTGATGGGTTAGCGGTATACTAATGTTATTACCTATTAACAAAAACCAAAAGAATGATACACTGAAGTATATCGCAGCTGCTGTTTAAAAGGAACTCGCCGTTTCTATTGATGATAGGACCTTTCTGAAACAATCTCAGACCATGAAATAGGAAGGCAATTCACTTATAGCTCAGTAGCCGTATCAGTATTTTTCCCGCACAGCGAATGTAACATTTTCCTTGGGTCTCACATGTTTTCTGTTTGTGGGCCTATATGCCTTCTTGGGCCACTTCTGATTGGTGAGCATGACGGGCACATGAGAAGCACTGCGCTTGTGATTGGTGAGAATGATTGTCACACAGGGAGCATGAATTTGTAAAACTATTCTCACTGCAGTTTTAAAGCCTGGGTCCGACGTGCTGTGTAATGAATATCCAAGGCACCTTGCTAATCGTGTTGTGTCAAATCGCGATTTCAATTTGAAATCGATAAATAGTGCAGCCATATAGCACGCTGACACAAAACCTTTGATGGTGGGTTTCCAGCACGATCACTCTTACCCATAATTTCCAAGTTGCACAAAAGAACCCCTAAGAGCACTTCAAAAGGTCCATCTGCAGCATCAGATTCTTCAGGAACAAGACCATCCATAACAACACCTACCACAAATCCAACCCCGTCTCACATTTCCCAGAAAGACATTGGGACAAAAAAATCAAGACCATCTTTTGTGGTTGTACATACCTTTCCCCAGGTAAACCATTCCATACTCTCTTCCCTGGTTGGTCTTGATCTCCACGTTGAAGCACACTTCCTTGCCAATCATCTTCTTGCGGAGGAACTCACGAGCCTGGAAGGCCCAGGGCTAAAACACAGGCACGGTTCACGTCAGCTGTGTCCAAATTCAGTGGCAGAATGATTGATCAAGACACATTCAGTGCAGAGACTCCTGGCTCCTCCAAGCATGTGGTGTTTGTGACAAGAAAGAACAAAGCAGTTAGATGTAAAAGATGGCCCTGCAATGCACTGGCATCAAATCCAGAGTCTTCCTCAAGCTTTAAAAAGCAACTATTACAAGAGGAAGTTAACAGACAAGATAAAATGTGAATTCTGTAGTAGGAAGTCCTTGCCAAATTAATTTACTTCATTAGGCTGGGTTGTTCAGTCACCAAAAGTGACCAGGGGAGAGTGTGAGTGGAGGAACCATCCATCCACACCAAGGCGAAAGGCCTCCTCACCTCATCGGGAACGTCCTTGGTGTCGGGCTGGCCCTGGACGGCGCGCCGCGCCAAGGCACCGGCCCGGATGTTGCTGAGGTTTATCTGTCTCTCCGGCGGAGGCCCGCCCCGAGGCTGACCTCGAACGATGATGGCACATCCCGAAAGTACCTGAGAGACAACACACACACCAGGCTGAACCACTGGGGGGAGGGTAGGAGCCAAAACCGAGGGAGCTGGTGATTCCAGAGGCAGCTCTGCCAGACTAGAGCTCAGCTTGCCAATAGGGAGTTGAGGTTCCGTCCACATCTGTTCGAGTTTCCTCATCATCTAGAGAGGACCTTAGGTTCGGACAAACTGGTATTCCATATACCATCTGTGTCTCCCAGGGCAAAGTCACCACAAAACATGCTGAACAAGGAGTTTGTGGAAATTAATGCATAGAAAAAGATGCTTTAATCTTGCTGTTAAGCAGCACTGCCTACAATAAAGACGATATTTAAACTAATGCACAATACACCGTACAGTGAAATATATAAACAAATCCCAAAAATCAGATGCAGAAGCCAAAATGCAGTTGGAAATCATACAGGCTCTCCACACATCCACGTGTCGCTGACAAACAGAATTGATAAACGTAAATATTAAGCTAATGATTAACGAAAGCAATATTTGCTTTATTCACGGGTTTACAATTTGCATACTATGACCTTAACATTGACCGATAAGACAATGATAAAGAGCTAAACGTGTTTCAAAATCTAATATGAAAAGACCTATATCAATAAACTGAAGTGGTCATTTTTACGTTGCCCTCCTTGACAGAAAAAAAAATCCAAACATACTAAAATTCACACCTAAGAGATAAACTTTTTACAAGTTTAAAACTTAACCGCAACACAAAAGAACACCCTTAAGCAAAAATTTAACACAAAAAGATTACTTATTTGCGTTTTTGTAGTAAATTTAAAATAAAGTTGGACTGGAAGAAACTTATAATGAATACATATACAAGTGGTACTCAACGGCTTGCAGTATCAAAACTGTAAAGCAAACGATAGTGACGCTGATATGAAAGTCACATGTGTTCATTTAGAACGAGTTACTATGTTACAAAATTCCGCAGTGTTTTAAAAAACAAACCCAATAATGCGAATTGAAAAGTAACTTTAAAAAGTAACACCCAACTGCGAAACTGAGAGATAGTTTGCATAAATGGCGATGGAGGGGCTTTCCACTCGGACTCCCAGACTTTAGACCTACGTGTCAGTTTTTCATCCCGAATAGAGTGAACAGTGTCAGCCCCCCATTTTACCACACACCCGCAGGACCCGCATCGCGGCGCCGGCCGCCTGTAACAGACCTTATCCCACAACCGTGATTACTTATTTTAACGACTCACTGAATGACTGTTGCGTATTATACGTTATATATATGACTAGAAATACATGTTTTGAGAAGGGGTTGCATTTTTTGAAAACGATACGCGTGCTATATTTCTCCTAAAAATAATTTTGAAAAACTTCATCGCTTTCCTCTCTTCATGTTGCTTAATTAAACGTAAGAACACTTCCATCACGAGAATTACGGTACTCTGATCAGAGTCCTCACAGATTTATGAAATTCGATATCATCACCATCACGACCACCATCATCATCGGATGTTGTCAAATGATAGTTCAAAGTATTTATTTCAAAGCAATTACTAATACTGCACCATCTAAACACACTACCTGAATTCAAAAAGCTACGCGGCAAGGTAACTTGGACAAACACACGCGCCCGCATGTCCCTGCACAGAAATACCAAAGTGAAATCGAACAAATGCATTAGTTCCACATCGACGTCAAATAAATCACCCACATTTAAAAATCTTTAAGAGGCACAAGTGGTGTGAATGAGCCGAGAATCTGCCCTCCATCAGATGCTTAGAACTTACTTATCCAGATACTTGCTTTTAAGCTCCTCAGACCCCCACAGTTGTGGTTTAGGCTTACCATTTTCACTATTCCTCTTTGCAATGGCGCAGAAGAGCCAAGATTTGCTTGTGCTTGTGCAGACGCCGAAGAGGCCATGGTCTCAGTGATTTAAAACGTAAGGGATCCGGACAAATCAGGAAGAAAAGAGTCGGCAGTCGGAGCGACTGTGTTACTGGAGAGTCCAAGAAAGGGAAAAGGGACTGAGCGTCGCTTAACACACTCACTAGACCGGAAGCGCACGATGCCATGCAGCCCCAGCATGCACAGGACATACACGTCAAATTGCGACTTATTCCGGGCCAAGGCCGGGAGGGTCTGCAGTGTAACTGTATGCAATTCTTTGAAAACGTAAGATATGTAAAAAAAAATATATATATATATATATATATCTTCCGGGGTAACAAGGGGCGCGACACGTCAGCACAATTTTAATCCTTAAAGCGGACATGCGAGTCGGAGGTTGTTCATACTGTTGCATGTTGGGGTTTTGGTAAATGAGTGAAGCGAAAACGCGTGTTTTAATGATGGGGACTTCTGCAATTTCTTTATCGATTCACCATGATTCCGTTTTGGAAACATCGTCGATCTCGGCAACCAAAGCTCTAAATGTCTTGATCTTGATCACAAATTTGGTAATTGGATTTAGTAATGAATTTATTTTTTGCTTACTATTTCGAGAGTGCTATAGTATGTGTTGTCATATTTCGTAATATTCCAAATTTTTAATAATATTATAATTTAAGAGAATATGCCTTTTTAAAGTTTTGTTTCCATATTACTACTACCGTGTCCATTTGTAATACAAATACAAAACAGTGAACGCTTGTCATAAATATACTTATATTTTTATTTTGTTCGAGCATTACTGAATTTGATATGACATTTAGTGTCCGCCAGGTGGTGCTCACCCGCCGATATAAATCGATGTGGCTTGAAATGTGAACGCGACAGTGTATGTACAGCCTTACAGGGCAACACAGAGTTGTTACTTCGAATCCTGACGAAATCCTGAGTTTGTCCTCCAGGCGCTGAGTTTTCCTTGCATGTTAAAAATGTGGCTATATTAAATTGGTCCCTTTGGTCTGTGCATACACTGTAATGGACAAACATTCTATCCACCCCGTGGTCCTGTACTTTGGGATAGGTTCCAGGCCCATGTAGTGACCCTGTAGTGGATAAGCAGAAAAATGTATCTATTTATTAATGACTTCATTATACATGCATTATACATCTTGGAGCACTGTAAAGGGAGGAATTTAGGACATATTGCAGGGGCTCCGGATTGACAAGGGCCACAATAAATCGGAACACAATTGGATTGGCCTGTGTTGTGTGCCCATTATGATATGCTTTCATGGGGCCCCAAATCTCCAGCCGTGCCCCTGCCTCTGTCTGCCCATTCTCTGGTCATTTAGCAAAAACAGTTCATCTAACTGTGTCCTTTTGGGCTGAGTGAGAACTGGATGGCAATTAAACCCACAAGGCTATAGAGTGTAACACAACAGTTTAAAAGTGAGTTGGGCTTTAGATGTGATTGTACTAATAAAATGACATTTACATATGTTATATGTTGCATTATTAAAATAAATATATAGCTATATAGGAGTCAGAGTGTCCGAATCAGTGGAGAGCTGCAGCTCACGTAAGTCTGCAAGGTCGATCATGGACAAAGGGTTTAGTTCGAAAAACTCAAGGACAAAAAAATATTCAAACAACTTTATATAATTATATGTAATGAAATATATCGTCAGTTAAAGTTTACTTACATTAAAAACAGGCCAGTTAAAATCCCACGGAGTCTGCTTACTGTAAGGTATACAGATCGTTGCTATAATACACATTTTGCATGAAAGCGATTCGGATTTCAACATTACGAAGTGCTTTAACGCAGTTATAAAGTCACAATTCTTTGTTTAAAATAATGGACCATTTGCAAATGTTATTCAAAACTGTCGTATAATATTAAATTATTATCTTACTACATAGTTTATACTAGAGTATTGTGGTATTTTCGTCGGCTGAAATTTATTCGTCTACAAGAACGCGACGTTCCCAGACTCTAAGCGGAGATATCCAGACAATTTCCATTATCTACAGTTAAGAAAGTTTATTTTTAATAAAAGTATGTCACAGTAGGGTCTTCAATTGAGACAATCTTTGAAATTATGGAACATTGTGATGCTACGTTTGTCCTTATGTAGGTCTATATGCGAGATTTATCATTTCAGTTTACGTTGTTTAAAAAACCACTTGTGCGCATAGGCTACGTATTTGACGATGCGAACTGCATCGGGTTTTTTTTTTAAACCTAGCAATATTCACTACAGTTAGTACATTTATATATTACACTACAGATTATCATATTGTGGAACACGTATTATATTAAGTTGTCGTTATTTCAAATGTATGACACGATGCTTTATGGCCAACAACGTACGCTTAATAAGACATACAACGCGGGCCAAGGGCACTAAATTAAAATAACCATATCAACTTTTATATTAGTACGCTTATACAGAGTAATACCGTACTGTGGAAGTTAAAACCTGCTTGCGAAGAAGTCCGACAATGGTGGACTTTTGTGTCAGTTTATCGTTGTTACTTGCAAATAACAATATACGTGACAGTCACAGTGTGCGCTATGGGTAACTTTTGGTAACCTCCTGTTTGCGCAGGAGATCTGACTGCCATTTACACTCCTTTCTCCACAATTAAGAACTACAGTACAGTAAACGTGTACATAATAATGTGCACCATGAATATGTCGGTGTATGGGTTTTGTTAATATATGGGTCATAAGCCCATTTTCTCCGAGAAAAAAGAACGTATAGTAATTAGCACAAAATTTGAAAATTACGCACCCAATGTATGATCGGTACTATGCCAACCGAAGAATTATTTTATTAACATTAGCTCAAGTACATGAGAAATCAAGTGATGTAAGTACTCTGATTGAAGCGGACTATGGGATTTGATAACTGAAAATAATTAATTTATCTATTTTTATCCGTTGGTAGGGAGTATGGTGTTCCGCCTTACTGTGTTCAATATGCCGCGGTTCCAGTACTGAAAATATTATCATAAACTAACCCGTGGTTAATATATAATTTGGAGCATATGGCTTTTTAAAATAAACCCTTTATTTTTGTAGTGGCATGACCTATGTGGATTTTACTAATGATGCCCAATTAGTCATTAAACAGATTCGACCACGAGGCTTGTATAGATTTTCATTCGCTAATATTTGCTCGTCAAATATTTTCTTTGAAACGTTTACAACATATTTTATCTGCATGTCAGACAGGAGACATCTGTGAGTGTTTTTCGAATCTCCATTTCATAAATATGCTGCCTATTGGTCGCATACATTTCATTCTCTGCCTATATTTGTTCACGGTTGAAAGAAAATGTAATAAACGAGTGTATTTGACGGATTTATGATTTATCAAATGTACTTTACCATATGGCAGACGTTTTAATGTTTGTTTTAAAATACAATCGAGCTGGATTTTAACTTGAATGTAGAAGATGCCCGAGTCACGTGACGGGCGGCGTGCCCTTTAAAGAGTAAAGCTCAAGGCGCCGCGTGCACGTCACATTTTTCAGCAAAATGTCCATTTCTGAAATCGCGTTCCCAGCCGCACATCTATGCGATAACTTAAGAGGCAACTTTCACAGCCGCAATTGTTTCCTCCCCACTAACTGAGAACTGCTGTCCATCACAATTCGGTGCTGAAAATACACCTTCCATGCGCTGGATAATATGCTACGTTACCTTCCTCGTGGTATTGCCTACATTTTCTGCACACCTAGTGAAATACAGCGAACTGGCACTTTAACAAGAAAAAGACCAAGAAACTGATGTTAAACAGCGAAGCTTTAAAACGAAAGGTTTCACTTTGCTTTTTTAGACTTTGAAAAGTTCTTGCAAATATACACCCATTTTTACACTTAATAAAAACTACTTTGACAGAGGTTACCTACTTAGTGAGACCAAATTTGTTTCTTGCGGTGAACCATAAAACGTGCAATGCTGACACAGCACATATAAAAAGAGTAAAAACATTCATGGTCATCATAACTCACACCTACGTGTATATATCACCATTTGGTTGATCTACTGTGTAAATTGCATACGTAGATTTGGGCATACACTGCACTAGTCAACAGCACAGTTGGAGGAAAAAAATAACACAATATACTTGGTTGTCTTCACACTGAAGTGGTCGTGAGATCATGCACTCACGCATGCATGCTGATTTGCATGCAATATAAGGATATAAATTACTGGGGTCAGACTCACGTCACTCATGCAGGACTACTGGCCTATACGCGAGTCTTCTGCCTGCTGGATCCCCTCTGTGTCGGGGCAGTGAGTCGGTACACCTTCGGATTTGAAAAACACTGTTCCGGACTTGGCGATATTCAGCAGAATTATTTACGTTTTCCAGGTAAGGTGACAGTTCAGCATTACTTGGAACTTGTGTGCACTGCGCCAAAATGTACGGATGAAACGTCGCACCTGCTACATTTAACACAACCTGTACACATATCTCCCGTTTTTGTTTACCACAGAAAAGTTACCAGTAGCGGATGATGGAACAGCATAAGGACGTGATAGAACAAGGTTTATTATTACGACATTATCTTTTTAAAACACTGTATGAAATATGCGTAACTGTTTGGTCCTTTCGGATGTATATTTGCGTTTAAAAAATATTATAATTACTAATGAGGTATTTAATGAGTCAGTTTAACATTTCAAAAACCAAAGTAGCTTAAAAACTAATTTTCAAATGAAGTAATAAAGTTATGGAAAGGTAGGCTAATAGTTGTTTTCTCTTACAATAATTTCATAATATCAAATTTGTGTTAAGCCTTCCCGCTGCTTTTTATAGGAGAAAGTTGCATAAACCAACTCGGGGGGGTATTCCTGAACGGCAGGCCCCTCTCTGCATATAAAAGGAAGAAAATAGTGGAACTGGCAACCGAGGGTGTAAGACCTTGTCAGATATCGCGGATTTTAAAGGTACCAGCGTGCGGCACATTTTCGCGGAAAATGCGAATGCTAAACACATACTTATGCTTCTGTCGTATTTTTTTTATCTAGGTGTCCAACGGCTGTGTCAGTAAAATCCTCGGCAGATATTATCAGACAGGACTTTTGTGTCCCAAATCGATCGGGGGTAGCAAACCTCGCTTGCTCACGCCAGAAGTGATTTCCAACATCGGTCGCTACAAGTGTGAGAACCCATCGGTTTTTGCCTGGGAAATCAGGGAAAAACTCCTGTCTGAACGAGTGTGCGAGCCTAACCGGGTCCCCAGTGTAAGTGAATTAACCAAGAATCGCGCTTATTCTTTCTTAAAATTTAATTTTGTTTTATTGCTGAAGCTATTTATATATATTATTATTATATATTTTTATACTTTATAATCATATGCATTGCAATCGTAGAAGAATTGAAAATCTAGTACACACTATAATAAAAAGGTCACACATTGTTCGCACTCTGTTTGTAGGTGTCATCTGTAAACCGAGTTTTGAGAAACATCCACCTGGATCTCATACCCCTTGGGACGGACAGCCCTCAATCCGCGTTCCTGCCATCCTTTTCCTCATATCCAATCGTTATAGAAAACGTGTCTGATAGAGATGTGGGCACGATGACAGAGTGCAGGACTTTCCCAGATGATGGTCCTGGAGCAGAAGATAGCAGTACAGGGAAGAAACAGCACAGGATCCGTACTGTTTTCACCGAAGAACAATGTGCAGTATTAGAACAAGGTACCCGCAGCTCAATGTCTGATTAACTGCTTTGCATATTGGGTAATTTTCAGTGAAAGATGGGCAGAATTAAAAAGTATTAAAAATCGTAAGAAGTCATTATAATTGGGGTAAAATGATTTATGTCTGAGGAATCTAACATATAATGTATGCCTTTTGGAGTTTGTATTGCTTTGTACTGATACAATAGGTAAATCCAGCAGTATTATTAAACTATGGGTTGAAATGATTCCCTTGAAGTGTAAATGTGTATGTGGGCCCGTCCCTATAATCAACCATTTTGTTAATGTTGCAGAGTTTCGACAGGGACATTATCCAGACTTGCTCACTAGGGAGAAACTAGCAGCAGAGATGAACCTTTCAGAAGGAACAATAAAGGTAATGAGGGTGGGGATGAGTGGTAGGCAGACTCCAGTTAATGGGCACTTTTTCAGGAACCAGAACGTTCTTCCAGAACCAATAGCTTTTGTCGTGTTCACACCACATGCAGGAAGTCAGTCCGATTGTATTTCATCATCTCCCATGCTTATTTAGTATAAAGGTCGTAGTTCTTGTTGTGCAGTGTGAAACTTACACAAGAAACAGGCTAAGAGCTAGAAAAGTGCCCAATCGAAACAGCCCAGGGACCTGAAACCAGGGCCAGGTTCTGGAACTTCAGTGTGAAAGCACCTTATACTATATGAAGACCTCATTTTGCATAGGATTCTGTGACCTTTTTAGCCATCTGGGAAGCAGGTTTATTTTAAGATTTTTAAAACCTGCATCCCTATCCGGGCTTGTGGAATGTTACCTTTACTATGGATCAGGAACCTAAGCTAATGGGGGAGATAGATGTGTGTGACAGGAATAGTGAGCCTTACCTTCATGCTCTGGAAGCAAACATCTGTGTTAAGGTGAAATTACTCCTACTTTGGAGATTCCCATATTCAGGATCTCAGGTAGGTGTGAGGACGTGCACAGGTCACAGACCGAGGCCTGTGCAGCTGGAGTTTTTCTCAACGGATAAGAGGGTCTTCATGGAATTGCAAGTATTGCAAGAAAAAAGCCCATCAGTTTGGAAGACCCAGCCATCTTAAAGAAGGTGGATTAGGAGTATGAAAGGGTACCCACTATCCAGTACGAACTCTGTCATGCTGCTACAGGACTTCAGCACATATGGGGATACCTGGAGGGCTATGATTGGAACAATGCTACTAGAACATCCAAGGACAAAGCAAAGGTCAACGGTCAACTTTGTGGTTGTGTAATTTGAGTTCAATGCATTTGTTTTGAACATTTGGGTGATGACTGGAGACTGATGGCAACCAGTCACCACTCAGTTGTGAGTTGGATTTTGTGTAAGGAGAGGAGCCCAGGTGGCCCAAGCTGACCGAGACACGCAATTGTGATTTGCTGAGAATGTTTGGCTGAAGCTTCCATGCAAGTTGAATTCAAACTCAACTTTGTTGTCATTGTGCATATGCACGACAAAATAAGAAAGCTTTCTTAATGCCATAATACACACAAAGTAATTGTTGTAAAATAGCCAGTAGGATAGAATAAATAACATTTAAAGATTGTTTAAAGAATTTAAAGATTTCCAGGGTAACTCAACTCCGACCTCATTCAGGCTGTTAAGGAGTAGTGGGGTAATGCTGACTGAAATGATATTGCTCCACAAGGTTGCCATGCTCACTTATGGAGACAGGGTGAGGAGTCTAGAGATCCGTGACCTCAGTAAGGGAGGTGTGGCCTGACATGCTTGGCAACACTGTTCTCCAACACGACCCTCACCAGTGACCTTTTGCATCCATCCTTCAGACGGTGAATGTAATTACAAAAATTTGATAAAATATTCAATGTAAAAGTATTGAATTTGGGGGTGGCACAGTGGTTAGCACTGTTTCCTTGTGCCTCTTAAACCAGGGTTCAAGTCTTTGTGTGGAGTTTGCATGTTCTCCCTGTGTTGGCAAGGGGGTTTCCCCAAATGGCCAAAAACACCCTATGGTTCATTGGAGTTACCAAGTCACCCATAGGTGTGTGAGTTTGCATGTGATGGGTTGCTGCCTGCATTGCACACATAGGTTATGGAACCCTCAGGAGCCTAAACAGGACAAGCAGTTTAAGAAAAAGGATGGCTGGTAATGAAACTAGAATAATTTTACTGACGTCTGAGAATATTTTAAAAATCAGTCATTGTATTGCGTACTGTGAAATTATCTTTCAAATAACTGTAACAACTAAAACACATTATATACAGTGGTACCTCGGTTCTCGAAATCACTAGAAGTAGAATTTCTTAAAAGTTGAACAAACCAGTTTGATCTAGAACTGAATCTGAATATCAGAAGTCGTACCGTGAACGCTGACCTACAATAAATTGTACGCGCCAGGAAATGAGTCATACTACAATGCAATTCTTACTTGAATGCCTTCTTCACAGACTGGATGATTAACCAGACAAAGCAGCGCAACATTACAGTAACTAACAATAAATAAACCACTAACTTACATGTACTATTAGAGCATTTATGTCATTTATTTAAATTTTATTTTACCAGGTAAATTAACTGAAAACCAGTTCTCACTGTTTTACGTGATATTTGGAAGAAATAGCAGATTACGCATCGGAACTTCCTGAGATACAAACGTTATGCGTGTAACTAAACTCCTCAGTCAGTTCCAGTTTGTGCAGCCAGGTGAAAGGTCACAATGCATCTAACCATAATACATTACATCAGGATCAGAATGCATTGCTTTAAGCTAGTGCTGTAAGCAAGTCGAATGCACCCAATGACCGGACTGGGGAAACAACCTGAAATGCGGACTTAATACAGAGGACTAATGACAAGAACCAGAAACAGCTAATCACATGGGGATCCCACACGAGGTTAACGAGGGGCCGTGGCACACGAAAGGCGCGGACATTCGGGGCAGGACAGGGGTAATGCTGGGATAAGATCTTTATCATTATATAACTGGAAGCCATTAAGAAAAAAATGCTCTTCTTGTTTTATCCTGTTCATTTTGTGTATAAATGCTAAGAATTTTTTTTTTTTTTTTTTAAATTATGTGTAATTTTGAGGGGCCGGGAATCAATTAATTGGTTTTCCATTATTCCTTATGGGAGAAACCTCAAACTTTTTAGTATTTGATCCGGAGTTCAGAATGGATTAAGTTCTTGAACCGAGGTACCATTTTGTTTTCAAAAATGTCTTGTGTATTAAGTCCGTGTCTGCGTAAGTTCCGGCAGACGTGGCATTGAAGTTTCTAATGTTGGTGTGGCCGTGGTCCGTAAACCCTGTTTACCCATCTGCCTGGCTGGAATTACCAACCAACCAACGTAACAGTAACGTTAACCAGCGCCGGAAAAGGACAGTTGCTCCTGAGCATCAGTTGCTCCAGTCGGGGCTGGGAGGACATTTTTGACTTTTTTCCCGCTTTGGCAGTAGCCTGCTGTGAGGGGATTTTTGTGGTTTTTCGACCTCCCAAGAGCAACTTCGATTTCACTTTGTTTTTAGTTCATACTTGGTTCAGGCAAAAGTTCCTTTGATAAGTATTAGTAAATTTTAATTCGGCTTTAAAATTTTAAATAAAATAATAATTAAGTTCTGTTTAAACGCAAGTAATAACTTATTTTAGTGTAGTCGGCACGGTATTGCATTAATGTTATGTTAATTAATCTTTAAGTTAAAGACACTATGTAAATTTACTGGGCTGGGTGTACGGGGTCATAGTGAGTTAGTTAATTATGGGGCCGGCTCAGTGTTGCGGTTGCAAGATGTTTGCCCTTCTGGACGTTAGTGTTCACTCCGACTTCATCTGCGAGCGATGTAGGCTGGTGGACTCACTCATGGTCAAGGTTTGTGACCTTGAGGAGCAACTGGCTCTCATCCAATGCAACAGTGAGTTAGAGGAGCTAGTTAATATGCCACTTAGGGAGAATATGCCACTAGCAGGGGGGAGGGAGAATGAATGAAGAGCAGAGAGGTCAATAGAGCTGGGGGACCGTAGGTCGTAGACCCAGGAAAGGGCGTGCACACATTACAGAGGTGGCATCACCTGAGGTGACTGTGTCAAACAGGTTTCAGGTGCCTCCAGCTTTAGAGCCGGAAGGGACTGGGGAGGCAGGTGGGCCCTTGAGCACTGAGGAGCCCCCTCCACCCAGGAAGAGGGAGGTTGTGGTAGTGGGGGATTAAATTATCAGGGGAGTAGACAGTTATGTGTGCACGCGTGATAGAGGGACCCGTACGGTGTCTTGCCTGCCTGGTGCTCAGGTAGGGGACCTTCCAGATCGTGTGGACAAGCTTTTGGCCCCAGCTGGGGTGGATCCAGTTGTTGTGGTGCATGTTGGCAC